>JBBPCY010000001.1:16070592-16089134 GCA_037974405.1 Brachyalestes nurse
TGGCAAAAAAATTGGCCTTATGTCTGTTTTAGAGACATGTTACAGGTCATTGATAAAGATCTATTTGTTTTCCTTTGAGAAAAATGTTTCATATTCACACTATAAAACATTTCTGTGTGTGGCAAAATCATGATTAAAATCGAAATCGCAATTTTGTTCAAAAAATCTTGATGGGTTTCTTTTGTCCATATCGCACAGCCCTACTCCTTATTACAAGAAAGGGTGTCTCAAATGATTAAATCAGTTTTTTAAAAACTAATTGCTAGAAATTAAAGTAATTATGATCCATCTCTGGCTTCAGCTTCTTATCTGTATTGTCTCATGTTCGGTGAGATTAAAGTTTGTTTTGCATGGAAGAGAAAACATAAGCTTATCACTGTCCTCCTACACACCACCAGCAGTATTTTCACAGGCCTGTGGTCACCTCCTTTGCCCACCACTGAAGATATTGTGGATAATATGAATATATATTTAGAATATACACAAACGTATAGACTTTCAGACTGTTTTTCACCTCCAGCGTTAGACCACTCTCTTTGCTATGGTATGCCATTCATTATAAACCTTAAATGATTATGAATATCAGTTGTGCACAAAAGGAAACGTAGTATTTATTTGTATACTGTACATTTTTTTCTAACTGTCTTTCTTGCTATTTTTGTACAATTATTTATAGCTATCTACCTCAGTCTTTGCATTTTTTTTCCATCTTTTGCACACGTAATGACTCTGCAGCTAGAATACAGTCATAATACTGTATTCACTCGCACTAATGCTGATACTGCACTGTTTGATGTCTTGTCCAGTAAAGTATTGTACTGTTGTGTGGTCTTGCAGTGTTTGTTCTCCCTGTTGCACTGTGGTCCTGGAGGAACATTGTTTCATTTCACTCTGTACTGTATATAAGGCTGAAATTATATCATACACCAACATGACTTATTTGAGATGTTGAGGGTGATTTAAGGACTAAAGTCCCTGACATGTTTGTGTGAAGTGAGGAACAGATGCAAAATTACACTCTATTTCTTTGAATTGCAGCAAAATGATGTAATAAAGTATGATGTGCTTCAGGCCACCCTTGCTGCCTTCGTTAGTTGCATTTGGGGCAGCATGTTTGGTGCAGCAGGCTGGGCAGAACCCTGCTGAGGGGCAGCCAATACAGATGGCTGCCTGCTCTCTCGCACCTTCTGACAAATGGCACTGATGTGATGTTTGCACTGAGGCATTTAAAACGCTGAAAAGATTTAAAGGGCCAATACCTTGGAAAGCTGGTGTTTTCTTTTTTGAATGCATGTTGGTTGAGGCATGTATTGCATTATGATGTCACAAAACAGTTAATTGACATGTATCTGCCTTGTTTAGCCCCACCTATTCATGTCAGAATTACAAAGAGTGTTTCAACCCGTACTGCTTTGGTGAATAATGCACAATAAAGGGCAATGTAGCAGAAGTTGTTTACACACAAAGGCACATCTTGTTTAAATTTGTCTACCTTTTAGGGACATAGAGAGATTGGAGATGTTCATGTATATTCAGTTCCATCAGTAACTGGTCATAAGAGGACTTCAGTGGAGACAAGGCTTCTTTAAAGTTTGAATGTCCTTCTTTTTCAGCCGAACAATGTTCCCCAGTGTCTGCATGCCATACATGCCTTTGTCAGCTGTGGGCTTTCCAGGCAACCGTATCAGCACCTACTGTATGATTAAGGGCTGAGCCAGAATTACCTTCTCCTCCCCAGCCAGCCAGGCGCGCTAACCTCGGGAGCCAGGGGCCGCTCTCTCTGACCATTGTTCTAAAGCCCTTTCGCATCAGAGACCCAGACAGGGCACTGGGTTCAGGTACTGCACTGGGCGCAGATGTCTGATCTCAGAGTGAAGAGAGCTGTGTGAATAGATCTGGACGTGTTTGTGCATGGGTGACAATGCTCAATTTGTCTCAGTTAACTGAGAATGAGTAACGTGTTTCCACAGTAAGCACCTGAGTGAAGGAATGGCCTTGTATGGCCTAGAAAAAGTGTATTTTAATTATAATATTTTGATTAATTAAAATATATTAATCGTGCCTGTCTTGATTAATTCACTGTGACTGTCTTGATTAATCCGATAAATTGGAAGGCCAGTCTCCCCAACAGTAAGAAATGGAGCCACACCAATTTAAACACATTCGTTTTCTGTAGTCATTCTCATGTAACTGAGATGAATGAAACCTTCACAAGGTCACCCATACACAGATATGTCCAGATCTATTCAGACAGCTGACCTGCCATCTGAGGGCGGACATCTGCGTCCGATGCACTACCTGAACTCGACTGGGCATCTTAAAGGGCATGTATCCTTTAAGATATATTCTTCTTGTATTTTGTTTTCGACTCATGTTTGTGTAGGTTGTCTGTACCAAAAGCAGTCCATCATTTCCACATTGTCTGTATCCCTCATTCATAGAGCTGTATAGGCTGAAACACTTGTATATAAGCTGAAACACTTTATAGCTTATGATAACTTGAATGGGTGAAGCTAAACTGCTGTGATATTTTTGCGATCTTACAAATATGATACATTTACATTTTTGCCGCAAGCCTGTCCCAGCAACCCAGGTTCGATTAAGTGACTCATGGCGCTTTTCTACCGGCACTAGGAACTGTACTGTACGGCAAACAAATGTTTTTCCTTTACAAATAAAGTGACCCATACCCAAGCAGCTCGACGGCGGGGCCAAAAGTGGCCCACAGTCAAAATGACTGTGTCACTCCTCTCTAATATTTCGAAATATTCACAACATAGAAAGACGCCATTGTTTTGTTACTGCGCAAAAATAACAATGGAGACACAAACTAACGACTGGGAAGTCAACAAAATACAAGCTCTACTGTCTGTTTGGGCTGAAGATACATTTCAGTGGGAGTTTTTTATGACACTAACAAATGTATTGCGATAAACGCGAACGTGTACCAGGACATCTCTAACAAGTTGTCTGGGTAAGGTTTTTAACACACGGCTAAACGATGCTGAAAAAAATAGTAAAAACTCAAACAAGACTAAAGCGGCTCTGACAGAAAACCTTTTGCTGGTTCGACTCCATGGATGCGGTTTTGTAACAACTACCAGCCATCAACTGTGGGGAGAGAATTTTGCGTCAGAAACAGTCCTACCAGGCTGGGACACTGGAAAATCAAAGCGTGCTGCAAGTTCTGTGCTATCGCAGTATGGTTAAGGTAGAGCACAGTTCTTGTAGACTTATGGAAAAGTGCCTTTTTAAAATGAATGAATGAATGAATGTTTATGCAACACAGTTTCCATGTATGTTTGGTGGACAAGCTCACACTGTTCCAGAACTCCATCAGTAATGTATCGTGATGCATGTGTTGCTACACTGTAATGTCCAAAAAGGACCTAAGAATGGACATTTACGAGATCCCAGACTTATCTGGAGATGCTTCATTGTGTGGGCGGCACTTAGACCAAGTCTCTGGAGTTCCTATTGTCTCTCGTTTTCTCTTCTGTCACTCCCTGCTGCTTTTAATTAGCACCGAAGAACAGTTAAACTTTCCTCCCAGCACTCCCACACCACCCTTCTCGTCTCGACTGTGTCTCTGTGGCATCTTAAATCACACACTACTCTCACTGCTCCACGGAAGGAGGAGGTGTCTCTAACAGCACATCACCCCCCCCTTACAATTACAGCAAGTGGCCGTTCAGCATTGCTGCATCTTTCTCTAGGTGGTGTGTCTTTATAAGGAGGCCACCACTTGTCACAAGGCTGTTCATTTACAGCTTTTTCTATCTGGAAGTGGTAAGACGGACTGGGTTTGCCATCTGGCTGGCACATCGGTATCATATACACTACTGTGCAGAGGTCTTAAGCAGCTGAGACAATTATACTTAAAAACTGTTTACCATTGGGCTGAAGTGTTGTTAGTGTTAACCCAAAAATTACAATAAATATGATTACCGTTAATACAGTAAATAGTCAGACCTGTTTCCTCATGGAAGCCCAGTATTACTGTAGCTCCATCAAATACATGGGTTAGCTCTTTACTTTATATTGTTTATGGAATTTTTTATAAATTCACACAATGACTGGAGGGATAGAGTAGAAATCTGGGTAGGATACTTGCCTCTGGACCAGGAGGTCATGGGTTCGATACCTACCTTCAGCATACCACTGGGTTCCTGAGCAAAACCCTTAACACCAAGTTGCTCCAGAGAGACTGTGCTTTGTAGTTAGGGAATGGAAGTCGCTTTGGATAGAAGCGTCCGCTTAATGCCATAAATGTAAATCTGGAACCAAAACAGATTTACATTTGTGTTCTTCTAACCAACTCCCAAAATATTTTAATTTATTTACCTTTATAGTCACGCATGAACACACCACAGCTCAGTGTGAACAATGTGAAATTCTTTCTCTGCATTTAACCCATTCACCAAGTGAAGCAGGGCTGCCACAGGGAGCAGTGTGTGGGGACGGTACCTTACTCAATGGAACCTCAGTGGTGACACTAGCAGTTGGTATTCAAACCCACAACCTTCTGGGAAATGAGAGTTTTACTGGCAAGGCTGTTCGCCGTCTTAATTATTACTGATGAGGGAAATGCTTTTCATCAAGGATCCTCAGGAGGAGTTCGTATAGATCCATTTTCAGTTCATTTATGCTGTTAGAACGCTTTCCAGCATTATTTTCTTAATCGTTTGGCACGTTCCTCTGGTTAGCTCCTTGATGATCCTCTATATTTAGTTATGCTCTGTGCGGTTAGCTGTGGTGGGAGACTTGTTGAACCTACTTTGTTCTCTTTAAAAAAATGAGCCAATGAGGAAAATGAGACAGCGCTGAACTAAAAATTCAGGAGTTGCGAGCCATACAGTCGACATTCATCTGCACTCTTTCAGCCACTGGTAATGTATCAGAATCCGCTATAACGTCATGATCTTAGCAGAATCTGATGTATGGCTACTTGTATCAGTTAAGGATCTTTAGCAGTCATCGATGTCACACTAGCATTACGGTTATCCAAGGGCTGTTATGTAAAGTTTTTGCAGAGCACTCTTCAGCAGAGAGCCTAAAATTTTCTTTGCACGCATAGTCTTTCACAAGTGGCTGTTGAAATCCCAGTGCCATCCATGCTTTATGTAACTCAGGGACAAGAACTGCAGCTGGGTGAGGACTGCTTTTTCACCAAAAGGTTCTCTTTTGATTCTGAGGACAATAAGTATGTATTATCCATTCAGGTTTTCTTCCAAAGGCCTGAGCTCACCATAAAGGGCAGATTGATTTTCTTTTTTTATAAATGCAGTCGTCTTGCAGAACAGATGTCCCATTTCCTTGTGGGTTTGACTACAGAGGTGGAACTTATACCTTTAAGTTGTGCCTCTTTAAAGTGAATGTGCACTGAGCAGCAAAAGTTTCTGACCATTTTGTGGCCATGCAAAGTGCTGTCGGTGCCTATAATACTTTTTAGAGGGTGGCGGTTACATAAGGACTGGGACAGGCGTAATAAGACCTAAGGAGCAACAAGAGGTAGTTTGACTTTTGTAGTCTCTTTATCTTTGCTTTTCCAATCAAAATACCAGCACATTCCTTGAGAGTTTTATATTTGACCTCTAATACTTTAATGAACGGACTATTTCTAAGGCGTTTCATCTGGACTGCTTAATAATCAGATGTTTAAGGAAATGCATGAGCATTTTTAGGGGGGATTCTAATGCCCTGTGTTGTGTTGAAAGCTTATAGACTAAGTGTATATAGTGTTGTAAGCATAGGACTTTCTAGTTCTAGTCTAATGTAAACAGGACTGAAAGATGTGCTAATAGTTTGTATTGTTTTTTCTAAAGTAAATAAAGTGAAATACCTGAGCGGGAGGATTAGAAAAGCTCTGAGGAAACAAAAGGAGGATCAGCCAGATGATGGGCATTAATGAGAGTTTTGTTTGCCTTTTTTGCACTCAGTTCGAATTTTTTGGGATACAGTCTTTCTGTGCAGCTTGCTGAGTTGAGCAAAACCAGCTTGAAGCTTGCCGAGCTTACAGTGCAGTACACCTTGTGTTTTTCAGCCTCCAGAAAAATGCAAAATCCCCCTCTTATCTATTTTAATGCAGCTTATCTCCACTTTTCTAACTCTGTCAGTAAACAAAAGAAACCTGTTTCTACCAGGATGCTGTTCCTAACACCTCATCATATGACGTGAAATAATTGTTTTATACTGTCATATATTAACATAAAGGTGTTATACTAGGAAAGTGTAAGTAAAGTAAAGTGGGGGCGTCCAGGGAGCAGTGTGTGGGGATGGTACCTTACTCAAGGGTACCACTAGCAGTCCTGGGATTCGAACCCACAACCTTCTGATCACAGGGGCAACTCCCGAACCACCAACTGCCCCAGTCAACTGTCAATGTCACCTGTCAAGGACAGCTATGGTAGAACAAGAAAACAATTGTTATTTCAGAATCCGACATCTCCTCATGGTGTTCCTATCTGATGAAGTTTGTTTTGTTTCCACAGAAAACGTTTTTCTGCCCTCCCCCATATAAGAAGGTAGCTCCATTACTACATTCCCTCAGAGCATTTGCATTTGGAGCATCTAACTGGTTTCTAATGGTTGAATTTAATACTTTTGTTTATTTATTTCAACAGGACATAGAGTATTGTCCTTGTGGACTAGTTTGCATAGGCTCTGTGGAAAAGCTGGTCAGTCAAGTCAAGTAGATGTTTATTGTCGTCCCATCTATCTACACAGGACAGTGAATGTAAATAACATTCTTCGAGGACTATGGCGCAACACAAAAAACAACCAGGACAGGTGATGAGTGTGAAACCCAGCCCAGACGTACTCATAAAAACTTCTGTTCTGCTTTCAGGGTCTCGATCATCAACAACCCTCAGTGATTAGTAAACCTCATACAAATGTCATTCATTTTGTACCAGAAGCTGACTGTACTTTTATCAATTGACAGAAACAGGCGGCTTGGAACCAGCAGTGTTGCAGCTGCAACAGTAGAAGAGTTGAAAAATCAAATTAAAAATCTTTGCTCAACTAGAATGGCGAGATGCAGATTTGTCAGTTTGAGAGTTGTTATAGCTGAACTGTGGTACTGAAGGTTTTAAAGATTTGGTTTCACCTCATTACCATTGATTACTTCAACACAGTGGATCGATCCGGGAAATCAATCAGGCCTAAATTGTCGAGCCCAGAGGAGCAGTAAGTAGGCTTGAAGTTGTGCATAGTTTCCTTTTTTTCAGCACCGTGTCTCAGCAGTTTTTCTAAAATGCCCACAGAGCAAACTCGGGTCCAAAAGACGTCTTTCTGGTCCGTTGAAAAGTCCCCTGAGGGGCTACATTGACAGCTTTTATGACGTCTTTTTATGGAAATTTTTTTTAAAAATATGCAATATGACAGCAAAAGGAAAATTATAGTCTTGTATGCCCACAAATGTTAAAAAAAAATCTTAGAGCCCGATGTTCTTAATATATTTAACTCAATATCGGCGTCCAAGAGGGGCTGTACTCAGATGTCCAATACTGAACCTGATTTGCATGTCCTGGACCAACCTGGACCAACCAATAATCTCCTCAACAGGCAGATGTCTGGGTATGGGGCCGACACCCACTGTGCTTTGGTTTTATTAACACTACTTGGAAACACTGTCAATATTATTAATTTAGCTTTTATTTCTGTATTTGATGTTGCATTTTCTAACAATACTACAAAGCAGTTACATGTAGGTACACCATAGACACTTTCCTTATAGCTGTGTTTTTTAGACCACACTGCAACAACTCCTGATCTAACCAAGACTTGCAATCTTCTTTCTAGCCTTAAAAAGTCTTCTTGATCTTGTTTTGGAAATAATAAACTACATAAGAGCAGATTTTTCCCCCTATTTCAAGAAATCTTAATATATCTTACTGCACTGGCAGATAATTTCACTTGTTTTTAGTGAGATTTTTTAAAACAATCTTAATAATCTTACAAATTTGCTCTTATATAGTATATTATTCTCAAAACAAGATAAAAAAGACTTTTAGGCTAGAAATAAGATTGCAAGTCTTGGTTACATCAGGAGTTTTTGCAGTGCAGCACATTCTCATTCAGTATAGGAGCTGTCTGATCAGATTCATATTGATCTCGTGGGATGATTTGCAAAGTTTTTTAAACTTCCCTGGAACTTTCAGTTGAAAGAAATAACTCCCCGGAATTCTCCTGGGCTGTGTTGGACTGTTTCCTGTGATTTAGTGCCAGACTCGGAGATGGGGATAAACTGCCGATTCTGTCTCTAGACTGAACGCTCACTGTTTTCCAAAAGGAGATTATTTAGTGTTTAGCAGAGGGCTCATATTGTGATTCACACCACAACAAATACTCTCAAGTGCACTGTTAGAATTAGTTGCACACAACCACATAGTGTCTTGGGAATACTGAGAAAAAGCACATTTCAGGTCTCCCAAGCTTATACCAATGCTTTCCCCAAGTGGAACTGCAGAACAGGCCTATGTGGAAGTGTTGGACCAATACTTCAATACACGTAAATACAATACTTAAATCTGCTGATTCCAATACTGATGCCAATGCATAAACATTTAGGGGTTTTTGTAGTGTAGCGGGTAACATTTTCATTAAATTGTACTGTAAACTGTAGTCGACGCATCCTTGAATGAAAAAAATCATATGTCCTTGTTATATCTCTTATATGCTTATATTTCCATAATACTAGACATGCTGGATGCCAGTGCACTACATCTGCAACCACACCCGAGGCACACACACGCACACACATGGTTAGAATGAAATGTTCCTCACTGGAAACATCATCCAGCCCAAATATTGACTCAGCGTCAGCTGTAGCACACCTGAACCCGTGAGCTCACCCGTCCTTAAACCCCTGATTTTAGTTTATTCAGGTTAAACAGAGGGCAAGCCCACAATAAATGTTGGAAATGATGGTTGGGCTCGAGAGTGGTAGTCTTAAATAGTAGACTGTCTTTCCAGACACTTGCTCTGATGGGGAGTATTTTAGCTTGGGCGTTGCACGAAGGTGCTGTTGCGCAAACAGATGGTCACTTGAAAACTGTATTCCTTGCTGGCGTGGGGAGGATGAGTGGGAGGCTGGCTGAGTCAGCGCTGGAGGGCGTTCAACAAAGAGGGAGTCGACATAAACAACCTGTTAATGAAATTTTGCAGCTTGCGAACCAAAGCATAGGTATTTCGGAACTCGTCCTCGACACGATCTTCACACTAATTAGAGTCGCAAGGGCTGGCGTAATTGAAAACAATTCATTTTGTGTGTTCATGAATTCATCTGTTTACTCAAAGGACAGCTGGAGGCTGTTTTTCCATATCTAGTATCCCAAAAGTATACGACTACACTCCGAATACAGCGAATCAATCTGTGGACAAGCAAGAACACGTTTCGTTTCCTTGACAGTTATAATACGTGACCCACCAACCGCCCCAGTTTTCAGGTTTGACACCCTGGTGCCAGATCAGAAAGAGTAATGGCAGTGTTCACGCACAGCATTGATTACAGTTGAATCCTTCCAAGATTGGACTCATTTTCTGTAATAGTTCCGTGTCTGCCAGGCAGCAGATCAGTATCATTGTAATTTGAGGCAGTTCGATAAGCACAGCCTTTTGTTGCTCACGTGGATAATTCCCCCAAATGGCAGTGATCCCGATATAGAAATTTTGATATGTTGTTTTTTTTTACTGACAGGTTGAGGTTGTTCTGCTCCGAAGTGTGTTCCTTTAACACGGGACTCAGTGAAAGAACATTTCAAGGACTTTTGCAGTGTTGATGAAGGCCGTCCTTGTGCCCAAAGCTTCTTGTGGAGTAGTTAAAGGAACACTCCAGCATTTTCCTACCTATATTACCTTTAAAATACGGTTGAATTATTACTTTTCAGTATTATGTCATATTACCTTTCTATTTTTCTGATTTAGTTTGCAAATTCTTTTAGCTTACCTATTTAATTACCTTACTTGTTTTGTCATTTTGTTAGGTACTGGTGTGACACGTCTTTTTTTTTTCTTATGTGTTATTTATATGTTTATTTATTAATTTATTGAGGAACGTCAGGCACAAGAAATTACTTTTTGATGAAGTTCTGCCTTGCCTTGTTTAATCTTTGCCATGGATAATCGATGTTATATGATTCTGAGATTTTAAATTTTAAACAGGTTTGTAATAGAAGCCATCGTTCCTGAGTACCATCCGTAAAATCCAAAGTTGAAACATTTATGCTTGAAATCATCAGCTGAAGTTTTATTGGTAAAGTCTTCAATCTGTGAAATTCGTTCCAAAGATGGAACTACTTTTTCAGAGGGAAGGATTTTTAATAAGACACTATCTGAGTACAGTAGTTGTGTAGGTGGCGATTTCACAGACTCTGCCTGATTGTGAGTGGATGCAAGGAAACCTTTGGGAAAGTGAATGTAACTTGATATCTGTTTGATCCTAAGACTTGAAGTAGTTTTTAATTCACTTATTATATGTTATATGGTCATAAATGTTTAATGTTTATTCACAAATGCATCCATGTTACGCTTGTTCTTGGACAGTGTCTCAGCGTTTCTGTATTTTTTCATAGATTGATGCTATATTTATTCAGTTTGAACCACTACTGATCTACTGAGTCGCAGTTACATTCCAGTATTGGTGCTTTCCACATGACTGCTGATGCAACATTTGTACATTTAAAATTGACCGTTAAAAACAGTTAAAACATGATCTAGTACTAAAATTGCACATCCTTGTTCCAAACTGCACATTTTGGACTTCTAGTTTAGAAATCTGTAGCCACGCTGTCTCATTTGACTGTATTTGTGCATATAGCTGAGATGACAAGATAGTTTACTTTGAGATTTCAGCAACTGCTCAATGGCTTTATTCACACATTTTTTAGTTGAGCGGATTGAGACTGGCTTGAAAAATGGTGGAATATTCTTTTAATTGGAGAGTTTTGTGTGCAGTAGGACAATATTCCTTTGGAGCTTGTCGTCTGTGGTCTCTGTCTACTCTGAAAGTGCCTGTGTCTTGGCTTTTCACACATTTTTTGTCCAATTGTCCAGTGAAGCGCAGTCCAAAGTGCTGAACCATTTCCCTGACTGGAGGTTGTTATTCTCCTTTTTCTGGTGATAGGAAATGAGGCAGCAGAAAAAAAGAGACCCCTCCTCACACATGTTGCAATCTCCCTTGGAGTATTTTGGAACACGGGGGTCAACAAGTTTATGATTTAATTCTGATTTAGTTCCAGATTTAATTCTGGAGCTTGTTAAGATAATGGAACAGTTTAATCCCAGCCATAATTGGTTTGACCTTTCTGTTATTAAGGTATTTAAGAGTTAACTTTTCAGAGGGCTTACGACTGGGGTTCATGTCACGGGAGGCTCTTCAAAAAGTGCTAAAAATGTTCTTTGTGCAATACCATAAAATAACCACTTTGGCTTCCCTAATGAATCCTGTTTGGAAAAGAGATTTGGGATTGTGAAGAACAGTTAAACAACTCATAAGAGCTCTAAACCAGCTTTTGGATTCTTTCATGAACTTTTGCAACCTTTCTGGAAGTTCCTTCACGCTCACACATCTCACAAGCAGAAATGGATCTCTAATACAGGTTCGTTGATCAAGATTTTTCAGGAAACCAATCATGGTTCTTCTGTGGAAAAAAGATGATTGTCAAAATTTGCTCAGAAATGTAATATTTAATATATTTATTAAGACATTTTAAATTGGTAAAAAAATAAAATGACAAAACAAAGCAGTGGTTCTCAACGTGATTCTCAAGGACTGTGAGGTGGTTTGAACTTTTGATCTTTAGCTTTGCGACTTGGGTTGATCCTAAATAGTGGATTGTCTCAAACCCTGAGATAAACGCTTATATCTCCACTCTGCATTGAAATTACAGACCCACATACTTAGAAGTGCACATTTATGAGAAAATCTATAGAACTGTCTAATTCTGTCATGTATGTAGGTCATAAGCGGGATCATGCGGACTTCCAGATCAGCTACTTGGGCACTGTGGCCTTGTGGCCTTGCAGATCTGTCATCATGTTGACATGATGACGTTTAGCACTTCAGTGAACATCACAGAAGTGCAGAGTGCATGAGACTGGAGGGGTCGAGGCCAGAGTTCAGAGATTTATGGTGCTTTTCCACTTGCACAGGGAACTGGGGCATACCATGAACAAATGTTTTTCCATTACAAATAAAGGGATTCATACTTGAGCCATACCTGTGCTGAGTCTCTGATCGACGGCAGGGCGAAAAGTGAGCCGAAGCCAAGCTGACGGTGTCACTGCTTTCTGATTGGTCGAACTGTTCATCACAACATGGAAAGAGGCCATTGTTGTTTACTGTCCGCACAAATGAAAACAACAAAAAGATACAAACGAACAACTGGGAGGTCGACGAAGAACAAACATTTACATTTACAGCATTTAGCAGACTCTCTTATCCAGAGCGATGTACATCAGTGCTCAAGTAGTCCATCTGTTCCTTAAACCTGTAAAGCTATACTTTTACTATACTTTCAACCAAGTTACTGCAGGCTACTTACACCTAAACAACACCTGTTAAAGAAAAGTCAGAAGTTGAGGCAAAAATAAGGAAGGCATGGAGATAAGAGAAGTTTTTTTGGTCTGTTTGGACTGAAGATAAATTTCATTGGGAGTTTTCTGTGATGCCAACAAATGTGTCTTTAACGCCATGAGAAATGCGAAGGTGTACCAGGACAACACTAATTAGCTGGGTTAGGTTTTCATCGCACGCCTAAGAACAGCAAGAAAAAAATTCAAAACTCAAACAAATCTCTAAAAAATAAAACACCACAACGACAAAAGCAGCTCTGACAGATAAAATTCCACTGGTTCGACGCCATGAATGTGGTTTTGGGACGACAACAGGCCATAAATTGTGAAGAGAGATGGTACAGCATGCTACAACTTCCATGCCATCGCAGTACAGTTTAGATACAGCACTGTTCCTGTATACCTGTATATGGAAAATTGGCGTTATCCTGGGCAAAGTTTATACTGGCAAAAGACCTCCACCCTGTCTGTTACTTATCACTGTGCAGTTTACGTGGGTACTATACACTAGTGTTGTTGTCTGTAATAGTTGTGGTTAATTGGTACATGGTACAGTAACACTGTTATGCAGTGTTCTAGAAGTACTGAAAATCACACTTTGTATTAATTTATCAAGAGAAAGAGGACACACATTGCCAATTTGGACTTCAGCAGGTATAGTTACATTGGACTGTCACTTGAATTGTCCTTTTTTTCCTGTATGCTTGGCCCCTTAAAGAGCTTGATTTAAGTTGACTTGACTTGATGACTAGCGGAAACAGTGACAAGTAAAAAGCTCTGACAGTTTTAGGCCTGAACTTGAGAAAAATGCTTTTCGCGCAGTGGACCACTGAAGGTATTCTGCTCTGATGTTACATAATCACTTGTTTTCAGTTCCTCAGGGTAATGTGTACATGATAAGATAAGGCGATGATAACTGCATTTCGTCACAAGAATATATCAATCCTAAGCATCGTTTGGCACTCTGTTGTCGGTTGGGCGGACTGACCAACGGAACACAAAGATGAATATTGTTCTACTATGTTGGTTATGTAATCAATATCTGATGTGAACCTTGAAGCACGTCATTATTTATGCCGTTATTCATTAATGAAGACAGATTTATGATTTTATTAATATTTGTTGACTCTGCTTTTCAGTTTCAGTGATTATGGAATGTCATTTTGAACTGTATAATCCTGAGCGTTAGTAAGATTTTCAGTCTACAAATGCTTCTTACTAGTTTTATGATTTCACAGTTATTCACAGCTATATTTCCAAAAGTATTGGCACCCCTTTAAATGAATGAGTAAATTCCTGTCCTGTAAGGCTGATTCATTCCGGACACATTGGCAGTGCACTGTTAGCTTTGCCAATAGAATGGGACGTTCTAGAACAACCACTCATACCTTTGGAATGAGTGGCGCTTGGGATTCAGAACTAATCGCCCAACCTCACTACCTCACGAATTGCTGAATGCAGTAAAATCCTCACACCAATGTTCCGACATCTAGCATAAAGCCTTCCACCTCTATGTGCAGTAGTCTTACCATCTGAAATATCCACTCCTTATGTTAACTTTACTAATTTACTACTGATCTCTATAACGTGCAATAACATACTCCTAACAACAATTTGTATTACAAGTAATTCGCTTAACTGTAAGTTACTTATCGATAGTATTTCTGTCCAGTATTTGTGTATATAGCTTGGTGTGTTTCATATAGAGACGTTTCTGCAGAGATTGTATTGGACTTTATATTGTTGTCCCTGTGTGTCTGTGCAGTAATAACATAAGAAATTTCCTCCGGGATCAATAAAGCAGGGACTGTTCTCTAAACTAGGGGCTGATGCAGCAGCAAAAGAGTTCAAACTCCCTTAAAACATGCTTGATTTCGGAAGAAGCTTTGGATGGGAGAAGCAAACACATTTAGTGAACCAAAGTATGCAGAAACCTCAGTCATGTACTGTAGTCTTGTCATGAAATGATCATTCCCATGGATTAACCCCTGACTTCTTAACAGGCCAAAAATAGAAACAGGCAATGCTTAATTATTCAGCAGGCCTCCAGTATGGACCAGCCCGGCAGCATGGGTGAGCAAGACTAATTAATTTAATACCTTCACCATAGGGCTGCAGAATACAGTCTATGCTTACACTAATTGAATTGTTTATTGCATTGCAAATTGTTTAATATGACCTTGTGACTGTCCTTCAGTGTGAACCGCTGGAAATGCAATTTGATTATGTAACGCAACCTTGAGAGACACTCGTCCATATTTCCATCATCCCGTAGACCTTTGCACTTTTTATACGGCTGTGCTTTTTGGACACTAAGTCTGTAACAACTTATTTTCACAAAATCAGATTAGCTGCTGCTTTTACAACATCACTGTCTGACCCTCGAGGTCCTATGAAGGGTTGATGGATTGCTTTACAGTCATAGCAGTGCTTCTGTAGCTTCTATATCTAACCCAGTATTTTATTCACTAATGTGACTCGATAATGCATTTTGTTTATAGAGTGCTCACGCTGGGAGAGGGGAGGAGTCTTCAGAGTAAGAATTAGAAAACTTTATTGATCCTGGAGGAAATTGCTTTTGTTATGACTGCACAGAGACTCGGAGACAAGAACAATGTAAAATATAATGTCTAAAATAAACGTTCCACAGAAATACTCAAAACAAAACACTGGAATCAGTAAACGTGATGTATATAAATACTATGGATACATTACTGGTGAGTAATATATTAGTTAACACAACAGTTGTTCTCTATACTGAGTCCATTATTGCACATAACAGAGATCAGTAGTATATTGACCTAAGTAGATATTGCACATGGCAAGACTATTGCACATAATAGCATATTGCACTTAGTGATTTAGTGCCCAATAAGAAATTGCACAAGATTCTTGCACATAGTAAGACCATTGCTCTTAATAAGACTCAATCTTGCCTTCTCTCCAGCATATTCTGGGCTAAACCAGTCCAAATGGTATACAGACTAATTGCTGGAGATACAGCAGTCCCCTCTGGCACAGTTCAAATGAAAGGCTCCGGGTGGTCTCCGCTGCCTGCCTCTCCACTGCCTCTGATGGATATGATAACCATTTTGGGCTCACTTAGAAACGCTACATTAAGCAGATATGTAGAAATAGTACTAACAGATAAGATGGAGTATGCTTTTAAGTGCAGTTGCTACTTTAACTGGGTCTGTAGAGAACACTGATCCCATTTGGCTAAAATAGCTATACTGCTAATTTGCATTAGTCAGTCAATGATGACCCTACAGCTTACTTATGGAAACCATACAGTAGAAAGGGCCTCTGAAAATGTACTAAAAAGCGGTAGTCACATGCCAAGCACCATATTCATCAAGTACTTTTTAAATGGTCAGCCAGGGATGACTTTTTAAGCCACTTTCAGCAAAATGGCACAAAGCAAGACGGCAACAACTTTAAGCTTTAATGCTAAATCTCTTCCCACCCTGTCCTTAGTATTGTCTGATGTTTTGAAAGTCACTGCCTAACTACTCATCTTTTTATTTGTTGTTCTAAATCTTAACATGTGACATGTGCTTGAATGTTGCATTATGAAAGAATGATGTGGCAAAAACATTATACGATGATCTTTGACATTTTTAAGATGTACAGAATGTCGCTATCATTTCGGTTTTGTTTTTTTTCTGGACAGAACTCACCAACAAAACCAGAGTGACCCATAAAAAGGGTTAAAGAAAAATCTGTGGTGTACCGAGACTATTAAGGCTTTAGTTTGGGCTATAAATATCACAATCTGCATTTGTGATCATGCTTATTTCTGTTGGTTAATTGTAATGGTTTATTGCTTCAAAGATAAGGATGTAAAAAGAAACACTTAAAGCTCATACAATAGTTTTATCCAGAGGTTATGATAGACATACTAACATGATTTGCCTTGTATGTTGGAGTTTTACAGTGACTCCTTCAGTAATGAGCAACAGCTGTGGCTTTCAGGAATGACTGAAACTTGGATGGACACCTTCTGATGTATCAATGACTTCCAGAAAGTCCAGAGTGGTGATGTTTCCTCTCAAAATTGGTCCCATTCATTGTAAATTGAAGCTTTATTGCCTGTTTTCCTCTATTTTCATCCTAATTAATTTAGTGGTTAAAAACCTTTCGACATTGTTTTTTTCCCCCCAGAAATCATTATGTCTTCCACTGAAGGCCTACTATGATGGTTTTATTCGGTTTTATTTATTTATTTACTTATTTTTGCACAATATACTATTTAAGAATGTATTATAACATTTGATTTGTCTACAGCTGACTGTAATAGTTCATTGTAATTAGAATGCAGTTTGTATTGATTGGACATTGTTTAATGGCAGCTGTGGAGATATTCTGTGCTGGCTGATTCCAGCACAGTCTCAGCTCCTCTGATAAGAGGATCTTGGTGCTTCTGCTGTGCTGGCCGATAAGCAGTGGAAAGTATTTGTGCTGAAGCTGCAGCTGCAGAAATGTGAATTTGGATTTATTATCTGTTAATTTGCTTGCAATTTGCCAGGGCTTGGGGCAGATCTGATTGCTGTAGGACATTCGGTGTAATCACAGATAGGATAATAGACTTGTCTGTCTGCTGTGGTTTTCAGGCACTAGTGCGAATGTTCCAGAGAAATGTGCTTTCCCATGAAGGGTCAACTTTTTGCGCAGCATCAGAAATGCCATAATGACCATAATGAACCATGATTATACCACGACCGTTTCCACCGTGCTCCAAAATAGTTCCTCTGAGAACTTTCACTTCTCTTTGTAATAAAAAGATTAGTGAAAGTTCAAGGTGTTATATGAGATTCTTCTCCAGTTGTGTTTAGTGACTTTGAAGGCAGGGCTGAAAGCGATCCACAGCCGTCACTGCTTTTGGTTGGTCAGAATGTTTTCTGGACAACAGGCAAATGGTCTTTGTTCATTGGTTTGTATCTCTATTGCTGTTTTTGCGTGGACAGTTAAAAAGACAAATAAACAAACAACTGGGAAGTTGATGAAGTACAAGCACTACTGTCTGTTTGAGCTGAGGATAAATGTAGCTTTAATGCTAACAGATTTATCTTTAATGCTGTGAGAAACGCGAAGGCGAACCAAGCCATTGCTAACAAAGTAAAGTCACTTGTGAACACACCGCACCACACCATTCAGTGTGAACAGTGTGAAATTCTTTCTCTGCATTTGTCCCATTAACTAAGTGAAGCAGGAGCGGTAATGAACACAGCACTTAGGGAGCAGTGTGTGGGGACGGCAACTTGCTCAAGGGTACCTTAGTGGTGCCACAAACAGTCATGGGATTGGAACCCTTGACCTTCTAATCACAGGGGCAAATAACCACCTAACCACTAGGCCAACAGCTGCCCCAAATAGATGCGTTGGCCAGGAATTGAACATGAGTCAACTGCTTGGAAGGCAGCTGTGCTCACCTTTATTCCACCATTTAGCTGGGTTAGGTTCTCATCGCATGGTTAAATGATGCAGAGAAAAAAGGTCCTGGTGCTGGATCATTTGTCCTGGAACACAAACGCTGCTCCAGATCATCTTAAGGTACGGGGTGGAGCTCCATCACTGTTCCACTGCTCCACAGTCTGGTGTTGGAGGGCTTTAGAGCATCTCATTCTGTTTGTCAGTACTTTTTTATGGAGGTGATAAAAGCTGGGTGTTGAATGCTTGTGTCAGCAGTAGGCATGCCTTTAATGAGCTGAATTTGCTGATTAGGCTGCAAGTAATGTCTACAGACTTCTGGAGATATAGTGTACACTACCATTCAAAAGTTTTTGCACAAAACAAGTTTGTACCACTTTTTTACCAGATTTTTATTCTTGTTAAGCATTGGAAGGTTGTTGAGTGAACTACTACAAATTGAAATATGTCAAATTTTCCTTAACCTGTTCACTGTCCATGGGGCTTCATCCCATATTTGGGATGGAGGCAAATCAGCCCAGAAATATACGTTTTTT
>JBBPCY010000001.1:16096345-16109679 GCA_037974405.1 Brachyalestes nurse
TGACACAATAATCCTTTTACCTAAATTTGGTTAAACAGCTGACGCAATAAACCAAAGAAAATTTCACCATATAGCCAAAGAATGTGGGCACCCTTTTTAGACAACAGGGTCTGATTTCACAAAACACCTAATGAGTTGGAGTTCTAATATGAGTTTTTATAACTGTAACCATCATAAATTTGGAGAGATCCTGTCCAAGATTGGTCTTTGATCTCCGCTTTGTTAAGCCCAGCCCTGGTGTTGTTTGAAATGACTGCCTGTGACCGTGAAATGTTGATTTTTGGTAGTTATACTGTACCCCATGTGGGTGACTATTGATTTTTAGTGTTTGGTTGTAACATTAGCCTCATAGCTCCAACACTTATCTAAAAAAATGAATAAATAAATTTGGTGTCTTGGCTGATCAGCTACATTTGGGGTCAGGGGAAAACCTGAAATCAAACCACTCCTTTAGCAAATCACACTTTATAAGATCTTATTGTAAAATGAGGAACAAGGAGGTTAACAAAAAGAGATCATCATAAAGCAAATATAATTTGCAGATGTAATGGATGCATATATTTATGAATGTAAATGGGCGTGTCCATTAGGCTTTCTGTAAAATCTAAGACCACTAGGAAAATCTTAAACGTGCTTCATCATGCAAGTTCCTAGTGAATTGTACTCAGTTCATTAAGGTGGGAAATTTAGTTTAATTTAGGCCAGTGCTTTAATAACACAAGACGGCATGCATATTGGTGTATCTACCTTGGCGGTTCTAAAGGTGTGATGAGATGTGTATACATCGGTGTGTGTCTGTTTCACAGGAAGTATGCGGCCGGTAATGTGAGCATGACTCTGTACTCTGTGAATGAGCCGTGGCTGTACTCCCTGCTGTGGTGCAGTGGCGTGCAGTCCGTCTCCTCCGAGGCCCCGCAGATCCTCAAGAAAGTGCTGTCACCCCTCTGGCTCATGGTGAGAGACTTAATCTACTCTCTACAACTCACTTCACCACACTACTGGCAACATCGGACCATCAGCGGCTCAGAACTGCACTGCATCTGACAGTTTTGTAGGATTACAAGGATTATAATCTATTTTACTGTCAATATGAATAAACAGATAAGCCTGTGGGCTTATTTAGTTATTCATCTTATTATTTAGTGGCTAAAATACTCAATAATACTATATGTGATCCACCTTACTGTATCTAACCTGACTTCTGTTGTTTAGGTCTATATACATTATGAGCAGCTAACACAATAACACTTTACAGTACATGGTATTTTCTGTATATTTGTGCACTTCAGATCTTGTTTACACCTGTAAATGTATGTTTGCACTGCTCACACTTGTGATGTTTTTTCTACATATGGTTTATTACTTAGCTCTAGCTTTTTTCTCTTTAATTTATTGTAACTATATTGCTCTCAGACTATTAAGGGAGCACATTTTACAACAGGTTGTACTGTGTAGTTATGAGAGTCAGGAATATAAGGGTCCTCAGTGTTTAAGGGGTCCATTTGATAACAACAAACAATTCACTTAAAAGCAGCAGCTTTGGTCAGTTTTCCAGTTTGAAATATTTTATCCATCCTAAAAAAAAGGACTGGTCTCTCAGTGCTAATGGGATTAGCTGTATGGCATGAAGGTTCCTTTTGTGCCACAGTGCCATCTAGTGCCTGATCTTTTAAACCACTGTTCTTGTTGTTGCAGAGCCCAGATGAGTACTGCCTGATTTGGGTGGCCACAGATCTCGTCTCCTTTGTTTTAGTGCTTGGGATTTTCGTATACCAGAAGTAAGGACCTCCCCAGCTCACGTATTGTCTTAGTGTCTTATGATCTTACGGTGGTGGGTGGGGGGCGGTGACTCTGTGAAGATCCCAAAAGGAAGACAAGCACCATACACAGGTTGATAACAAAGAAAGGTGCTGAGCTTTTAGAATAGAGAGGTCATATTTACAGCAGATTAATGTAAGTGCGTCTCATCAACAGCTAAAAACTGCAGCAACTTCCGACTTATTGTCCACTGCACAACACTATTAAAGGAACTTGTCTTCAATAGTTCTCATTTACACAATTATTCTTTTACCTAGAGTTAGTAATCAGCCAAGTCGAGTTGTCCAGATTTTGCTGACACAGTAATCCTTTTTAGACAACAGGGTCTGTTTTCACAAAGTACCACATGAGTCAGAGTTTTGTTATCAGTTTGAATCTAATGAATCGAAGTGCAGTCTAATTAATCTTTATTAGGCTGTCTTAGCCTCTGGCCATATCTTTTTGTCTGTCATTTATGCACATAGATTCTTTCTGACTCAAAAGACTGCGGATTAAGATCAAACAGATTGGCTGCAGAGAGTGAAAATCCTTATAGAGAGCTTATTACATTCAATTCATTGCATTTGTATGGGATAATAAGGTTGATTCGCTAACCAATTGAAGTCTATTAAGTTTATCTTCTTATATACTGTTTGTATGATTTATTTGCAGTCAAGCTTACAATATTAAGATGTAAACTCTGGAGACTAGACTAGGCTAGGACTGCAGTAACATATTATGAATTGGAGCCTGTTGGCCATTGTGTGAGGCGCTCGAAATGAAGTCTAGTCCTCAGGGACCTGAGATATTATTTCTTCTGTCTGCAGAGATGAATATGTTTGCTAGGCTACTGCAGGGTAGATCATCCCTCTTTTCTTCTCAGCACAAGACTGTGGAAAGGACCTGTAATATAAAGTAACTTCTACTGATTATTTTCAGTGTTTTTTTGCTGATGTGTATTATGTCATTGTGCAAAACCACTTCTGCAGCTTGAAAGTTAGGTTACAGAGAACAAGAAAGGAATGAATGAAGGAAGAGAGACATCTAGTAGGAGCAACTGAAAGATGGAGGCAGGGATGAAAGCAAAGGGAGAATATAGAAAAAACTTTAATAGAAAAAAGACAAAAATAATGAGTGGGAATGGAATGTGCTGTGTTTTCTGTGTCTGTTTGAAAAGTCGAGATGGTCGGTACTGTGGGATTTTTCTAATGACGGGTCTCTGGGTGGTGCTGAGTCTGCTTCGCTTGCCATAGTGAAATCTCAGCTTCTGCTTCTGAACTGACCTCTTGATTCTCTCCCTCTTTTACTCTGTTATCTTTGTACCCTTTGTTCCTTTCTTCCTTCTTCTGCCTGATGTGCATGCTCCTCTTCTCTGCTGCATTCTGGCATCTCTCAGCTATCACATGATCAGGTAACTGGGTCACTTCCACTGACCCACCATGCTGTGCTAGTGCGCATCTTTATGATCTGTTCTTTTTCACCACTTTAGCTGTCTATCTGTTTACTTATCTATCTGTCTGTTTGTCTAAAAATCTGTCTAATTGTCTGTCTAGCTTTTTCTGTCTATCTATCTATATTCCTTTTTGTGTCCGTAGTGTGTGTGATCTGAAACTGTAATCCAGTTTGTTTCGGTCAGCTTTGTTTACACACTTTGAAGTAACTGTGAGAGACTGAATAGGCAAAAGACCTTCAGAAACAGTATTTTTATAAATAGTAGTTTAGCGCTCTTTTTTTTTTTTTTTGGATAAAAACCAAATGTGTTTTTTTCACACATTGAATATTTTGCTCCTTTTTAAAGATCTATCAAGCAGTAACGGCATAACATGTTTCTTTTAGCTGGGGCGACTCGAAACACTGCTAAACAAATAGTTTAATTAAACTGCTAAAGAAGCTCATCAGTTTTGAGCATTAAAAGGCGTGAACAAACCATTAAAAGTGCTGATACACATGCAAACACACACACACACACACACACACACACACACACACACATACAGGTATATGCATCCATCACCCCGATTTGGCACAAATGAAAGCTCTCAAAATCATAATGAACCTTTGTAAAATACTTGGAAAAATATTAATATCAATATCAAGTCTATCTATGTCTGTCTATCTATCTATCTATCTATCTATCTATCTATCTATCTATCTATGTCTGTCTATTTGTCTGTCTATCTATCTATCTGTCTGTCTATCTATCTGTCTATCTATCTATCTATCTATCTATCTATCTATCCATCTATTTATCCATCTATCTGTCTGTCTGGCAGTACGACTACAGGTCTGTCTATCTGTCTACTTGTCCATCTGTTCTTTTTTTTCTGGTATCTATGGCCTGTCTAACGCACCTATACTTCCATCAATGTAACTGTGACCTTCTCATTCTAATTTACACTTTCTCTCACTCTGTAGCCATGTAACGTCTCACATGCCTCTCAAGTAACAAACTATCCCTCACTTTCACTTTCAGTAATCAGTAACGTCCAGTAATCTAATGCTTTGGAACCTCTTTGTATTTCTTTATATTTACTCAGCCTTAACATCACCTTTAACATCACATCTGACCTACCGACTAATTGCTAAAACCCCTACTTAGTTCTTTGAGCAAAATTTGGTTAATATATGGATAGGCAGGACGTGTATGAAGAGAGTTCTCTTTGTCCTGTAGAAGGTGATACTGAACCTACATGGCCTTCAACCTTATGACTGATGGGGTTATTCTCAGCTTCCTGCCAGCTCCTCAACTCAGACGTTTTCTCTTTCTTCAGTTGAGATGTGAATTTCGGGGAGAGAGACGGCATGTGTGAGATGAATTGGCTGCGGATTACAGGCAGCAGAACCTGCACTAGAAGGCAGTTATTTATAGCACCAAGTCGCAGCCCTGCCTGGCCTCCGCCCTGGCTCTCCACTGAAGGACAAATGGAGACTCAGTGTGCTACCAGTGATTTACCGCTAATATCAACAGAACGTTTCACATACACTGAGCGCTGAGTGCTTTCCTGACTAGAACAGATAAAAAAATATATACCTGCATTTGTTAGAGTGAAACCACTGACCATTAGGATTATTATATAATAGTATTTACTCTGTCAATAGCTTTCAGCGCCAGAACAAATCCAGATAATGCACTGGTGAATAAAAAATGTAAAGACCTAAATTCTTTCTAAACCTCAACTGGAAAGGATTTATAATGGTGAAACACCCCTAGCATTACAATCTAGTCCAAGACAGCAAAGTAATAGCCAGTAAACAGGCCCTGAAACATCTACACTACAAAGATCAGAAGATTCAGTTTGCTTAATGAAATGGTGCACTTAAACATCCACTACTTTGTGTTTAATCCGAAGTACAAGCTTTGGGGAAAAAAGTGTTCTGAATATCATTTAACAATGAGGTTAATTGAAAAAACCCTAAAGCACATGCTGTTAAAACTAGGCAAATATTTACATTTTTGTACTCCTGTTCAGTTTTGTAACTACATCCATGTGTAAAGAAAACGAAAGTGTTGAAATGAGCCACTGAGTGCTTGTGTGTGTGTGTGTGTGTGTGTGTGTGTGTCACCGTAGATGGAGGATGAGTGGGATGCGTAGCTACAACCCAGAGCAGATCATGCTAAGCGCTGCTGTCAGGAGGTCCAGCAGAGACGTCAACATCATGAAGGAGAAGCTCATCTTCTCCGGTAAGAGCAGGACTTTGGGTTTAGTGCATTTTAAAGCCAGAGCACAAGCCAGCAAACACCAAAAACATCAACAATTCCAAACACATGGTTAGTGTGCTATACCTGTGTTTGATTGTTGGTAGAAAGTTCTATCCTATTCAGTCTAGAATATTATCCCAGATTCACACTGGTTTAGAACGATCTCCCCGTATTTGCACCGTTCTATAATGCCCCCAAATTTATACTGTTCTAGAATGATCTCCCCCTATTTGCACCATTCTACAGTTCAAAGCAAGGTACTTTATTGGCATGGCAAATTAAACTCAATTTTTATCCTTTTATCCCACAACAAAACTAATTTGTAAGCAGATTTTTGCTGTTCTACATTGTTCCGAAATTTACACTCTTCTAGAACTATCTCCCCCTGTATGCACCATTCTACAAAGCCCCCAAATTCACACTGTTGTAGAATGATCTCCTCCTCTTTGCACTGTTTTAAAGTGTTCTCAAATTTGCAGTGTTCTAGAATGATCTTCTCTTATTTGTATTGTTCTACAGTGTTCACAATTCCTCACTGTTCTAGAATGATGCCCCCATTTACACGGGTCTAGAATCTTTTACAAATACTCTGTTTACGCTGTTATAGAATCCCCCTGTTTGTACCACTCTAAAATCTTTCCCTCACATTTAAGCCAGGCTAGAATTATTCTAGAATATTTTCCAGATCCACACCGTTATGGAATGTTCTTCCCATTTGAACTGCTCTAGAACCCCCAAAATCACACTGTTCTAGAAATTCAGTCCCAAATTCAGTTCTAGAGTGTCCCTCCATTTTCACTGCTCTAGAATCTTCCCTAAATGAACACGGTTCCATAATGATTTCCTTCGTTCTCATTAGAATTCAGTTATTTCAATCAACATTGTAAACCAAATTAGAACGGCCGTCTTTTTGGTGTTCTTTGGCCTGGTTGTGCTCTGGCCTTTAAAATGTCACTTTGTTTTTTTCGTTTTACACATTGTGTGCATTTTTTGTTCCCCCACACAATTTCCATGCCTTTCCAGTGCTGGATTGTGTGCATGTGGGTGTGTGTGTGTGTCCCACAATATCTGCATGATTCTCTGAGTGGTTCTGACATGTCCTAAAGGTCAGCCGCAGTAGCAGCCTAACCCTGGGTGCCACCCCTCCGCTGTGTCATCTCATCCCATTCCATCCCTCCCTCTCCCTGCCTCTCACTGTCTGCTGCCCTCCATCTCTCTCCTCTCCACCCACCGCCGGCATCCTCCACCTCCAATCATAGCTCATAAATGGCTCTCGTCTTGATAGCCGTGCTAACACTGGCTTGTCCATGGTGAGTATATTGAGTATTCGAAATGTACTGTGTGGTTTCAGTCCAGTTCTCAAGGACCCCAATCAGTTCGAGATCTTTAAGCCTCCGAAGCCAGACTTCTGATAGTCAGAATGTCTGATAGGCCAGAAGCCACTTAATTTGGCAAGAAGTAGCCATTTTTACATCATCCACACCAAACAGCCATAGGTTGTAATTTTTATCCGATGGTCAAAAAACAAAATCCGATGCTACAAACAAAAACAGACCCAGGTAAAACAAAGTGGTTTGCAATATACATAGTTTGCATCCAACACATAAGGATCTCATTTACTAGCTTTATTTAACTAGATTCTTTAAATGAACCTTTTTGAATAACTTTTAATGATGTGAAGAACAAACTCCAGAGTCTACATCTTGTTCCGAAAGTTACAAGCAGGAAACTGCTTAAAAAGTTTATTTCTACACTACAGTTGATTGACAGCTGATTCAGGACTGGACTGAAAACATTACCTTTAAGATGCTTTGTGTGGAAGTTCTCAGGTTTTTCAGAATGTTAAAAGTAAAAGGGTTTGGATACACTAAGCTGAATTATATCTAAAATGTCTTTGAAAGAAGGCAATGTTTTTGATATCATTCTTTTTGTACCTTTATACTTGTGAAAGTACAGGCCATGATGGACATCACCTTTAGAAGTGGTTTGTGTATTTGATCAAATACAGCAAAATGCAAAGTGTGTACTAAAGAGATTTGCCGTGGTATTAAAAATATTGGTAAATTTGAATATGCTGAAATTTGGTTTCAAGCCATTGTTATTTGTATCTACAGAGGTAAGCAACGGCGTCAGCACTGAGGATGGTGGGTTTGACTACTACACCAGTTAAGGCGTTCACTGACCCCACGGACTCTCCGGGTGAAAAAGACAAAAAAAAAAACCCTGCTTGGATGAAATGACTTGTTTACTTTTGATTTTGTTGAATTTTCCTCCCCCCCTCACCTGATTCCGTTTTTAGTGTTATCCTGTGATCTTCTGAACAGTAATGTATTACTTTAGCAATTCTACTACATTGCTAAAGGAATGAGAGATATGTATATTCTGTATATTTTTCTTTTTTTTTTTAACTGTGAAATGGCTTGTAATGAAGTAGCTTCGTAAACGAGGAGGAAGCCTCATATATTTTACCGAACCTGTGGCCTCTGCCCCCTCCGTGCTCAGGGTGGCTGAAACGTCCATCGTTTGCTTCTGACCGCAAGCATGCCTGTAATAAAATCAAGGGTCTCTGCCTTGAATTTAGAGATATCGTCTTATAACCAGGAGCCGTGGAGTTTTCCAGAAAACTGTTAGTACGGTTTACTTGGGCATGATGTTGACCTTCTACTGCCTTCTGTTAGGGCTGAAGCAACTAACGAAACTCCATGTGTTTACAGAGTGCCTGCCTTTCTCCTTCGCGTGAACTATTTACATACAGTAGGTGACTATTCAGTAGACATTTTCATATGTGCCCTACTCGTCATGTTCCATTTTAAAGAAGAAACCGAGTTTTATAGTGATGTTTTATGCCTTTCAGAAGTCAAAGGCTGCATTTTTTTTAAAAGAGGAAAAGTAGAGGACATAAGAAGCATGCGAGAAAACAGTCTTCATTCTGGTTGCATTGTAAATGGTGGGTTGCCGTAAATAGTGTTAGCTCTAACGAGTAGTTAAAACACTGAACGCAGTGAAACGAGTCGGGTTTCAGTGCTGTGTGCAATACTACTGGCACTCCTGAACTGGCCTACAGTCTGAAATACTATTTATATATTGTACAGTGATTGTGGAATAGCATCATGTGATCATGGTCATTTTTGTTTGCTAGCAGCAGTCTATGAAACTGACCAATGGAGGTCATAACTCTAGGACCTGGGTCATGGTGTGAACCATTTTGTTAATAATAAAAGCTTTCTTTGTCACACAAGAGACTCTGAACAAATAGTGCGACTTCATGTTTTTATTTTGTATGTGTCCAATGTCAATCAATAAAAACAAATCTTTACAACAGTTGCTTGATGCTCACAATGATTTTGTGCAAAGCTGCCAAACTAGGTCAGAAGGCATTATTTAATTATTCTGAAATCACTATTAGGTACTTTAGAACCTCAGTAAGTAGCAGAGGGTCAGTGTAACTGCAGGATTTTCATTCCAAACAAGCAGGTCTGAATCTTGCACAACTGTATATCCTGCTTTTACAGGAAAGGTTTTTACTTCAGTTCCTTCAAACTTGAGCCACAATTTTCTAAATTGCTGGTAGAAACTTCAATTAGCTAAACCACATGAATGCCACATTGGTTTATTCTAGTTTTTGACAGTCTCTTCCTGAAAATGTGCACCGTTTTTGTATTTATTCTAGAAGTTAAGCCACAAATACATTACAAATACTGCAGCTATTTGAATATACTGAATCTGTAAAAGTCACGTTATCCTACGTCTCTGAGTATGTTGTTACAACTGCACAAACATTTAAGCCTCTGATCATTTACAAAAAGACATTACTTTCCTCACTTTTTTGGTCTGAGTCTTTTCATCTTGGTACAGTTGAAAAGCACTCGTTGCACATTTGGCAAGTGGAAATATTCCCCAAACGTATTGGGAGACTTTAGTTCTCCCTATAAAACCATTACCCAAAAAAAAGCCTTATAAACGGTCTATTGTACAAGTTGTACAAGCAGCAATTTTTTTTACAAGGCACAAGCAAAAAAAAAAAAACTCAGGAAATAAATAAATAAATAATTCTGGTCACTGTTTTAAGTCCAGGCGATACTAAGAGAGAAACGTTACTCTGACTGGCCACCTCTCCAAACTACCGGACATATAACTGAGCAAAATATGAGTGATTACGATTTGATCCACGTTAATCCAGTGCTTTAAAAAAAAGTCCCGAAAGCAACACGTACTCGCTGCAACCTGCCACAGAACGCAAGCATGATGTGCGAGGGTCTCCCAACAGAGAAATCTTTATCCTGTTGGAAAGACCCCAGTTTCACAAAAACAGTTGGTCCCTGGAGCCAGAGGCTGGGCGTCTGTCCCAACAGTCCACACTTCCAACGCTGATGAGTCACCATGGTACAAACACAGATTTTTTAAAAATACGAATGCGTCCAGTATCATTGTATAGCTCCCGTTCTCAGAAATGTCCTACTGTCACTGCAGTGGGATTTGCAATATCAACCCTCAAATAATGTGCTGGGAAAAGAACAGACGGTTTGAAAGAGTCTGATAAATTGGGATTTGAAGCTTGACAGGTTCTCCTTTAAGTCTGCTTTAATTTATGTTATTTGAGTACAGTATTTTGTTTATTCATTTCTTTTGTAGGCCTAGTTTTGTAGGCCACACAAACTGATGTATTCTAAATGTCCAAGTAAACATGAAGGCGGGGGAATTCTTCTCACCTCAAACTGAGAATGAATTCATGAGTCTGGTCTGCTGTACGCTAAAGCTGTATCCTAATAGTGTGCGGTGTATACCGTCGAAAGATTTGAGCATCTACTGCATTTAGAACAAATGCATTAGAGAAAGCAAATATTTTAGCCACTTGCAAGCGTGTTGCTCGGGCACAGGTAATGATCCAGTATCAACTACGGCTTTGTTCTCAGCTGAAGTTCGTTTTGCGCAGATTCTTGTTTGGAATCTCGATGGCGCTGACCTGCAGCGGCCAGGACCCTCCCATGATTCCGGCCTGGAGGGCCACTCCAGTCACTACAGCCAAGTCAGGGTCCACGGATGTGTTTGGCTTCTTACCAAAATACTGGCTGATAATCTGCCTAATGCGGGGTATCCTTGTGGAGCCGCCCACCAGAACGATCTCGTCAATCTCATCCTTATCTAAGCGTCCCTCTATCAGAACGGTCTCAATGGGAGCTAGAATCTTCTGGAACAGGTCTGCGTTAAGGTCTTCGAAGAGCTCCCTTGTCAGCTCCTCCTGGAACAGAACATGCTCCTCTTGCTGGCCTTCGGCTCCAGTGGTCTGCAGAAGAAGAGGCACTTTGAGGGTCACGTGGGACTCCACCGTCAGTCTGAGCTTGGCTGCCTCTATGGCCTGTCGGAGCCGATGGACGTCCTCCTTCAGGGTAGGGGGCACTCCGAACCGCTGGTGCACTCGCTCGCTGGCATACTGGAACAAACGCTGGCTGAAGTCCTGCCCTCCAAGCTTGTTATTACCTGTGGAAATGAAGTCATAGTTTGAACTGTGGCTAAAACACAATTACTAGAAGCTGCAGTAGAACGGAAAACATGCAAAGAAAGCTTAGATTCCCATGGAGCATACAAGCTATGCTTGGGGCAGATTTGAACCCTCAGAACACGAGCGGTACAGATCTACATTGGAAGCAAAACAAATGGTGACTTGTCGTCATACAGCAAACCAAATCCTTGTATGGAACTTTTCACAGGTTGGGTTGATGCTCGAGCTTTATTTGGTGTTCCTATGTTACGTAGAACCAAAGTTATTGTAATTTTAAAAATGTGTACTAAAAACACTACTGGGGTTTTAAAGGTAGCATCACACGCAAATTATCATAAAGAACAAAACTATCCTAATTTCTTTTATTTCAGGTCTTAGAAACAAACAGTTACATGGTATTAAGGAGATTTTCCATTGAAAGGGAAATATAGTCCAGGACTAGTCTTAATCCCTGTTTGGGAAACCGGCCCAAGATCTTTGAACCTGGAAAAAACTTTCAGGATAGTCTCCATCCACAGGTGAGTGGGAGGGTCTGGAGAGTGGCCGAGCGAAAGAGCAGGAAACAGTGAGTGTGTAGGAGAGCAAATGCTGGTTTAAGACTGTTTTTGTTGAAATCAGATTTTACTAATACACTCTGAGTTCTAAGGGTTTAATGAATGGAATATTATAATATCTATATAATATCTCTGAATATATCGCCAATGAAAAGCTAGGTTGTATAGGTAGGTTAAATAAATACTTCACTGAATTTCTACATTCTTACCTGCCATGGCCCTAGTAAGAAACATGCCTCCCTGCTTGTTGAGCAGAGATACATCAAGTGTTCCTCCTCCAAGGTCCACCACAAGAACATTAAACACGTCCACTTTATGTAGACCATAAGCCATCGCTGCTGCCGTGGGCTCATTGATGACCCTTAAGATGTCCAAACCTGATTAAAGAAATAGATTAATTACTATTACATAATAGTAACATTAGGCATTTACATTTCATTATCTGGTCATGAAAAAACAAATTAGAAATTGCTGAAGCAGGACCACTGTTATCTTTCTGAAACAAAATAATAGCAAGCCTTTTAAATAGTGCGATTTTTGATTAGATAAGAGGCTTTTTGGCAGACTGACCAGCCAGGCTTGCAGCTCTGATTGTGTAGTTTCTTTGCCTCTCGTCAAACTCGGCTGGCACGGAGATAACCGCTTTCTCAATGCGAACTCCCAGTTGCTTCTCGGCCATCTTCCTCATTTTCAACAGGAGTCGAGATCCGATGAACTCCGGAGTCACCGTGAAGGTGCCGTTTGTAGAGACCAAAAACTCTGCGCTCCCATTGTTGAGTATTACCTGTAAAAAAAATGTACGTGTATTTAAGTTGGTCTGCACAGGTTCTCTACATGCTCTACTAAAAAGCGAAACATGCGGTTATTGAAAAGAAACAGAAATATACCTTGAATGGGTAACGTGCACTCTCTTGATCCAAAGTCTTTTGGTCAAAAACTTTTCCTATAAACCTCTTGGCATCATAAACTGTGTACTGTGGATTGATGTCAGCCAGCTCCTGGCCTTCATATCCAGCGTATATGCCTTTGGCAGTGAAGGACACCACGCTAGGAATGCTTTTCCGACCCTTCTCATCTGCAATGACCTCCACGTCTCCCGTTCCTGGCTGGAACACCCCCACTGAGCAAAACGTGGTCCCAAGATCTAACCCAATCACCCTGGGTTTGGGGGGAGGCAGGTACTGTTGTCCAAGATAGCCAGCCAGAAATAAGGCGAGGATAACGGAACCTGAACAGAAAAGATGTGCTCAATTTGGCTTGAAAGGAAGGTACCTGACTAACTCCCAAGCTGTTCAAACAGATAAATGATGTGATGGAAATTTAGGTGAAGTAAGTTACTGTGGTGTGTTCACACGTGACTATATGAGGCCACTTCTCTTTACTTACAAACAAGTAATGATGTGATGGTAACAAGGTAAAATAAGTAAATATCAAGCAATGTTACAGATGTGATGTGGAGCTAAACTAAGACCATGTGTGTGGCAGGTGGATGATGGTGATCCACAAACCAATACAAATCCATGTAATTTAGGGCCTTTGTCTAAGAAAAGTAAAGTGCCCCTTATAGTCACACGTGAACATACTAAAGCACAGCACACCAGTATGAAATTCTTTCTCTGCATGTAACGGTACAGTGCTCGAGGGTACGTCAGTGGTGCCCCTAGCAGTACTCGGATTCGAACCCACGAACCTTTGAACCTACTAAGTTAATTGCAGGCCCAACTCCCTAACCGCTAGATCGAAGATCCAAGACTAAGACCAAAATCAGCTCATAAGATGAACC
>JBBPCY010000001.1:16111128-16137619 GCA_037974405.1 Brachyalestes nurse
CGACGTTAGATCAGTTGCAGGTTCACTCATCTCTCTGTTCTGTCTGACTACAAGAAGTGAAACATTTTGCGTGGACGCTTCTCTTCTGCTGATCTCGCTGTGATTTTGGCGATTTGTATGAAGAAAAAAAAACATCACTTCATTCCGGGTTAAAAATGCGTTGTAACGTGTGTTACTGACTTTTTTTTTCTGTAATGCCTTACATTACCGCGTTACAGCAAAAAGCAGTGCATTATAGTAATTTGTTACTTTTGTAACGCGTTACTCCCAATACTGATAATTAGTTATATGGGTCAACAGTTTTGGCTTTTAGCTGGTTATATACTGTATGCATGTGTGTGTGGTTGTGTGTATAAATTCAACTCTGTAATACCAACAAACTTATTGCTTACACATTGCTTTTTATTCATAACGGACAGTGAGTGTCATCACTCTGTCCTCTGAGCTTTCAAATTCATGCTGTACTGTCTGGCCACCTCTGCGTCTGACTCCCTTTTCACAATAAAACAAAGTAAAACCCTTGCTGCCTCAATAACTCCAGCGAGTATGAAAATCTTCTCTATCTAAAACTTCACAGTGTACCTGTCTTACACAACAGGGATTGTTCTTCTCAACCACCTCTGGACAAGGAGTGCTGATCTAGAATCAGTTTTTGTGACAATAACAGTAAGAAACACACAGGAATCTGATCCAAGATCAGTCCTCTTTATGAACCAGCTCCAGTGGCTGTCTCTAATGTCTGTAGATGTGAGATTCAGTTTTAAAGCCACTTTAACGAGGAACTGGATGTGGTTTGAGAGAAGATTTAGTTGTGCGTTTCTGAAATATAACGAAGTGGCTTGATTTTCAGTGCTAAACTAATAAAGAAAATAGTGTCAACTACATGTGGGGTGAGTGAATGGGGTGAAGTAACTTATTCCAAACATAACTGTCTCAGTCAACCATAAATAATTTATTAAATGTTACAGAAGGAGGTATATACACAGTTATACTTTCCTAAACGGACTTGTTTAGGAAAGTCATTCACACACACTCACAATGTGCTTCGTGGCACAAAAACAGAACAAAAATATGTCTATAAATATGTAGGAGAGTAAATATATTGATATATTGAATACTTAGAGCTCTATGGATTCCGTTACATCCCCATTGACAAAAACAAGCCTTTACTAGAATTGCCTAATTGACTTCTGCAGACGTAAATCTGTGTTGCTCAACGTCCGTTTTGACATAACGCAGAGGAAACAGACGTTAGACAGCGGGCGAGAGATTTTCTGTGTCCTCTTTGCCAGTGTCTGCGCACTCTGCTGGGATGAAGCAGCCCGAGTCTCTAGGACAGTCATTGCCATCCTCGTCCTCCTCTTCGCCCTTCATCTCCACCAGGTCATCTCCTGTGGGCCACAGCAGAGCGAGGTTAGGGCTTTCATATCCCCTCCTGCTGCTTAATCACATCTCATGCAAGCAAACCAGGTTTGGGTTACGCGTGCGGCCCTAATGGTGTTAATGTTAATTAAATGACTGCATCTCTTGCTGGTTATTAACTGCATGTTGCAGGTCAGAGCCAGAACAGCCCAGCCATGCACCACCTGTTCACACTGAACCCACATTCATGCAGCCATTAATCCTGGCCTGCGCTCACACTAACACTCTCTGCTTGACTTTCATGCTGTCGAGATTAACACAAATATGTTCATGGCATTTGGTTGCTGTGCTAAAAATTTCAGAGCTCCTCAAATGCCATATGTCATATGTTTGATTTGTTATCATGTGCTGCCTTTTTTCAGTGTCTTGTTTTTAGTCCTCAGTTTAAATTTAGTCTTGTGTGTCTTAATTTGGTCTGATTCATCTAAATGTACTGAAAAGACAGTGTCCTTTATTTGGTCTAAGTCCTTTAAAAGGGCCTTCATTTTTAGTATTTAGTACTAAAAGAAAATTGAGTGCTAATTTACATATTTGCCACAACACACATTCCATGACTGACACTTTGTCCCATGGAAAAAGTATGGCCTGAATATAAAAATATACTTTGTCTGAATATACTTTGTCTAAATAATGCAAATAGTTTGGCCTGAATATAACAAAAAAGATTTCAATCTAATTGCTAATATGGTGAGCACCAGCCAAGATTGCCTTGGATACCAGCGTCCTTTAGGTCCAGCCTGATGGGTCAAAGTCCAGCTTGGTTTGGTGATGTTCTTGTTCGAACACACCTGGTTCTGCCTGAGTTTAAGAGGTGTGTTAGAGCAAGGAAAGCACCAAACTGGGCCCTCCAGGACTGGGATTGAATACCTAAGCTTTATACTATATTTTCAAATGACAGCTTTGCTACTCACTGCTCATATCGTAGATGACTTCCGAGGCAGCCAGTAGTTTGCGCCTGTGCTCCGGATCAGTGACATTCAGTTCAATCAAATGCTTCTCCTGCAGATGCTTCAAGTCATCCACCGTCTGATAGCCATTCAGCAGCAACGTAGAAACATATTGCTGAGGGAACAGGGTGGAAAATGTGTAAATAGGTAGAGGATTTGTCTGTGCAAATGAGAAATATGCTGGTATAAGACTATTTCCGAAGGTGTTTGGGATTTGTACCTCCAAATGCAGCCTCTCCAGCAACTCCAGCAAAGTTTTGGGTCGGGGTTTCTTGGAGAGTCTCTGAGGCCTGATCTTTGGAGGCTCCTCCACCGTCTCAGTCAGCACGTCCACATAGATAAACTTGAAATTCCCCACTTTGTTGTTCAGCATGCCAGTCCATATTCCCATAGGGGGTTTACTAATGATGCTGATAATGTCCCCGACCTGAGAAGAAAGACACACTGTTGTAAAGCAGTGAATCCCAAATCAGTCGCCAAGATGGTTCTTGTTGTTTTCTCCAACTCGTTGCAACACTAAAGACTATGGGTAAAATGTAAACTGTCAGGGGCCCAGTTTTAGAACAAATATCGTAATGACTCACTAAGATTTAAAGGCCCAGAGTATGCAGGCAACTGTTCTCCAACAAATGTACAATGTTCTCCCCATTTATGTTCTTCCCTGTCATGCTGTTCTATAATACCCCTTATTTACACAATGCCTCTCACAGTTTGTATGCATATTCGCACTAAACATGCTCTTCTAGAATGCTCTTCCTCATGTATTTTGTTCTAGAATATTTTCCCTGTTCACACTGTTCTAAAATGTTCTTCCCCATTCACAATGTTTTTGAATGTTTACCCCATTCATACTGTTCTAGAATGTTGTTCCCCTGTCATTCTGTTCTAGAGTGTTCTGCCCATTCACAGTGTTCTGGAATATTCTCTCCATTCATACTATTTTAGAGTGTTGCTCTCCAGTCATTCTGTTCTAGAATTTTCCCCCACACTGATTAATTTGATTTGATATCATCAGAACATTGTGGGGTTTGTTGGTCAATTTTGGGTCTGTGTGCTCTGGGCTATAGATATTCTTCTGTAAAGACTGTGAGAGTTCGCAAAGTCAGAGGTGAGTATGATAAAAAAAAAAAATCTAAAAAGCAATAGGAATGTTGACCTTGAGTTTGAGGGAGTCTGTGTCGTATGGACTTGGCACAAAGTCTGTGTGCACTCTGGCTCGTCCACAGAACTGTCCAGTGTAGGGCACCTCCTCCTCCAGCCTCAGGCTGTCCCTGTTACTGGACACGTCCGAACTGCTGGTCACTCCACCTGAGCCAATAGAGTAGAACATCATTCAAATAAGATCATAGCGTCCTGGCCTGGCTGTCTCCAATAATCAGGATGTTCTGAGGTGTGAGGGCTTACTGGAAGAGCTCTGCCCACTGTGGAGACTTTCTAATGAGTTACTGGTTCGTTGCGACGCTTTGCCACTCTCTGCCTCCCCTTCTGCTTCTCTGTCTGTGTCATCACCCTGCAACCAGACGAGCACAGCATGAGAATCAGAAACCAGCATCCTTGTGTACGTTTGTGTATGTGTGTATGTTTACACAAGTGTTATCTATTTTCCACTAAAAAACATTTCCAATGAACTGCATATGAAAGCCAACATGTCAGTTTCCCTGTTCTTGTAGCCAAATATTCATTTCACAATAGTTCAGGCCTGTCATGATTACTCAATTGGAGCTGATTACCTGATTTTAAAGAGACTATTGAAATGTATATTTTCATTAATCAGCAAGGTAATTAGTTCTAAATTTAAGATAATCTGCAGATCATTATAAAGCTATGCTCAGCAGTCTGAATATTCTCCACAAGGGAGAGCTATTACCACTCAAGTCACTTTCATTTATAGTGCTGATTATCAGATATATACACAAAGGAGCCTGGCAGGATTTATCACCTAGCAGGGATAAAACAGGAGTAATGTCAATATTTTCTGTTCAGCTATGTGTTTTCATTGTTATTTTGGCTGCTTTACTGGACATGGCTCTTATTCCACCTCAAGTGAAACAGCTTTGGTAGATGAACATAAATCGTTTTCAGTATCAGTGACTTGTTACTGTGAGTTGGTGAGTTGTTTCAGTGGTTGCTCAGTTTCTATTCATTTATAAATGCATTGTCCATTTGCATCATCTAAACCGTTTAACTAAGTCGTTATCTCTGTGATTTCCACTTTTCAGCCCCTCAGGTACACTGATGAATGAGTGACTATGCACTCATCTCTTGCAGCAATCTTTCAAAGAATTGGGCAGGCTTGTGAAACTGCCTGGTCTTAGGTTAAGGCTATGAATCATCTGGTATCCACTGTAGGGCTGTCACCATAAAATTGACTTGCAATTCTGTAATTTGTCAATTGATTTGAATGTCATCTTTTTTAATATTAACCCTTACGACCCAGAATTCTAAGACTGTGTACGTTGGGATTCCTGACACTCTTCAGTGTTGGAGGTGTGAGACACTCTTTATCTATGTGGGTATAATGGTCATTTTACATTGAATTGCAAACTATCACTATAATTGATACTGAATACTAGTTACTTGGTTCATTTCAAATCCATGACCTTATTGATTTCTATTAGATTTTAGGATGTGTGTAATATCATGAACATTATAAAGTTATAGAACACTAATGTTACAAAATGTTAATCACTAATACAATTTCAATGGGCATTTCCCTTCAGTTCCAGGCTCTGATTATTTATGATAAAATAGGGTAAAACAGTGATCAATGCACCTCCAACACTGAAGTCCAGGAATCCCAATTTTGTTAGAATTCTGTTGGTTTCTAGGGGGTTAACAATAAAAAAAATGACTTGATTGTCAAATCAATTGATGAAATACAGCATTACCAGTAAATTTGATAGTGACAGGTCTACGTTGTTACCAAATAATTCATAGTAGTTGCAACTGCAGCTCCTGTCCTCACTGAATGGGGAAGGATGACAGAGCAGTATGGTCAGCATGGTGTAATCCTGTTGTACATCTAAACAAGATCAGGCTGGTTTCTCTGTCTGACTCACCGTGTCCTCAGAAAAGGATTTGCAGTGCTTTTTGCCCATCTTCATGCGCATAGTCAGTGAGATGGCCTTCATCTTCTTGCCCAAGCCACCGTGCTTGTCATTGTGCTCTGCCCCTGACTCACCCTCTGCCTGTTGGACGCAGAACATAATGAGTATTGACATCTATGCAGGCTGACAGCTCTCCACCAACTGCTCAGAAAGCTTACAGCCATGCCAGCAGGCTCTCAGTTAATAATTCATGGCTCAAAGTTGCAGCGTGTTTTGCCCTAAATTTAGTATCTCTGTTTTCCCCAAAGAGTGGGCTGAGGCATTATTATCTGATTATGTTCCTTCGTACCACAGTTGTTCCATTTTCCTCTAGCCTGGCAGGTGAGTGATGATGTCTGAAGCCGTCAAACTTTCCGAAACTCGTGGATCGCTGAACGAGAGAAAAAAACACCAGGTTACTTCTAGAGGAAAAGAGATTATGTCACAACAACAAGCACAAATGAATGCATTCCTATGGATGATATTACGGTATTCTGAAAGCCCTTTGCAGAACTCATGCTTTCAATTTAGTAAAATGGATCCAATTAGGAACATTTACTGAAAAATGTCCAAACGATTTGATATCTGTCCAAACCCTGTCATCTGTTCATCACAAGCACAAATATGTATAAGAGTTACTGAATGAAATCCATTACTAATCCATGAAATCTCTGTTGAGCCACAGCTCGTGACGATGGGATTGTATTATCAGGTGGAGACTCTAACCCAACAGCTATGAAAATCTCTTCTGTATTTTTACTGTTCTACTTCTAAAAGGTTAAATTACTCCTTTTTTATGGCTTTCTTGCTCATAAAGAAACATTTCTACCAACTTCAAATCTGATTCTGATTTATCTTCTGCATACCAATATTCACATTATGATTGTGATGGTTTTTTGGAAATAAGTGGTCACACTTACCTTTGGTTTGAGGTTTTTGGGTTTGTCTGAGACATTTGAAGCTGTCCTCTGAAGCATTGTCTTACTTTTTGCTAAGTAGTTCAGTCTTTAATCCCACACAGCGCACCAAACCTTCGACTCGAAAGTATTAACTTAGCAGCGTTTCAGCCGATGAGTCTGGCTTTCTGACTTCCTCAGATCAAACAGGATGTGACCCAATATGTGTTCTGTCTATTACTGAAGCAGTTTCGGAGGGGGAAAAACACTAAATGCTTGAGTCGGCATTTTGTGGTCGCCTTGATAACCACTTCCCAGTCATTTCGAGTAACTTACACAAAGAGGACTGGCACAAATTTGAAGGGACAAAAATTTCCACCAAACTCTTCATTGTTATGAACGCAGTTTACTGACTCGTTTGACACTTTTAATGAGAATAAGATGGCAGGTGCAATTCGATTATTATACATTGAAAAGTATTGTAGTCCTGTGTCAGTGGTTTTTTTTCTTCCCTTTTACCCAAGTTACAAAATCTGCTAAAGGAAGCGTCAACTGAAGCGTGAAAGCTGAGAAGTCACGTTAGTGACAGAGATCCTCCAAAATTTCTCAACCGATGTGAATTTTAGGAATTCACGTTTCAGAATCCCTGATTCATATAATACTGAAAATAACTCAACTATCGTTACTGACTCACAGTAACAATAAGTCTTAATCCACATCTGAGGGCCTAGCCCAAGTCATAATTAGAAAATCTTGTTATCTTCAATATTCACCATAACAAGTTTATGATCTGTGCCAGTCATTTTTTGCTCAAATCTGATGAGCACTGTAATATCTTGAAAGCATCTTGACTGCTCATTATCAGCACATTTTCCTTTATTTTTCTTCACTATAGATGTCTGACATGTCCTCGGACCACCATTTAAAAGGTCTTGACTTGTTTCAAATATAGGGCAGTGTTGCAAGGCAGATGAAACAATTGACCAATGGTATTTAAGAAAACCTGATAAACAATAATATGGCTTAATCCAGCTGTGTGCAATCAGTCATGTAAAAGTCTCAATCCAGGATTACGGAGCTATAATCTATTTCTTTAGGCTCGTGCAAGCCCACACAAACAAACACCACACGCTCCCTGTTTTCACTGGAGGTCAAATGTGAAAAACCGTAGCCTGTCACATTCAGAAAGGCTCAATCGTTTTAGATGGAATGCTTTGAAAATCAAGATAAATCTGTATTTTACTTATAATGACCATAGATGGTATTTCCATATGGTGTTTCATATGTGAATAACCCTTGATTTCTCTTCCACTGGGGAAAAAACAGGCAATCTGGATGCGTCTTTAGCTTAAACCACCAAGGGTCAGTTGAAGGCCAACCCAAGGCTTTGCAGATTGCAGCATATAAGAAGTTCAGGTGTCACCATAGTACTTTAAACACCAGCTGGATGAAGGTAAAGGGTTGTCCCTAAGCATGCATGTTACATTTTTCCAAACAATTCAATTTTCCACATTTTTTATACAAAGGAGTTCCTCAAGGGTTCCTTAGTAAAAGCATTGGTTTGTGTGAGGCTTGACAGTTTGACTTAACAGTTTCAATGGTTAAATGTTCTCCTCTATGACCCCCTTTCCACTGACACAGTGCCAGAGCTGGTGCCTAATCTTTTAATACAAGGGCTGTATTGTAAGATGTCAGTATCATTGTTCCTGGAGGAAACCTAAAGACCTTAAATCTAAAACTTTAAAAGTAATGTAACGACTTTTTTTTTAATATAAGCAAAGATGATGCTTTCTGTCTGCCATGATTTATTCTCATGGAATTGGCTCAGAACCACCACTGTTCTACTGGAAAGGAGTTATATGATAGCCCTTTGAATAAAGTTCTTTAGAAAACCTTTTAAAATGCTTTTATATAGCACCAAGTAGATTCTACTACTGAGTTAAAGAACCCCCTTTTGCTAAGAGTGTCAAAAGCCTCCATTACAAAAAGTAACATCATTAAATGTTGGCTGACTTTTGTCTAAAAAGCAAAAATGCTAAATGGTACTTTGCACAGAGAACCACATTGGTAAATGTAACGTTTGAGTAGGAGGAACATTTTAAAAGTTTTAAGAACCTTTACAAAATGTTCTAAGAAAAACTCTTGAAACAATAAAGGTCAAACCTCTTTAAAAGGTCATTCAAACCACAGATCTCTTGGGTGTTTAGGGAACCAAATGTGATTCTGCAGTGAAATCACTCGAAGAACCCTTTATTAGTCCCTTTTTATGAGAGCATGATATGATAAAAGTGGCAGATAGTAATTCAGAAGATTGTTTTAAAATCTTTTACTTACACTGGAGGTAATTTGATTTCTACACAAGCTTCCAGTCGCATTGGTGCCACACAGGTCCACGCTGGTGACGGAGTGGACTATTCTTTGAGGAGAGGAGACTCTGTTGAGGGTGTGGCCGTTGATCGTGTCTTTTCCTGGGATGCTGTGCGAGCTGAGGTGGTGGGAGTGAGCGTGGTACTCAGTGAGCGACCGGTGGCAGGTGTGGTAGGCTGCAGGCCAAGCCTGGACATGATCTGCTGGGTTACTCCAGCGCTGGTGGCTAGAGGGCACCGCCTCTCCTCCTCTCATCCTGAGAGGACAGGTGAGGTTCTCCTGGAAGTGAAATGGTGGAGCTGCACCCCCAACAGCCATTGCTGGTGCCACACTTTTGGAGTTAGCTTTGGACAAATGGATAATCACATCAGTTTTTCTTGCTCCAAATACTGTTAGAAAAAGCTAATTTTCAGGGTACAAACACTGTCACTATGGTATATCCTTCAAGGCTACATTTGCCTTCAGTAACTGTACCATATTCTACTCCAGTTTTTAAACATTGACTCCATACACTCTTTCTAGATTCCTGCCTCTTTACTTGGCTTTTCTTTTTAAAACATTAAGATATGAAAAGGCCCAAAAACGCTCCTTTCTCCTGGGAAAACTACCCATTAGGGGGGTAGTTTAGTACAACATTAGTAGTACTAACATTGGTTTTAGTGAATGCAAGATAAAAGTCAATGATTAACATTATGTATAGGGGGTCAAGCAATTAAAAAAATTAATTAATTATAAGCTCTCTGATTAATTAATCTAAATTAAGTTTACGGCAACACTTTTTTTGCACTGTTCATGTGCAATATGACCTAATATGCCGAGGAAAAAAAAAAAAGGTTCAGCAAGAACAATGCTAGAACTAAGTCCATCTACAAGGGGCAGTTTAAGACAAGGTATATACAAGCATGGGCATCAAAGCATTTTAATATGGGCGGGGCCACACTGCTGGGTCTGGAACAGTGCCTTTTTTCTGTCAGTTTACATTTTACTGTACATTTCAATGTACGTTGACTATCAAAATTTGGGGACCTTTGTTGTCGTTCTTTGCCTGGAAAGATTTCGGTAAGACATATCAGCTGTTTTGTTAATGTGTATATTTTGCATGTTCATCAAAGTGTCTTTCTTGGCATTTTCCTTTCTGAAAAGAATTCATATTGAAAAGTTTTTTGGCCTAAAAGAGATTTAAACACCTGAGCACTGGAGAGGGCAGAGACACCAAAATGGTGATAAAATGTGTGGCCTTTCTCAAAAATAGTGTGGTAAGTGTGGCATTACTCTCAAAAATAAACCTTGTTAATGTCTAATATGTTCAGTTAATGCAAACCATTGAACGACTAGGTGTCCTAGTAGAGTAGATATGATAAGATTATAATGATTATAGAATAACGAATCGCACATACGCATCGTAAAGGCCTTGTTTCTTCAGTGCTGTACCTTTAGTCCTGGTTTGTGTTCGAGTCCCATCTGTCCTCTTGTGACTGCCCTGCTTGCCTGATTTTTGCGTCCTCTTGATTGCTCCCCTCACATCTGCTACCTCTGCATGAGACGTTACAATCTGTTACGGAACAGAAGGAAGAGATTTACAGCCACCAGATTGTACATCTTTAATATCAGCACTGTCAGCGTTATTACAGAGTCTTGCAGAGGCGCTTGGACTGAGGTGGAAACCATGTCTTGTAGTTATGGACTTTGAAACGCACTGAAGAGCAGCAAAACAATAGAATAAAAGCTATACAACCATATAATATAAAAATACACTATACAAATAATACACAAATATAAATATACATTTGTTTGTATATGTAAATGTATATGTGTATACTGTATAGAAAAAAAAAATATATATATATAAAATTCAACTATTCAACCTATTTCTACAGTTTTTACTTTATTTTTTTAATCAAAAGAAATGTTCCAGAATTGTGCTTGGTTTGGAGGGATGGTTCTAGGAAACACGTTTCTTCATACTCATACGAAAGCGCTCCTTTTTTAAAGAAGCATACATTTAGTGGTTCTTTACGAAACTGAAAGTGGTTCTATTATGCCATCATTCTAAGATTTCAGTAGATAAGATCACTTTAGAAAAAAATGTCCTCAAATACATTGTTTATCTTACATAAAATTTTTACAGTGGTTTCATAATGAGAAATGTTGTCTGGATCTAAGATTATTTTACTGTGCACTGGGAACTATGCAGTGTTGAAGGATCAACATTGTTCACCATGTCTGCGGCTGGCATTAGCGTGGGAGTGTGGACCGTACAGTGGACCTCCCCCCTCGTCTGTGGGGGCAGAGGGATTACGTCCACATAATGATGCCCCTTTCTCTCCCACCATCTGTACATCATTCCCAATGCCATCAGCATTTATGCTAAGTGATTGCCCCCATTTACTAACAACTGCCACCGCCTGGCCCTCTGGGTAGATAAAATGCATGACAGCAGTTTAGAAGATATTTATGTTGCTGTGGCTCGTGAAGCCAAATGAAGGTTCAGATCCTACCGTGTTGTGCTGCCTGCTGACGGCCTGGCCCTGTTGTGGGTTCCATCCATCATAGTACACAATCTACAAGTAATGAGAATGAAAACAAACAACCAGGACAGATTATTTCTTACAAGTGCTCCTGACGTGGCTTATAGATGACAGCCACGTCAGGAAATCTTTGATTTTCACTATTGGTTTTCAACTAAATAAGAAACATAACTGCTTGCCATAAAATATTATTTACTAATGCAACTGTTCACACTGATATATTTTGCCTAAATAATGTTTTGACAGTTCGTGTTAAAAGCACATACTGAAACTCTTTTGGTCCAACATACAATTTTGGTTAAATAAAGCAGAGACCACCAACCAGTGTTGGTTTCTATAAGACTACAGATGAAACAATGTTTCACCAAGAAAAATAATACAAAAAACTTCAGAACTATCACTTTTTTATTGGTGTGAAACAAAAAAAATGCTCATAAAAATCTCTTCTAATTTCAGCTCCTCAACAGCGTTACAGTTGTACACGGCTCTGGTCAAAAACGTGAAACAGCGGTGAAACAGAGAATTTCAGTGAAACATGTTTCAGTGGCGCCTTATTCATTTCAATGTAAATCTTCTCGGATTTTCAAGGTTCCACCCGTGAAACATGTGACTGCCTACTGTGATAGGGTAGTTCTCTGCTTCAAAATGACTGACGTGACATTGTGGCCAATCGCCGCCTTTGTTTTCACTTTGTTCTAATTTCTGTACTGAGCACTGGTGAAAGCTGGGCACTGGTGAAATCCTTGGAAAAAAATCCCTGCTTCACCAAGAAGACCAGGAGGGCAAAATTAATTTATAAGGTGAGAAAGAGGTTAGAGTTTTCTTGAGACTTGTTAATTATGTACTGTTGAAATAAACATTACTATTACGTGTTTGTAAGATATACAATAAACTGCTTGATTTTATTTACTTGAGATTTAATACTAACTATGAGGAGATTGAGGGAAGAGCAGGAGAGAGAACATACATCGGAATGTGAGGCAGCAACAGCAGAGCATGGAGGTGAAGTAAGTATTTAGGGCAAGAAAATCAAGCTGCCCAGGGTTTGGTGAGGTACTGAGTTTGTTTCGCGGCGCACAATGGGTATGAAGGGTGGTTTCTTTTACCAAAAATATTGACCAGGACCCGCCACTGATATATATATATATATCCAAAGTTCTAACAAAGTTAAGAGGGTTAATGGTCTTTCTTTGACAGTTTTAACAGTACTAAAGTGTTTGGTTTAAAATAGGATTTAATTGAAAATGTGCAGAAGAGAGACAATTTTCTTTGCCAGGTTTCCCCTCTAATTGAGACAAGGAATGCAGCGTTTTCAAAGCCAACAGACAACCTTCAGGGCTTTTTAAGCCATTATTACCTCCAAAGCATGAATTTTTGACAATGTGCAAGAAGTTCTAGCATAAATACAGACAAGTCCTTAATCTAAAGCCACTGTTGATTATTCTCAAAGCTAAAGGATGTCTATTAGGAGGGCAGTGATATATTTAAACTACTTCAAAATGTCAGTAATCAGCTTGGGTTTCTTTACAATGGTGGTGATGGGACCCTGGGATTACAATGTCTGTAACACATTTGTAACTGTAATGTAATTTATTTCCAATTCAAAACCACCAGTTAAGCTAAATGTATCCTATGTTTTCATGTGTAACAGTGATGATGGTAAAAAAGTGGGGAAAATCTGAACCAATATATCCATATATTCTCAAAACTATTTCTAAACAATGTCTCAGGCATGGGAAAATGTATCCTTAGTATTGCCTGTGAGGTTCCATTCAGACTGTTCTCCAGAACAGATAATATTAGACATGGTGGGAAATTAAGAACATGCATATGCACATAGGTTGTAAAATGTTTATTGCGTGAGCTCTGAAACCATGGCTGTTTCAGTTGTATAGCCCACCTTAGTCATACTAAGTGCCAGACTGGTACCCATCGTCGCCCAGCATTGCATTAGGCAAGTCTTCAGAGTGAGCTGATGCTTTGACAATAAACAAGAAACTGAGAAATAAAAATAAACTTTTAGGTTTTATCTGCAATAAACACAAATTGGTCCTGCAATAATAATAATGGTGTTTTCCCCTATACACTGTGCCCCATTTATGGTGTGCCCCTCCCACCACTCACTGAACTATATAAGAAATGCTGCATCCGCCATGCAACCGGCATCATCACAGATCCCACCCACCCATTATACGGACAGTTTCCCCTCCAGTTTCAACCCTCTGTGTACTTGTGTATGTGGATGGGCTGACAGTAAACTCTCTTGAATTTTGAACAATGTGCAATGCTACCATTGTTGGGCAGAGATATTTAGCTTCAAAAGTTGTCTGTAAACGCCCAGTACTGTCATTTCACACATCGTATCTAACAGAGAGAGTAGAAAGCAGTCAATTCTTTTGTTTTCATACACCTCCACACTGCAACCCAAGTTTGATGTATTCTGTAGACAAAATATCTAAAACGAACAAACAAAAGTACATATATATTGGCTGTGATAGATAGAAGTACCAAAGAGACAACATAAAAACTTTGTTTTTGTTTTGGCAGCCCCATCCACCCCACAGGTTTAAAAAAAAATCAATTACCCTACTGTGGACAAAAGTCACTGTTCCACTACACCTCCCAACCTTCATTTGACCTGCCACTTTGAAGGTCTCTGCCCGGCTCTGATAAAAAGACAGGCTCCCTTGCCATTTTTTACTTCCCATCCTGGCACCGGGCCTGCCCCACACATTCAACATAAGCAAGAAATTACCTGTTTTTTGTCTGTCCCATCCCCCACTCCAGCCCCCTCTCGTCTTTCCTCTCCTTTCTTTTTGGCCCTGTGTGATTAAGCTGGTTACTTAGACACAGTGTCTATTGTGTAGGTAATTAGCTTGAAACCTGTGAGATGAAGAATGCCAATATGAGTGCTCAGGAATGTCTGTGCTTGCCTTGAGGTTACAGTGTAATTAAATCAAAGGATTCTCCCTGGCTGCAGCTCCATACCTGTCTACCTGCAAAGGCAAGAACCCATCCCATCATGTTCAGGCAAGACTAGCCTGGCTTCAGTCTTTCACTTTTCACACTCAAATTTTTAAAGTGTTCGCAGAAACACACTAACGCAGAAATTGCATAAATCCTCCACATTTTTTTGGCTTTTGCGATGTATAGGTGTTACGTCTCCCTAGCGGCCACCAGGGGCCGCTGTGAGTTTGATTTGGGGTTTTTGTGTTTTTCTGTTGGGACTTTTGTTATGAAGGGTTGGGACTTTTGTTTAGTTATTAAGAACAGATGTTTTGAGTTTTAGTTAAGTGATTGTGTTTGTTTATTGGGTCTTGGTTGGGTGTTTTGGTATTTAAGTTTCGTTCGGACCGACCTAGGTGTCGGTCCACCCTCACTATTGGCGTTGTTCTCAGTTTAAGTTTTGAAGCTACAGGGTTTAGTGATTTGGGTTCTCATACCCTTTTGTTTTTGGTGATTTTGGAAAAATAAAGAACATGACAACCATGGCTCCTGGTGCTTTTATGCACAACCTGAGGTCACGGAATGGGCAGCCAGACGTGACAACAGGCCTCGTCCGGCACGCACCCTCGTCCTTGGGCTGGTTGTTGTTCTTGTGCTGGGGCGTGGCAGGCGAGGCCCAAACTTCACAGGTTTTTCATAGCATTTTTGTGCTAAATTATTAAGAACAATACAATTTACTAGTTTGTAACATAAATATTAACGTAAATTCAGCTACATTTAAAAAAAAAAAACTTTAAATGTTTTGTTACTGTTGAGAAAACAAAGAAACCGTGTCTTGGGATGGTGAAATACCTGTACTCAGTGGTGGCAGGTTTGAAAGTAGCCAGTCCAAGAACGCTATTTATTTCTCCAGAATTTCCCCCGTGGAGCGTCTTGAGTGTTCTCGTGTTTTTCGTTTTGTTCTTCTTAGAGCCCTGTATTTTCATTACAATAAATGAAATGAATTTATACTGTATTTACATGCTTATATCAATGAAAACACACATGCATGAATTACAGTGCAGTCTATATAGGGGTAACATCATTATTTTACATTGTAGAACTGTGGGAGTTCAGTGTAAACTTTACAGTACAAATACGGGTTTACCTTTACATTTTCTTTAAGGGTAATGTATTAAGCTGAATTTAAAATGAAATTAAAGTATTTTGGGAGCATATTTGGGAACATATTTAGGGTTTACACTATAAAAATAGGCATGTTTTTACCACAACATAACGCGTTTATATATATATATAGCCACTCCCCCATTTTCTGTATTTTTATTTCAAACACCTTGTACATGGGCACTGGAACCATTATAGTGGGGGGACTTTGGTTGGGTGGGACCCACTTTTCAAAGTCATTCGTTTCGTCCAACGACTGAGATTTTGTTAGCACGTGCGCAACCAACACCCCCCCCAACTCCTTAACACCCCCCACCCTTCCCCCGGACAATGACCGAAACTTTGCACGCACGCACCAACGTAATCTGTATTATACTGCTAGTCTATTTAATCAATTTTCCGGATGGCCTGTGGCATTTGACCGTGTGATACACTGAAGTTATCATGTTTTATGAATGAATTATGAAGTCCTTATAAAGACCTATTCATGAAAGGTGTTGCCCTGAATTCCTTTCACAGTTCACCAGGACCTGTTTCTGAAAGCTGTAATGGAAATCATGAATCCCAGTTGGAGTCTTCTGCTAATGCCTTTGCTTCCAAACTCTGGGAGGTGACTGGATCTAGGCAGAGCTAAGAAGAGAGGGGGAGAGGGAGAGAAAAAGTTCTGAAAAGGTGCTTTGTGCTGGTCTCCAGGCTGACGGAGGTTCAGGCCTGTCAGCGGTTGTGGTTCTAGGCGGCTGGCCAGCCCCTCGCTGGCACAGGCGATGGAGCGCACACATCTGCGCCCATTGCCTCCACCCAGGTCGGCCCTGGTCCCCACCACCAAGAGGGTGTAAAAACAAACCACTCCTCTTACCTAAATTCCCACATTGGCGCACTAATCTCAGAGGAAAACCAAGCTAAGCCTTCTTTGCAGTCTTACAGCTCAGGCTGGATATTAACATCAGGACTGTTCCAAAATCATTTCTACAGGGTTGACTGTTGATTGACTGTCAAATGTCTTTAGAATGTATAATGTGCAGTGATGTACAAAATTCATAGACCACCTTTAAATTTATTTCATTTCCAGCCAAAATGATTACAAAACCACGCAGTAAATATGTCATTAACCTGAAAAAAACAGAGATATCTAGCAAATATGAGTGCACCTTTTTCGTCTTCACCTAGATTTTTAAATGAAAATGCTGTTCTAGCAATACATTTATTTGTCATTGTCACTATTTTCTATAAATTGAAATGCCCATATCAACTTGTTTGCTTTGGCCAGCTGTCTCTAATTTAACAGTATTTATATGCTTGCCATTTGCAGCTAACAGAACAGTATAACACCCCCTGTTTCGCAAGTGATGCACTTTATCTATGCATTTTATGAACAAAAGAAAGTAGGCTTACCTGCTTTTATTATTTCTATTACTAGCCTTTAATTTTCTCTTAAATTTATTCTAACTATATTGCAAAGTCTCACAGATGTTTCAGAGGCTCATTTCATTACACATTGTACTTGTATAATGGTGTATGTGACAAATTAAGAATCTTGAAGAATCTTGAATCTTGAATTTTACCCTCTAACAGGCTGGTATGTTTTTTAATAACAGGCTTTAATCCTTAGTGAAAAGGTCACTCTAAATATCCAATTTTATAATGACTATGGCTAGGCACCACATGATGGATGAGCTGCCCAGTCAGGGTTGGTGGTACTTCACTATTGTGTACTGTGTCCATATCGACACAGAATTCATCATTGAAACCACGTTGCTTCTACTCGGAACTGAGCCAGTTGAGACGAAGCCTCAGTTTCACTCACACTAGTGTTAGAAAGGTTTAGCGAATGACACAAATGTTAATTTTCACAAAGTTTGCTGCTTCAATTTTTACTCCAGAATGTAATGAAGAGTCATCAGATGACTTGCAATTAATTGCAAAGACCCTCTTTACCATGAAAATTATGTAATCTTAAAACACTCATTTGCATTGCATGTCAGCCCTGCCACAAAAGGAGCTGCTGACATCATTTTACTGATTCTCTCATTAACACAGGTGGGAGTGTTGATGAGGACAGGGCTGGAGGTCACTCTGTCGTGCTGACTGAGTTACAATAGCAGACTGGATGCTTTAAAAGGAGGGTGGTGCTCGAAATCATTGTGCTTCCTATGTTAACCCTGGTTCCTTGCAAGGAAACATGTGCAGTCATCTTTGCTTTGCATAAAAAGGGCTTCACAGGCAAAGACATTCCTGCTAGTAAGATTGCACCTAAACCAACCATTTATTGGCTCATCAAGCACTTCAAGGAGAGAGATTCAAATGTTGTGAAGAAGGCTTCAGGGCACCTAAGAAAGTCTAGCAAGCGCCAGGACTCCTAAAGGTGATTCAGATGGATGATCAGGGCATGACTAGTGCAGAGCTTGCTCAGGAATGGCAGCAGACTTTTGGAATATGGCCTGGCATGAAGAAGGCACCAAGAAGCCCCTTTCCGAAAGTTTGTGACATCCTGAAAAATGATTGTCTGAAGAAGAAAAGGTGAGTGCTACCATCAGCCCTGTGTCATGCCAACAGTAAAGCATCCCATTCATGTGTGGGGTTGCTTCTTACTCCAAAGAATGGACTCACTTACAATTTTGCCTAAAAACACACCCACGAATAAAGAATGATAACAAAAATATCCTCTGATAGCAACTTCTCCCAACCATTCAAGAACAGTTTGGTGAAGAACAATGTCTTTTCCAGCATGATGGAGCACCGTGCCATGAGGCAAAAGTGATAACTAAGTGGCTTGCAGAACAAAACATCAAAATTTTGGGTCCATGGCCAGGAAACTCCCGAGACCTTAATCCCATTGAGAACTTGTGGCCAATACCCACAAATTCTGACAACTCCAAGCATTGATTACGCAATAATGTGTTGCCATCAGTCAGGATTTGGTCCAGATGTTCATTGACAGCATGCCAGGGTGAATTGCAGAGGTCTTGAAAAAGAAAGACCAACACTGCAAGTATTGACCCTTTGAATAAACTTGATGTAATTGTAATTGTCAATAACCACCTGTGAAATGTATGAAATTGTATGCTTGTAATTATACTTAAACACAATAGAGACATCTGACAAAAAGTTTTAAAAACACTGAAGGAGCAAACTTTATGAAAACCAATATTTGTGTCATTCTAAAAACCTTTGGTCATGACTGTAAGCTGTGGAGGGACAGAAACAGATGGACACTGTTATAACTTGAGCAAATTATATGATATTTAGCAGCTGAGACTTCTATATTGTATTCTGCAGTTTTCTGACAGTGAAAAAATAGTTATCTATACTTAATGGCTGTTTGACTGGAAATGTTATAAACCAAAAGTTGTTTTCAGTCCTTTTGGAAATGTACCTCACATCAACAAATGTTCCAGAAGGTTTAGCTACAATCTTAAACAGTTGTGTGGTTTGATTTTGACTAGTTGACATTGTGAAATGCAGTAGTCTGGTTGTACCCTAAATTACAGGATATCAGTAGTAAACACAATGGATAGAGCACAGGGACCTTTTATGTATTGGGAAAGACCATAAATAGCTAGATTTCCTGCTAGTGTACTAGGACGTTAGTAAGAAAGGGTTTACTTGAGACACCACACAACTGTAAAAGTTTGCACCATGTCTGCCTTGAGGGTTTCAGGGGAACGTAAAATGGCGGAAAGTTTGTGTTGGCCGGCCTGCTGTAATCAAAAGTGATTTATGGTGTTTATGTTATGCTCCACTTGGCTGTGAGCAGCAGCGCCGACCCAAGCTCAGTCATACCAATCGTTCAAGTGACATAGAGAGCACAATTAAGGCTGTTTAATAAAACGACAACGGTCATTTCACTCACTCTCTGCCTTTTCCTCCCTTGATTTTGTCAAAATGGAAGGCTGCAGACAAAGCTGCCGCAAAGCCATATGAGATCAATTCTATCTTTTCATCTGGATGATCTGAGTCTATGTGGAACATTAATACTGTGTCTACCTTAGCACATCATTCCAGCTTGATTTATTTCCTGGTTAGCAAATGGGTCTCATCTATACACATTCACAAGGAAGAGAAATGATCTTCCTTAAAATGTGTCCGTTATCCATGTTTGACTGTGAGTCTCAGGCCGTCTTGTGCTGGCATTCATGCTGTGTGTGTTTAAATGAGGATGTGTGTTTAGGCCTATATAAATCAATAGGCCCTGCTCTATGGGATAATTCATGGTGCATTTCAAAGGGGATGAGAAATGCAAACCATATTGAGAGGGGTGTTCGAACGAGAGAGCACAAATCTGCCCCTCCAGCCCCAACCTCACCACCAAATAAAACTCCCCAGCTGCTGGACGTAGCCCAAACCAAGCAAATTATGGGACAAAATCTTTTTATACGAACCTCAGTCACGCAAAAACATGGCTAACACCCCCCCAACACACACACCACACACACACACACACACACACACACACACACCACACACACACACACACACATCATTCACCACACCACCACCAGTTCTTTTCTCCAAAGGGCTCCACTTTGACACCTCTCAAGTTTGTTAGGAAGAACAAAAGCAGAAATTGCTTAAGGTCAAACTGAAGCCATGCAAAAGCTTGTTTTCAGCAAAAAGTTGCAGCATTATTATGGCTCTCTTTTTGGGGCAAGAAATGAGTATGTTTCAGCTTTCAAAGATTAAGAATTCCAGTACAATTGGCATTGTAATATCGTGCCTGTGAATCTTCCTCACAGTTTGCTTCTGAAGGCTTAATTTGAACTGTTTGTCACCAGGCCTTAGAGTAAAAACACTGCATTCTGATTCATCTGAATTAAGGCCAGACCTGGAGACATTGTCCCCAAAACTCAAATGCCTAGTGTTGAACTAACTCCTCCAGTATTGGACAAATTCTTAGTGTCCAGTTATGTCCAGCAAGTTCACAGTGACTTCTGCTTGACTATATAATGAAGATCTCTGAACACTGGAAACTCTCCCATGCACAGTTTGCAGTGTAGAAACAAACTCCACTCCAGATGGGAGTCTTCCACCCAGCCTGGAGTCCTCAGCTTCTGGGTCAATGGCAGTAGGAACCTCCTCATTGCTAACTCACCGTTTACTCCTGCATGAAGTGCACTCCCCAGTTCAGAGCCAGCCTGTGACATAATCTCCACTCAAGAGCTACATAGTGCTGGACTATAAACACAAGCCCTGGCTTGATAGCAGACATTTGACACCTGCTGCAGTGGGGGAAAGCTGTCTTGATCTCTTCACAAGCCAAGTGTGTAGGACAGGCTTCAGTGATTTAACCTTATCTTATTTAGCGCATTGTTGGTGATTAGAAGTGTGCATCTCTTTTTTAAGCAAAACGCATCTAGATATGTAATTCACTGCTGAGCTGTTGTGGTTGTGGTGCTGCTCTGATACTAATTTGTGTACTCTGTTTCTCAAGCATCTCACTGTATTGTGTCATGAACTGGCCTTATTGTCACAATTATAATAAGGTTATAATAAGGTTTATATCACCTCATTCTCTTTTGCTCACCAGACTGTTGCCCATTCCTCACGGGTGTAAACAATGAGCCGGTCACTGCTGCTAGCTACATTAGCATTAGCAGCATGCAGGCAACCCAAACAAAGAGCTCTAAACTACCTCTCTTGAACCTCATGGTTAGAGAGGACACAGTTTTCTTATGTTGAATATACTAAATTACCATTGTAAATAGAACAAGAAAGTTTAAAAAACACTAAATTACAAAAACAGAACACAGAGCAGTCATAATCATGCTGCTGCAGGCTTACACCTGCAGGCTGTATTCTAGTAATGTCTTCCATGTCTAAACACATGGTCACCTTAGCCCACCCTGTTACCATAAATGCTCTGGATGGTAATGAACACCCTGTCACCCAAGTCACAGTACCAATCTCTCTCTCCCAGCCATAGTGAATATATACAGTTTTTAGTCTTACATATTTCACTGCAGCAAATTGAATTGGGGCTGCCATGGCTCCCCCAGATTGAAACACAGGAAAAATCTTGTTAGCTGTCTGCCTGCAGGGACACCTGTCTAAGTAACCCCATTACATCTTGTGCTACCACTATCAAAAGCCCTCATGCCTATTAGTATCCCTCCAGAATACTCATGATTGGTTGAAGTTTTTAGTGCCTCCAGAGTGACCCATCTTCCTCCTAACTAGCCCTGGGACTTCGCTATTTAGTTATCTTGATATGGCAGGACTGCCCCCCCTTGCTCACTATCTATCCATTGTCTGAACCAAAGACTAAGGCTGTGACCCCTAGTTTGTGCCCTGTGTTTGAAAGGTTTTCCATGATAATCTGACATTCTTTATCAGCCTGACCTCAGGCTATCACCCACAGTCCACTGGTCAGGCTTAGTGTACCATCTAGGAACGTGACAGGTTCCTTCAGGCTGGGCAGAGTTCTTTGCCTGGGCAGAGTATGCTAGGAACTTTTTGTAACACAGACCAGTCTTATGCCCTTTGAGTGTGTGCTCAGGCTTCGACCCCATTTATTCCCATGAGACTCCTCACCCAAGGAGGTTTCCAGTGTGGATTCATGGTTCTAAACAGGCAAGCAGGTTTAGGAAGGAGCACACACATCCATCAGTTGAGCAGTTTGTTGGATCCAGGCACACTCTGACCAGCATAGAAGAGAAATGGCAGTTTACCAACATTAGGACAGGGTGTGGGTTTCAACCCAGGATTTACATTTGCACCTTCCCAGTTCTGCGCTGGTTTGTAGTTCTGTAACTTTGGTTTGTAAGGTTTGTTGGTCCCTTTGTTTTTATGTCTAGAATTAACTATGTTTTGTATAAATCATGGCTACCTTCCTGTATGTGTATTTCATGTGTCCCTTCTCAGGCTTGTGGTTCAGGTATCTCTGGATGGGGAGTGAGGTTGAGCTGAACATTGGGAGTGCTCCAGTGTTCCGGGTGTGGCTGCTGGACTCAAAGGTACAACATTTGGTGGACTGGGAGGTTTATGATGAGTGGAGCTGGGTTCCGGCTGAGGATGTCTGTCCCAGATAAACCTGCTCTACTAGTCCCAGTTCCCTGCTGGGCTCTCTTTTACAGATATCTCCGTCTATTATGGTAGCTAGGGTTCCCTTGCCTCTCAGTGGATGGTGATCTTGGAGGAGGGGGTACTGTCACGGGCGTGTCTTAGAGGCCCCCGCCTATCATGGTGACTGGAATACTGAGCCTGGGACCTGGTGGTTTTGGTCTGCTGTGGTTTAGCCCTGCTACCCTGGTTGTTTTTATATGTCTTGTTTCTTGTTTTCTATATAAGCTCAGCTTGACCCAAATCTCAATGTCCATTCACCATCATTGTCTGTGCTGCGTTGGTAAGTTCACATTCAGTTTTCTCTGCCCTGTGCTGAGAACCTGGTATGCCTGGCTTTCGATTTCTTGGAAACAATACCTTTCATGAGGACTGTGCCGAGTGGGCTGCCCACCTTCAGACCTTGCTTGCTTGATCTACAAGACCATGACTGATTGTGTGGACTTTCTTTGTATGAGTAGTATTATGGAACTGACTTTGTTTGTTATTTTGCCCCTTTTTCTGAATAAATTACATGGCAACATTTTCATTACATTGTCATTATTTTGTATTTGTCATATGTCATTACATATTATTATTGGAGCCTATTAGCTAAGATCCACTGTGCCTGGTAGTCTCTCCAGTTACAGAGAATATAGACCATATATTCTATCATTAGTAGATTAAGCGTATAAGAGCAACCTATTAATTCATTGGAAATGTTTATAATATTATTGATTCATTTAAAGTCTTGTATTGACTTTAACTCCCATAGTAGGTTGGGCGTGTGCATGTCCATGCTGGGCATAATAAAATGTTGAATTGGGTGCTTTCATTATATAAAATTAGTTAATGGTACCTTTTGCTTTATCTTGCACACATTCTGAATGGAATTCCAAATGCTAACTCTTTAAACTAAATTAAAAGGCAGTTTTTTTTTAAATGTTAACTGGTCTGTATGTGGGGAAGGTCACTTAGATAAAATATATTCTTCATGATAAGGAATGGAAAGGAAGAATAATATATGGGTATATAATTTTAATACTATAGCTTGCAATTCAACACCAATCAGGGTCAGTGTATTAGGGGATGATGGAAGAGTGATGTACTGAAATCACAGTTTTTTTTTTTGAGAAAATTTGCTCCAGATGACCTCCAAAATTGCAATAATCCTATAGATGCATTATAGTGACAGACCATAACTGCAGTTCTCAGTGGAGGAGTTCCATACTAAATTTAATTTATTGTACACTGTAAATCAAGTAGATACGATGCAAATGACCTGCTTCTGTCTGTTTTGGCTTTATGTCACATTAAAATTCCTATAAAAATCCTCCTAAATAACTGAATGGGAGAGGAGCTATTCAGGGTTACTAAAGTACTGGCCGAGCAAGTCAGAAGGGGAGCAGAACTACTGGAATGCCATTACAATCAGAAGTTGAATGGCAATGGGAGGAGAAAGATGGTGATCAAGTATCAATTAAGAGAATGTAAATTGAAACTTGTGAAAGGGAGGTTTTCTTTGGAATTTAAAGCATCATATATATTTTTTAATCCAAAATCAAATTTGCTACAATTATGTCAAAGCTGACATATCTTTCATATTAAGCAGTCATTTATTCAGTAAATAACTGAAAAGAGATTAATGGCAAAGTAAGATTTATATGTAAAACATTTCTATCTATTTTATCTACCTGAAGTCTGTTTTATTTTGTTCTGCTTCACAAAATTTATGTTTATGTTTCCGTCCAAACTTATGAATAACTCTTAATGATTTACCAACAATTGTCTGTGTAGAAGTAAAACTACAGTAAATCTTCAGATAATGCTACAGTCCAGAAAGAGAGTCTCTAGACGGGGAGGCTACTGATAAGCGATAACTTAACTGGATATGTGTGTGTGTGTGTGTGTGTGTGCACGCACTCCCACCTACACATTTGCTCCACCAGCGTCAGTTCCACTGACTGCCTAGCTTCCTGCCGTCTGATAAGTGTAGCAGAGCAGGCCATGCCAGCACATTATGGAAAGCTGGAGTATAGGATCATTCCTGTGTTACCACACAACTTTTTGACTTCTCACCATGGCTGGCATAACTGTTTACCTATTAGGAATAATGCAAGAAACCCGAAGCACAAACCGCTCTGAACTCTGGAAACAACAGGAACAAGGCAAACTGCCACTGGAAGGAAACGGATACAGGGGACGTAGGGAGGTAAAAGAAAGAAAAAAGCAAGAATAAGATATGATGTGCAGAGGGTAGGGATGCTGTGGAGAAAACGAGGTGCTGTAAATTTGGCTGAGAGAGCAGAGTATTACGGGAGAGAGCGGGGAGCCTGACAGCACACAGGTCAGCAGACTGGCTCTTCATCATTATGGCAGGCTAAAGGGGCCTCCTGCGGGGGCCTGAAACCCAACACACATACACACACACTCAAATGTGCTCCAAACACAACCCAAGCTTTCTACCACCTTCTAGCAACTTTGTTGTGGGAACCTTCTGAGATATTTTTACATTGCAGCTTGAGCATATCAACACTTACTTGAGCATATCAGCGTCATATCTGCACTGTGATAACTGAAGCAGAAGAAAAAACACATTCCTTAAGTCTAGACTTATTTGCTCTATGAATTGAATTGCAAAGTTATGTGATTAATTATAGTTTGTAAGGATTGCATTTACGTTTGATTACGGTTTCCACATTGCGTACAAAAACCTTTAATCAAATTCAAATAATAATAAAATTCCTCTTTCTTTCAAACACAAATCAGAATCAGAATACTTTATTTATCCCGAAGGAAATTGTTTGTGGTGACTGCCACATCACAAGACACAGAGATAAAGTAATAAAATAAGTAAAACAAGTATAAGTCTAAAAATCCAATAAAATTAAGTTAAATCTTAATAAAAATAAAGAATCAGTGGAAGAAAACAACCATAATAATAATAATATGAGCAGAAGTGAGTAATGGTATTGAGAAATGTGGTTGAAGATTGGAAAGTTTAGATCCTACTCTTTCAACAAAATCTGTCATTATCACTGGCAATAACTAAAGTTAATGCAGATTTATGTAACAAGGTTTTCATTGTTCATTTTGGAGCATTATTTATTTATTACTCCATTCTTAATGAAATGTTCACACAATGTAAAAACGTTTCAGCAATGGATGCTGAAAATAAAGACGGGCAACTCCAGCACATACAATCAGCAACAGATTTTTAATAAACTCCATTCCATTCATGTATTTATTTCTTTATTTCTTCAAATATTGTCATGGACCTTCTCTCTCTATAAATATCAAGCTTGTACCTGAGTCTGGTGTCCATTCACCATCATGCTTCCAGCTAGTACGTTTGTTCTGTTACTCAGTCTTTCTCACAGAAATCTGAAAACTGCACCCCGGGCAGCTCCTCTCCAGCACTGAAGATGCTGATCAGGTTTGTTTGTAGTCTTTGCTTCAGTTGCTGCCAATAAAACATTAAAGATATTCCCTGCATATACAGCTCCTTGAAACACTCCATGTCACCATGGCAGTTATGTATTTATGTATTCATTTCTTTATCAGTTATAAAGTAGTCAAGTAGGTGTTTATTATTGTTTCAACCAAACACACAGTGCACAGTGAAATGAAACAACGTTCCTCTTCGACCAACGTGCAAAGACAGAACACCACAAGACAACACAAGTGTGGGACTAAAAAGAGAGCACAAAAAAAGCAACAGTACAATACTTTACAGGACAAGACAGTAAGAGGACTGGTGTGAGTGAGTATAGTATTAGGACATACTGAATTCTAGAAGCGGAGTCATTAAGTGAGCAAAAGACATAAAGAAACACAAAGATTGAAGCAGACAGCAATCAATTGTTGTGCAAAATAGCATGTAGCAACAACAGGATTAGAAAACAAAATACATTATATAAATAATGGGTATATTTATAGTGGCATTTGGGAGTAGTTTTTGTTTGTTTATGGCAGAACGGTTTAGTGTGTGTGATTGGGAGAGAGGAAGCAGCTCAGTTCAGAGTGTGTGTGTGTGTGTGTGTGTGTGTGAGAGAGAGAGAGTGTGTGTGTGTGTGTGTATGTGTGTGTGTGTGTGTGTG
>JBBPCY010000001.1:16137719-16156987 GCA_037974405.1 Brachyalestes nurse
GTGATTAACAACTTCACCAAGAAGACCAGGAGGGTAGAATTAATTTATAAGGTGAGAAAGAGGTTAGATATGTTTTCCTGGGATTTATCTATCTATATCTATCCATCCATCCATCCACCTACTTATCTATCTTTATTGATAGATAGACAAATATTAGATATAAATTCGATATAAAAAAAATAGATATAAATAGATAGTTAGATAGATAGATAGACAAAGAGTTTGTTCCAAACTAATAAAAAAACTCAGGTGTTCCCAACCCTTTTATGGGTAGTGTTTGTGTATGTATGTTAGTGGTCTCTGAGTTATTTAACACTTGGTTCACTGGTCCATCGAGTCTGGGCACAAATCTCTGTAACCCTATCACATTCTATAAAATTATAATAACTGTGTCCTCATATTATCAAAATGAGTACAAGATGGAGATATTTGTTCTCCTGACCTGCTCAGGAAGCTCTTTTTCTGCCTGCGCAGGGTTGATCTGCTGGTGTTTGTTGTCCTTGGTATGGGTTTCAGATTGCTTCACGGGTTTTATTTGCTCTGGGACTTTAAAAAAATTAAGCTTATTACAAAGTAGAGGTCGATGCAGATAATACATTTAAAAAAATCAGATTTGATTTCAATAAAATCACTTTTTATTGAAAAGAAAAAGCACTGAAAAAGGTTATGGTACAAACTGAAAGTGCCCTTTGCAACTGAGTCAAGAGTGTTATCTGCAAGCTGAAACCGAACTTGAACCAAAGCCTGTATGTTTTGCGTGGGTAAGGGTTTATTTTGTACCTGACATCCTGTTTTGCTGAACATTTTTATAAGGGGAAATACCACTTTATTGTGCACAGCTCAGTTTAGTGTTGCATGCAGATCTGGCAGTGACAGGAGCTAAAAATATACAGATTTGGCTCAGTCTTCGAAACCAAGCTGCGTTAATATATGCTCACATCAAAAAATGATGTGTTGGCAAGTGAAGTTATCTTAGTATAATTGAATGATTTAATCTCGTTAAAAGATTAGAGTAAAAATAAGATTATTTAACTTACTTGTAGACATACAGGTATTATAGAAACAGTCCTTAAAACAAGCAATATTTCACTACACACAATGATTTCAAACTATTAAAACTTTCTAGAACTGTGTTAATTGGTCTTAAAATTCTTGCAATAATTTTATAATACTATAATATAAATTCTATAAGACTAAAAGGGCTTATACTGGCATAAACTGTTAAGCCATAATTGATTTTCACTGTTTGTTTTTCAGGCAGAAACAATTGACATAAAACATCTAAGTACTAATGCAGCTATTCGTACTGGTATATTAGTATGAAGAGCAGGTTTTTCCTGAGTAATGATTTGTCAGTTAAACATCTGGAAGGTTTTAGTACTGCTAAGGCCTGACATCGCACCATGAGTTGGATGAGTTCACTTGCTAAGACATACTTTTAATAACATGGCAGGGTTTGGCAGATGTGGTGTTCAGTCATGGTCTGGCATAACAGATTATGTCTTTTATAATAAATATGTCACATTGCCATTAGTAGTAATTGAATGACAGAAACTACAATGTTGTTTAAGTTATGGCCTGGCCTTAAATTTAAGTCATGGCCTTAAATTATAAACTGTCATGACATAAAACACTGTAGCATGTAACAACCACAAATCACACATAACCTTAGAGGTTTTAAGGAGACCTTTACCCAGCAACCTTCCAATTCAATCAGGTACTAACTTGTGTTTGTAAAAGCCAATCATATGAAGAAGTGTTGGCTTTATTCCAAGGTCTTGTGAAATTCAGCCACATGCCCTCCTTACAATTAAGGCCCCGCAGTTCATTAATTAATCCAAGCGTTGACAGTCCAATCTTAGGAAAATCCGCTGTCTGCACAACACTGCATTCTGTTTCCCCCTTTCCCCATTTACTATAAAGCGTTAGTCTTTGATTGTGACTTTGATTTGGTCCACGGCTGGAGGCCTGCTGCAAGGATGCGGTAAATGAAATCAAGTTGGGGCTTAAACCACAAATCCTCAGGGAGTTTTACCTTGGTTCTGATTGTTCTTCATGCGAACTGACTCGTCCTGGTTTTTGGAGGCCGGCCAGGCGGCATTAGGGTGGACAGTATTATCTGCACGAGGGGACACCAAAAAAAACCATTAAGGATTTATTCTTTCGGCTGAGGTCAGTGTATGCTACATGCCAGATAAAATGCGCTTGCGATGCAATGCCAGCCAACTGGGCCAGTGTGTCTAAGAGTCTGCTCTTTAGCAAGAGTGCCTTTGTTCTTTTTCCTCTTGGTATTTGTCAGGTTTTCTTCAGTGGGTGTTCTTTATAGTTTCAGTTTTGCTGGCTGAAAACCTAATCATCTCATTTTGCTCACGCAAAAAATATGTTTCACACTCGTAAGCTAGGACGTTTTCTATATTTTTCTTTGCATTTCCTGGCACTTGTACTTTCCGGGCACCTGTAGAACGTTCCTGTTATACTGGTTATACTGGATTCTCCACCATTTGTGTGCATACAAAGTGAAATGACGGGAACTGGTCAGTCACGTGACGCCAGTGGAAATAATCTGAAATCAACATACCTAAAGCATCGTTGACAGAAACAGATTTAGGGAGTGGCCTGTAATGAGGAAAAAGGTAGATATGAGAGCGCAGCCAAAAAATATAACCTCAATATTAATAAAGAAAAAAACGCATCAATTTGGATACCAAGGATTTTTTAGGAAGGCCACAGATAACCGATAACTGATATCTAGTAACTCATCAATGAATCAAATTCTGCCTGAAAAAGGGAGATAAGCTAAGCAACTAGCAAAATCTGAGATCTTGCCAAATAGTGAGCCTGCATCAATGTATGACAACGGCTATAACCTGTTTATAATTACTTTGATTTATAAACTGTCTACAATCTAATTAAAACCTGGTTATAAATCATTTATAAACCCTTTATAAGGGTAGTTGTATTGTAAATTGGTACAAAAAAACCCCAAATATATTATTTTTAATTGAGGGCACTTTTAGGGCACTGCACAGTCTGAATGTATGTTACTGTGAATGTGCCACTGCCATAATGTGGGAGCGAGGAAATCAGGGCACAGAAAGGCGAAACTCAGCTGAAGAGGCCAAGATCTTTAAGAGGATGACTAAGATCCACTTAAAGCTTCTCAGTAGCATGTCACACGGATCTCACTACTACAGTAATGCATGACACCTCCCACACAAAAGCAGTCGTAGTTCATTTTATACACAAACAAAACAAATAAGAGTCAAATTTAGCTTATAAAACTGAATATGGATTTACAAATAAATACCTGGTAGGGCATAAAAGCTATACAGGATAAAGAGGTGGAACTTATGTATAGTGCATTAACCCTTTAAGACTGGGACCATTTTTAATTAGAACAATTCAAGGCTCTTAACACATATGCTTCATCTAAGCATTTAAACATTTGAATGCACCTACAGAGAAAGATGCACACTATAATTACATGAATCAAACATGCCTTACCTTCTTTTCTTCTTTTTGGAATTAGTGGTGTGAATTTGTGAAATGTCCTGATGGAAAGATGACAGATGGGTTGAACTGTCAATCATGTAGTTTATACCAGCTACAATACCATTTTGAAAAAAAGCATTACTTACAATCGTAATCGTTACACAAATTATATAAATGAAAGGTACCACACAAAGACAGGGCCATGACCCTCATATGTGGGTGCACCATTTCCTCTTAGATAATATTCACCATGCTCTTTCTTTACAGCACTGTTGCTTGAGTACATATGCATACTGTACACTATAACTGCACAATGCAATTAATTTAGTACATCTCAACTTTCAACATTTACAAACTAATTCACAGATGCAAAGCACCACTCCCACATTGGACCATTGCTCTTTTATTTGCCAAGTTTTTTAACATTAATAAAAAGTTGGTGTCATTTTACCAAATGGATCCTGGACTTTCATAAGGTGTATTTAGTGTCATTTCTGAACGTTTACTACATTTACTTGCAGTTTCTTGACAGCAGAAGATCTGCTGCTGTGGGTTCCTCACAGTGTCCTTTCTCTCAATGATGCACACAGAAGTGCAAATAGCTCCTGAGAATCTGTAACCTTTTAACTGTGAGTAGTTTCAGCCTGAAACACTCCACCCACAAGGGTACATATAGCATCTAAAATATATTGCATGCTAATCTTACCACGACATCTAGGATTTTGTCACACATGTACACACTTACATGCACCATTTTTCATCCGTCTGAAAGGAAAAACACTTTTACAAGCAGGGATCCTTTTGAATATTTTCAGAAATAGTCACTAGACCAGCAGTGTTCCACCGCATCACAGCGTAAAAACAAAACGTTTCTGTAGCAGTGTCAGGTCTGGGGTCTGACAGTGGGTGACCGCTAGGGGTCACTTTTATTTAAGTTTGTTTATGGTTTGGTTTGTACTTTTATTTTGAAAGGCTGTTTAGTTTAGATTAATCACGTTTTAAGTTCAGGTGTTTCGGGTTTTAGATTCACGAAGGGTTAAGAAGGGTTGTGTTTTACTTGTATGCTGTGGGTTCACTGATATCCGTTGCTTTATGTTTCGAGTCTGAAGGTGTGATTAGTCTTGTGGAGACTGTTTGGAATTGTTTCGGCCCTCGAGCCTGGTTTTGTTTTGTTTATTGTAAATAAACACAGAAAGCAAGAAATGGAAGCTTGTCTGTGTGCCTCCTGCTTCATAGCAGCAGCGCGACAAGCAGCAAATAAATGAGGTTCCACTGTTTTCCATTGTCTTTTGTTGAAGCCCTATTTTAAAAATTGCCGGCTCTTACACATTATGCTAACACAAGGGTCTGTGGTTGGATATTTTGCATGTCTGTAAAATCACCTTTTCCTATACAAAAGTTTTGGTCCGAGAGGCTAGTGTGTCAGTGAGTGAATAAAGGAGCTACAAGCTAAGATAAGATAAGTAATCTTGTGTCATTACCATGGAGATGGAGCGTCCCTCTGAGGTCTTCCACTTCTGGTCCAGAAGGTCACCTGGGCTGCTGGACCTGCTGGGGATGGTGTAGACCTGCATCTCACCACACTCCTGAACCGCCTCGTACAGGCTGTCCATGGAGCCCTCCTGCAAGGCAGCACTACAATTAAAACCACCCTCTCAGGAGTTATCTGATATCTAAAACTACCCTAGGTGTAATGGCAGATGGAAGAACATTGCTTGTCAATGTGTTGTTTTTGCTAAAATATTTATACACGAATGGTCCTGAAATATAGGTGCCAGAAAGGATTCTTTGGATCAGCACCATAGAAGAACCAGTTTTCATTCTAAACAGCACCTGATCAACTATTCGAAGAATGAGAGTAAAACAAGGGATTGGAGTATAAAACAGAACAAAGGTTCCCAGTATAGAAAGTCTAGCTTCAGGTTTAAGATAAAATATCTGGAATGTAGATATGGAATATGAATTCATTACTTTAAATATGGTTCTAATTCTTGAAGTGCTTCATGTTTCAAATGGAGTAATATGTCTTACAGAAAACTATGGAAAACAAGCAGTGTGTTTTATATTTTAACCATATAAACAACACGTTTCCATTACATTTACGTCATTTAGCAGACGTCTCTTATCCAGAGCAGTGTACATCAGTGCTTAAGTAGTCCACATCTCTTCTTTAAACTTGTCAACTCAAATCAACATCTGCTTTTAACCAAGTTATTGCCAGCTAAGTTACACACATAGTGAAACAAGAATTCAATGCAGTTTGTCTGCTGTTGACCTGTAATTGTGCACCACATTCAAACTTCAGAAACCAGTACATCCACCGTAGTGAGCGGCTCATCACTCAGTTCCTATCTATGAAAACGTCAATGGAACATGATATATGAGAAACAAAACGTCTCCAAAGTAATACTTCAAACTCAAATTTTGATTTTAAATCCATATTTTAAAATTGAGTCCAGTTTCTCAGAACACAGGCCACTTTACACAATAGTTTCCCATTCTGACACCTCTAAATACCCCCACATTAAAGAAAGCGGGACACAGAGAGAAAGCCAAAGCAAACAAAGCCAGATCATCAGAGGAGCACAACAAAAGCCCAGCCACTAATCCTCCTGCTTTCACATTCCCTTCATACGTCAATCCAGCGCTCTGATCTGGAGCACTTCCCCATCACACCTTGAGCTCCAGGCTGCTGGCTGATGTTTGACCACAAAGGAAATGGAGAGAGAGGCATCGATCTTACCAGAGAGAAGCAGAAGAGGTTCATTCTGGAGCTCTGGGATGAACAATGGGATGTGGAGTCAGTAGCAGACACAGAGCAGCTGGACTTTACTGCTCCTGCTGCCTGCTGTCCCACAGATTAATACTGAATGAAATCCCTCTCGTAATCCAATAGAATGCGGAGGACCATTACTACTCTAGACAGAGCTCACAACACAAAGCCCACACCCGAGCACTGCCTGTTCCTTATAGTGAATGTGTTTGTTGTCTATAGTGCAGGATTCAGGATTCTTTATTTGTCACATACACCGTTATACAACATGTAGTGAAATGTGTCCCAGAAAAGTCTATGTGACAATATAGTTACAATGATTTAAAGAGATAATGGCTAGAAGTAAGAGGTAAGGTAATAAAAATAAGTTGAAAAATATATTCAAATAGACAGTATAAACAAGTGTGACCAAACATTGCAAGTGTAAACTAGGTCTGAAGTGTGCAGATGTATAACCGTATGTGCTGTATATGTATTTATATATGACATATGCCACTGGCTGCAGTTTAGAAACAAGAGAAGATAAATATACAAATATTCAAGTACATTAATAACTCTAACATGTTTTGTTGCCTGATATATCAATGCACCACCCACAAACACTCTTTCTTTATCTGCAACAGATAGATTGGAGACGTTTCGTAGAATATTGGCCCAAAGGCCCATGAAACCTATTTTTTGTTTTTATTTTGGCTACATAATTTTGAGTCTCCGGTTTTGGTGGACTGAAAATAAATTTGCCTCTAAATTGTTCTTAAAAGAGTAACTTTTCACACACATACTCAACGAAAAGCATTTGGAATGAATAACACTTTTGACAAAAACAGCACCATTTGCTCAGATGTCTCACCTGGTGGAATGGAATTTTATCGTAGCAACCCATACCAAGATGGATAGCATGTTTAACTGGGCCACTCATAGGTTAATTACCTAAAGCCCAGCGTTTATCCTGTGTGTGGATGCGGGTTAGTAAAGTGCTTTATGAAACATCTCACTAAATATAGTGTAAATGTAAATGTATAGTGTCTCTGCACTGGGACAAAGAAATGTAGGCTCCTTAAATACTGCAGTGAGAAATGCTTTATTTAACGCGTGTCATGTCAGGCTCTTCCTCTGGAAAAAAGCCTAGGAGCTCATGTTCCAAATGGCTTCTCACATCAAAGTTCAGGACTGGGATTTCCTTAAAAGACCCTTATCCGGGGTCCTTCACAGAACACCACTATCTTAGGGACAAGATGTGGATTTCTTCATGATGTTGCCCATAGGCTTGGTTATATCCTCTTTGGTAAACCAGAAATCCTCCGAAGTGAGAATACATGCTGTGACACGGCAGGAGAGTATCCTCAGCCCGAGCCACTGCCACCTAGCCTAAGTGCATGGGATGTCTTGTCAGCGACCTTTTCATCTTTTATTTCTAGATTTGGCCTGAAATAGGCCTGATGATGGCTGCTGCGTAACACCACGCATGCTAAGAAACCTGGGGGGATCTGCAAGTGCGAGAATCTTTGCCTAGTAGAAGTAGGTCAGTTTGAGAGACCTCCTTGTTCGGGCTTTGTTGATCTGTGAGTGGGCTCAGTCTCCACACCCTAAGGAGATTTTCAAAGTTAGCAGACATTTGTTGTGTCACATTGGTAATCTCTCACAGAGGCTTGCCTATTTTGGTTCTCGGCTCTGTGCTTGCACCGCATGTTCCCTTTATTATCTTTGCTTCTTTCTCTCAGTATCTGGCCAGTCATTATCAATTATATTGCTGAACAGTGTTTATAATGACCTCTTTATGCTCCAGCAGAACTGTAGAATTAGAACTTGTAATAGGCACTTATTATAATGCTAAAAATACATTTAAATAGGAATTCCTAGTGAGTAAGAACAGGATTATGAAACAAACGGAGCACAAATACTAACAATTTGTCTGGCTCTAGTTTACACTGCTGAAAGATGAAGTGTAGCCTCACTCACTTGTTTGGTCAGTGTAGGGCCGAGAAGTGGAAGACCCAGAATGAACCAGTTTAGATCCACATAGGCTGTAAAATGTATAGCTCCTGTGAAGTTATACAAATCATCTAAAACACTGAAATAATAATACTAAACAAGTTTGCGTACTGATGTTATTTCACCTGAGGTTGATCAGGAACTTGGCCATGTGCTCAGTAAACCACCTAAAATAAAGAAAACACATCGTTGAACAAAGAAAATATAAAAGATTTTGAACTTACTTTCATATCATCACTACTGAGGTGGGCAGTCTCTGTCTCTGTGTGATACGCAGACTTACTCACTAGTTGTGAGTAAAATACTTCTTTCTCTGCTATATTTATTTCAGTACTTCTGCTGCATTGCCTTTGTCCTTTTCACTCTTCCACTCTTTCACATTTTATGCTTATTTGTTTTTCATCTGTTTCTTTTTTTTTTATTTATATATATATATATATTTTACTCTCAATCAGCGAAAGAGCCTCAGTTCTCTGAATGGCCTTTTCACTGCTTGTTTCTTGGAAGTTGTAAATTGACAGAAGTGCTGCATCAGTTCAGCAGATGAAGGCCTTTGGCTCTTAATCTTTCTCTGTCCGGTAGTGAATGTGACAAGATAAAAGAGACAACATAGAGTGTGTGTTTGTGAGCGTGAGTGTGTGCGTGTGTGTGTGTGTGTGTGTATGTGTGTGTGCATGCGCAAGCACTCCGGTCCTTGCTGGCTATTTTTTAAATCCTCAATCTCTTTAATATCTGGCTGCAGTCTAATGGAAAAGGAAATAAAAGCAGGAAGATTAATTCACATCTGACCCACATTTCCCTGTTTGATTAAGATTATGAGTAGCGGTCTGTTTTGTCGGTGGGAGAGGTGCGGGGCCATTCATAAAACTGGGCTGCACAGGTGATTTGTTTATTTATTTGTCCAATAAAGAATTATATTATAAAAATGAAAGGCATGAGCGATCAAGTAAGAAATGTTGTAGCAGACCAGTGATGTTTGGAAAGAAACTAAGGGCCTCCTGACAGTAATCTGTAATGATTGACTGTAATGGATGACTGTCAGTGCAAGATAACCAGATGAGTAGCATTCGCAATTTCCAAAATACAGAGAATTCTTATCTATTCGTGCAACACGTTCTTATGGTTCATTAATATTTACAGTATTCTTACCAGATCATGACATATTTCTCATTTTTATATTTTATAGACGTGTATATATATATACACACACAGTTGTACTTAGGTAAACCAGGGTCTGGTGGAAATGTAAACCAGGGTCTGGTGGAAATGGTGCTAAGTGTTTTTCACGCGCAACAAATTTCTCAAGTCACATTTATGTGTGTGTCCCATACACTCATGATTACACTCTCACACAGCTGTTATTTTTGAAGCTGGTCTCTGTTTTCGAGGACCAGGCCCTGATGTTGTTTGATGCAGCTGATAGAATGAGGCACCACAAGAGGAAACCGAACTGTTGTTCCTTCTAAAAGCTAACCCCAAGAGACCGGCGGTTTCCTTTATGTTACTCTCTTATATTCACTGCATCACAAACAATCTACTTCAGACTGCAGCTGAGACGGTGATCGAGGGACTCCTGCACTTTCATTTTCACTTGAAAAATGACCAAAACATCCCTTACTCAGCCATTCAGCTAAATGGACTAACTCAATCTGATTGGTTTTTGTTGTTTTGCTTGTGCTGTCCTTTTTCTTACAGTCATTTTTCTTTTCTCTCTCTTTATTTGGGCTGCAGGTATAGTTGAGTTCTTCTGTGCTTTTTTTCCCAGACTGATTTGTGAACCGATGTAATCCTTTCACTCCATATGCATGTGGCTTTATCACATCTCTCTTTCTGCCTGCATAACGACCTACATCTCAGAAAGACTGCGCTCAACCAAACACACACATGCACAGACGCAAGTGCCCACCCTGAGATTACACACTGCCATTAACTGATCCCACTTAATTCATAAATGCATAATTCGAACCAGATGCATGGCTCAGAGAATCTGTCTTTAACAGGCTGGGCTTTAAGTTACAACATTTAAAAGCCATTTCAAAAAGCCTGTGATTCGTCACTGTGGTTTTGTTCATGTTTATAGTGTGCTCCTTTAAATCGTTTTAGATGTGCATGATTGTTCCTACTCACTGTATTGTTAAAAGCAGTAGCAGCAGTTTTCTGGGTGTATCTTATTGCTAACTTTGCCAGTTTCAATAGATAACAGTAGCCTATGCCACCCAGTGTCAGAAACCACACAAACAAGTCTCTTTGACGTGATCTGAGGCTCACTGTACAAAACAATGCAGTATTTGAACTTATAGGAAGTTAACAGAAGAACAATTAGTTTTATATTTGATAACTTATTATTTGAAGTTCAATGCACTCCAACGGACTGCTTACTCTTTTAAGTGCATCTGACATCTTTTTTCTAAGATTCAGGCACAGTGCTAAGTGGTGGGCTAAATGGGGCGCTTCCGTTAGTTGGAGCTACATTAGCTTCTTAGCTTCAGTGCAAAACTAAAGAAGCAAACTTCAAACAGATCTTGGTTGATTGACCTAATTTGCCTTTCCGAACCTTCATAGATTTCATTTGTCCTACACACTTTAAGAAACATAGTCATGTCAACTTAAAATTATAAATCAATGTCTGTTGTTAATCAACAGCATACCAAGACATTTTAGACAACACCATGCCTCCAGCTTTGTGAACACAGTTTGGGGAAGAATCTTTTCTATTCCAGCATTACTGTGTCCCAGTGAACAAAGCAGCTCCATAAAGACATGGCTGGAGGAGTTCAGTGTGGAAGAACTTGACTGGTCCTGACCTCAACCCCATCCAACACCTTTGGGATGAACTGGAACGGAGATTGTGATCTAGACCCACTCACCAACATCAGTGTCTGACCTCATAAATGCTCTACAGAATGAATCAAACTCCAAAATCTTGTGGAAAGACTTCCAAGAAGAGTGTAAACTCCATATAAACGTCTATGGATTTGAATGCAGTGTTATTAAAATCCCTGTTGTTGTAATTGTTAGGCGGCCGAATACTTTATAGTATTATAGTATAGTAGGCTATATTTGCAGGGACCCAGTACCGGGTTTTGCTACCCATCCCTAATTATTAAGGAACACTAGATGTAACCAAATACACCAAGTTATGGACGAATGTACTGTATATAGAGTCTAAATGTCCAACTCCTAAATCACCCTGGATACCAATTTTTCCTTTTTTAGTTTCTCCCTCTTTTGCAAGCAACTGAATCACGGCTGTTTATTTTATTTTATTTTTTATTTAAGGTGAGGACAATGAAAGGCACCTGATAGTGATAATGAGCCAATTATGAAATCTTTAGACAGGTTGAACAGACCTACACAGACTTTAGTCTTTTTTTAACGTTGTTACGAATGTATGTGTTTATTTGTTTGTTTGTCTGTATGTTTATCATATGACATCCAGCAGAAATTGTAGACAGGTGTAATAAAACTATACAAAATTCAAGAGTCCTTTTGTTTTGTTCGTTTGTTCATTATTAAAGGAAATCCATCAGAAACAGTGTACAAATTGAATAATTTGTTTTTTATACGCTTGTATACGCTTCATATTTAACACCCAAATGTATTCTTATATTTAATACCCAAATAACAAGTCTATGTTTATGTTTTGTGTTAGTTTATGTTTTTGGCTCAGGTTAACTTTCGTTTTCGTCTCGTCTACCAACACGAAATGGCGTCGAGTGTGGGTAAGTGCCTGTTCACCATAAAACTGAATTTAAACAGGTCTGTGCTACATCGTGTGGCCTTTTTATGGTTTCTTTTTCGTCATAATGTTTTATTAAATTTTTTTAGTAAGACTGTTTACCTTGAGTTTATAAAGCTGGAGAAGTAACGGACTTTGGGCGCGTCCCAGTGCTCACACTGCTGCACTCGGAGCACTGATTTACTCTTTACATTATAATGGTCCAGTGATCAGTACTAAGACCACAAGATAGAGCTCAAGAGTGCAGTTTGGAACGGATCCCCTGTTCATTGGCTTTTTAAACATTCAGCAAAAATACAAATTAAAACGTAGTTTTGGGCTTTAGAGTCTTTTTGTTGAGTTCATGAAGATAAATGCTTTTGCCCTGTTTGTATGCTCTGTATGGAGCATTTTTGTGTTTTTAAGAGGATTTCAGCTGATTTAAAGTTTAGCTTTTGTCTGAAAGATATGTACGGTATTTTTTGTTTTTGCTTTTCTGTCCTGCTAGTTTTCTGTGGGGATAAAAATTCAGTGGTCCAGAGTCCAGTCCAGCTGAACTGCCCAGTAACACAACACCATGTAGAAGAAATTTCCTGCACAGTCGTCTCGTGTGGAGCTTTCATATTATTAATATTATCAATATACATTTCTGGATTGATAATAAATCGTAAGAACATCATCTAGAGACAATGTCACAAATACATTTTGACAGACCATTTCTGCATGAAGCCATTTATAAAGCACCATGTGTAGACTTGTCCGTAAATGAATCAAGTGATCTGTCTAACAGTGTTCAGATGTTAGTTTATGTTTATACTTCAACGGTGAAGTCTATCTATCTATCTATCTATCTATCTATCTATCTATCTATCTATCTATCTATCTATCTATCATCTATCTATCTATCTATCTATCTATCTATCTATATATATATATATAGGGGGGCTGATCCTGCTGTGTTCATTGTGAGGGTCCTGAGTGGCTCAGTGGTGCTTTAAGATTTGGACTAAGTTTGAGCTGCTGGGTTTGAACCCCCTGACCTGTGGTGCTGATGTTGCACAGTTTGGGGTTCCACATATTTGGGAAAGTGAAGTTTGAGGGATGAAATCTTCTGTGCATCCCTCTTCCAGGGCACCTGGCACCTGCGGGCGAGGGATGATCCCCCCGGGGGACTGCATGTACGCCGGCCGGAAGAGGAGGAAGCCGATCCAGAAGCAGTTGAGTGTTTTTCTAGCTGCTTTTCTAAGTGTGTCTAAGTCTGTTCTAGCGTTCCTGGAAACAGAGCTCCTGACTGACAGAGGAGTTCAGAGAAAAGTGTTAAAGGGCTGAGCTCTCAGAACCAGGAGACCTGGACTCAGACTCTCTAAACAGACCATGCAGGGTTCAGCTCTGTCTAATCTGTAGAAAACCGTAAAAAAAAAAAAATGTGATTTGACAAAGGAGACCTCTAAGACCAGTGGTTTTAGCAGTTCGGTCGGTTTATTGGCAACTGGAGACTTCAAAGTCAATGTCAAAGTCGAAGGGAACTTTATTGTCATCTCACCCCTGTACAGTCTACAGTGAGGCGAAACTGACGAAGCTCAGGTTTCACAGTTTACTTATAGCGCAACAGACATAAGGCAACATATAGAACAGTGCAAATAAAGAAGTAGAAATAAGAATAAGGCTTAACCTGTCTGGGGGGTGTGGACCGCTTTCTGTGCATTTTATATATATATATATGTAAGTAAAATGTGCAGTGTAGTAGAGAATTGTGCGAACTGTATAACCAGTATAAACAGTCTAAAGAGTCTAACAGTAAGTATAACCAGTCTAACAGTGTAACAAGAATAAACAGTCTAACAGTATAACCAGCATAAAGAGTATTAACAGTATAACCATTATAACAGTATAACGTATAACAGTATCAACAGTATAGAGTATAACCATTTATAAACAGTCTAACAGTGTAACAAGAATAAACAGTACAACCAGTATAACCAGTATAACAGTATAACCAGTATAAAGAGTATAACATTACAACCAGTATAAGCAGTCTAACAGTGTAACAAGTATAAACAGTGTAACCAGTATAACCAGTATAACAGTATAACAGTATAACCAGTGTAAAATGTATAACAGTATAACCAGTATAACCAGTATAACCAGTATACACAGTATAACCAGTATAACCAGTATACACAGTATACACTGTATGACCAGTATACACAGTATAAACAGTATAACCAGTATAAACAGTAAAACAGTTTAAATAGCAGTGGTGTATTTTTCTTTACATTATAGTAAAATATAATAAGATAATGACTGTTATTAATTTGTTTTTATTTTTATTAACTTGTTTATTTTCAAGTAGCTAAATGAAATGCCCAGGCAAGTGTTTTAAAGCTTAATAATTACAGAGTAAAATCAAATGCAAGAAGAGGGAAAAAGTAAAGAGTAAGAGTAAACAGTCCGGGAGGATGTTTACACTGATTCAGTAGCAATTGCTCAGTCTAACTCAATATTATGCATTTTTTTCTAATTCATCTATACTTGAAATCTGCGGAACTGATGTTGTTCTCTGTTTATAGGCTCCCTTAACAGAAGCTAAATAACGTATTTAATCAGAAAGCCTCCAAAACCTTTTCTTTTCATTTATACTAATAAATTGCCTCGTTTAAAGGATTACAGGGGCTGACCCAGTTGGTGCTGAGCTCCACAAATGGAAGTTGTGTGCTGGGGTTTATTTAAAGCTGTGGTTTCCTACAGACAGGCTTTGCTGACAGAAATCAGACTCCTAAACCACAACATAGACCCAGAAGAGCTAAAACCTGTCCGGCTTTGGTCTGCATGCGTCCTGCTGCCTGTCAAATTTAGGTTAACTTCAAATAAAACACCTGCTGTGGAGCGAGGCGACTGTTCCAGGGAAATTGATTTATACAGTTTGAGGAGTTTCCTTTAGGATTTCTCTTATTATCAGTGTTTACTTGTGTCTGTATTCCGAATTTGAGCTTCTTACATAAAAATGTTTATATCTACATAGTTTTAAACTGTAAAGAACTGTACATTAATTTTATACTGTAATGTTCTGTCCATTACTTTTATACTGTAATATTCTGTACATTAGTTTTGTACTGTAATGTACTATACATGAGAATTCACATGAATCAATTTATTACTACTATGTAGGTTCACTTTTGGGTTTTATTAGTGATTGGCTGTTTGTTGCACTGCTCGTCAGCCGCCCTCAGTCAGGGACCACCTCAGGGCCCCCCAGGTTCGGATTATTATTTGGGTGGTTCCGGACTCTCAGCACTGTATTGATATTAATATGGCAGCGTCTTGTTGGGACTTACTGGCCTATTTATTAGACAGATTAGTAATTAGATATTTATTAGGTACTTCAGTGTTGTCTTGTGGCCACTGAAAGTGTTTTCTTCCTTATAGTAGGAAGCCGGCCTCTGTGACGGAGAAGTCCAACCCATCCAAACGGCACCGGGACCGTCTGAACGCCGAGCTGGACCGACTGGCCAGCATGCTGCCTTTCTCCCCGGAAATTATCTCCAAACTGGACAAGCTGTCTGTGCTGCGCCTCAGCGTGAGCTACCTTCGCGTCAAGAGCTTTTTCCACGGTAAGCCACCTGCTTTAAACGCACAGTCCCCTTATTCACCGGCAAACGCGATTGGCTCCTCTGAGACGCCCCAACTCTAAACCTTTATGCCCAAAAGTTTCCCATAAAGCTTTCGAGTGAACACTACTTGTTTATGCGTGGACCGTGAATCTTTTCTGATGAGTTTCCGTTTCAGTTTGATGACACTATAGTGGAGAATATGGTAAAGAATCGTTAAAATATTCAGAAAATTCTGCGCTGGTTTGACCGGGGTTTGGTCGGTATCCTGTAAAACAAAATGAATCTTAGAAAAGCAACTTTCGGATCCAGTGAGAAATATAATTAATGTGGAGAAATCATGTCTTGTCCCAAAAAAGATGCACTCCCTTGGGTTTCAGATAACACTGCACAGTAGCAATGAACAGTACAAATCATTTGTTGCTGTATTTCTTTTTTAATTCTGCATTATTTTATTTACACCTTCTTTGAAAACCTCTTCTCAGTCCCAGATTTTACCGGAGCATATCCTATAGTCCACTGCTTTCTGCAGCGTATGTCTATCATGGGAGAAGAGGGGAACATGTATTTGTCTAAAATATCAAGGGGAATATAATGCATTTTCAGTTAAAGCACTTTTTAATTGCCCAAATTGTTTGGCCTGCTGCAGCCCTATACACTCTCAGAATAAAAAAAGTACATTTTAGAGTATGTATGCGGTCGCTGGGCTGAAACCTCCAGTACCTTCCGTATCTAGTGAGGAACACAATTGTGTCATGTTTTGTTGCAGTTATATTTTATAAGCTGTTTTGACTCCATACACCCTTCTGTTCATTCATTTAATATATTTCTCCCATATAGTACATTTACATTTGGTACCAAAGTACATTTAAAAAGAAGTACTTTAATTTAAGCAGGAATGTAAATATTGCACTTTTACAAAGGAAATACAACATTTGTTTACTTTGTCCAATAGAGCTAGAAACCAACCTAAAAATGAGTCATTTGATAAAACTGTTGGTTTTCTAGTAGTTTAGTAAGTTGCCATGCACATTTTATGGCTTCATCAATGAATTAGTGAGTGATAAAACAAGTTAGTGGTGCTCAGGATTTACCCCTGAGGTACTCCATCATGTTCGAGGGAGACAAGATGGACTGCTATAAAGGAAACAAATGGATAGTGACAGGTTCGCTGGTTATCATGTCATAAAAAGTTTCAAACTCATTCACAGACACACACACACACTCAAACCTCCCTGTGGTCCTTTTCAATATATTATTAATCCGGCACTTCACAGAGAATTCTAATAACATTTTGCAGCGCAGTGTCTCCATCACACTCGATGTCAAATCACTGTGAGTGAATTAGACCTAAAGAAGAACTGACTGTCACACACTTTAGCTCTTAAGTGCGTCTCCCATTGAGCTACGTACTTAACTTTCTTCAAGTAGTAACAGTGTCATCCGTCGAGGTAATGTCCTAGAGCGTATGCCTTCAGGCTCTTTAAAAGTTTCAGCAAACGGCTGCGGGGATGTCGCGTGAAAACCAGTGGCATGATCCCTTTGTTCAGAAACACCACTGAACCTCAGCTGGAAGGAGTGGGTATGTAGTATAATATAAAAAGATCTTGAGAGAAGACTTTATTTTATATATTTTTTTTTATTCACTGGTTTTATCGCATTTAAGCTTAGTACTGAGGCCTATACAGTGCTTGCAGCCTTTGTGCACTGGAGTAATCCAGTTTTGTTTCTTTCCACTGAACTTTTCATTTACAGCTGTAGGTAAACTTCTAAGATTTTTAATTTCACACTTCTGATCCATTTAGTCGCGGACTTCACAAAACCTGCGAAGGTAAAGTTGAGCGGTTCAGGCTCGTTTGTCCAGCACATCCCAAAGATGTTTGATTAGAGTGACTTAAAGGTGAAGTCAGCATCTTGAATTCTTTGTCATAATCCTCAAACTATTCCTGAACGATATTGCCACCTGGCAGGGCACATCATCCCGCAGAAAGACCTCACTGAGGTCACTGAGGGTGACACCCTTGAAGTACCCTGAGCATCACGCCCTCAGCTGGCTTACATTTACGTTTACGGCATTTAGATTCTCTTATCTCGAGTGACGTACATCAGTTGGCTTGCCATCCTCCCATAGTGCATCCTGGTGCCACCTCTTCCCCATGGAAGTAAAGTGGCCCCTGATAGTCACACATGAACACACCATGGCACAGAACACTGTGTGAACAGTGTGAAGTTCTTTCTTTGTATTTAAGCCATTCACCAAGTGAAGCCACCAACGAGGGGCACCGGGGAGCAGTGTTGGGATTCAAACCCACAGCCTTCTGATTGCAGGTGCAACTCCCTAACCACTAGGCCACCAGCTGCCCCACAATACAGGCCTCCTGTATCCGTTGTTTCAGGGACCGGTTTCTGATGCCACTGGTTTCTGATGTCCATTGTAGGCTCTATCAGTGGTGCACGGAGGTAAACATGGGCGCTCTGACTGGTCTGTGGTGAGCGTATGTTGCTATTCATTAACTTTTTCAGCAGTTTGTGCTACAGTAGCTCTTCTGTGGTATCGGACCAGGCGGACTACCCTCCGATCCAAAAGTATATCATTACACCTTAGACAGCCATGACTCAATGATGCACTCCTTACATTTCTGGTAGGTACTAGTCACTGCATTCTGGCAACACTTTACAAGACCTATCTGTCCTGTCTGATCCCATAGAAGAGCTACTGTAGCAAAAAAGTTAATGCTGAAAATGTTAATGCTGGTTGCAGGCTATATTAGAAAAGTATCATGACACTCAGTACATGGCAGTTTGCTGAATATGGGACTGAGTAGCTGCAGACCAGTCAGAGTGCCCATGCTGACTCCTTCATAACACAGATACTTATTCTCTGAGTCTATGAGGGTCGTACGTCATGGAGACAACTCAGACGCTAGTAACAAGTTGTAAATTCTAGCACATTCTAAGGCGAAGATGCTTTGTTGTGTCTTCAGATGATATACGCCTTTACTGACCTCTGGCATCGACCTTCTACTAGCCTTCTACTAGAAACACAAGGTAAGATTTGGTATGTGAAGAAAAGCAAGTTCACAAATCAAGTCTTATGCCCTAATGGCCTTCAAGACTGGCTTCATGATGAAGTTTTTTCTCTTCGCATGCAATAAGATATATATATATTTCAATATATGTGTCTTCATGTCTTTATGTAACACAGATGGAAGGCTTACATAAGGCATAATGACCTAAAGACTAATCAAATGAATACAATACAAATCAAATAACTGAATATACTGATTCTCTTAGGATACACTGAGTACATTGATTCAACCTGAATATATGTTCATATGTTAAAATGTTAAAATGCGTGTGTGCAGCGTTAGCTTGAGGAACAGATGGCACCAGGTAGCGTTATGCGAAGAAGGCTGTGTGATCCTCTGGCCAATGTTCTGCTTTGAAACCTTGGGTTCTGCCGTTCCTGTGGAAGTCTCCTATTACCTTTTAAACATTGTCATAGAACAAGTATGCACCATAATGGGAACAGTATGCAACAGCAGTGTTGGGCAGTAACGCGTTACTGTAATTTGATTATTTTTTTAGTAAGGCAGTAATCAAACACGTTATAATTTTAAAATGGGTAATTAGATTATCGTTACAATTCAAGTAACGTTGCGTTACTAATAAAATCAAGTTCACA
>JBBPCY010000001.1:16157087-16174257 GCA_037974405.1 Brachyalestes nurse
CTGGAACGGAGATTGTGATCCAGACCTTCTCGTCCAACATCAGTGCCTGACCTCATAAATGCTCTACAGAATGAATGAACACAAATTCCCACAGAAACTCCAAATTCTTGTGGAAAGCCTTCCAAGAAGTGTGGAAGCTGTTTTAGCAGCAAAGAGGGGACCAACCCCATATTAAAGTTTATGTATTTGAATGCAATTTCTCAAAAATCACTGAATGTGTGCTGCCTCTTCATGAGCTGAAACTGATCCATTTTGGGGTTAATATTTACTCAATGTTCTGCTCTTTACAGTTTGATCAATGCTAAATCATAACTGCCCCCCCAGACTAGGTCCCCCAATTATGCATGATGCTCCTAATTTGGAGGGGTGAAGCCCGAGTGCTTCCTCCTCTCAGACCCTGCGAATGGCTTCACAAAGGTGATCTCCTGATGATGCAAGTGGAAACTCTTTGTAATTCTACAGTCATGCAGGATGCAGAGTGGTGGGGATAAGCTTCCATTACTTGTTATTTACGTTAGCCTATAGCTTCAATGAAAAACATGAGAAACAAACTTTTAAGACAAACGTGTTTCGGCTAACTGACTACTTTTGAGTCAAGGAGCTAACATCTATAGGAGATTTTTTTTGTCCTGGACTATCACTTCAAAACATTTTTCTCTTTAAGTTTTGAAGGGTCTGTAATTGTTCTTTAGCATTTTACACAGTCCAGTGCCAGAGTTTGAGCCCCATTGCTGGATTATAACCATTGCTTTAATAATTCATTGCAGTTTGAAAGTGGGAAATAATGCAGGTGAGCAGAGTCAAAGCAAGATTTTAAGCATTATATTTCAATCATTTAAGTGTTACCAATTTACTGTTAATAGAATTGAGAAAGATTCCATTTCTTCTGCCTAATGAGAAGGTTCATTATGAATGTGTCAGAATTCAGCTGGGTCTCAGCCACACAGGTCTTCTTGGCAACAGTAGACGTTGACTCCAGACACGCAGAACTCCTCGCAGGTCCGAGAGAGGGAGTCGTCTAGAAACAGACAGAGTCGGGTTAGCTTCAACCTCTATCAACTATCAGTACTTCTACTTTGCTTTTGGGGGCCGTGTGTGAAGGGAAGCTGGGTGCACTCACATGACACAACCGTTTTGCAGAAGTTGCTTGATGCTGGACATTCCGTGGGAGTCTTACAGTCTCCGTCCACGCAGGTGAAGCATTTCAGAGAATGCACTGCAGGAAGGAACCAATTTATAGACTTTTAAAAAACAAACAGGTAAAAGTTAAGATGGCCACTTTTGTGTTGCTAAACACTGCCTGGAGTAAACACATCAGAAATGTAGCATTAAATATGTTAGTTGTTCTGTAGTGCAGCACTGAATCCCTTAGCCTTACTGGTTTGACAGAATTCACAATTTTGTGCCCTTTGCTGCTTTAGTTCATCAGTGCTCTCTGCAAGTACATCATCTAAACACTGGGAATCCCCACCAGAGCGATAGGCACTAATATAGAGGCTAAAAACTGCAGACACGTGGTTCAGCTTCCCAGCAGTGATGGTAGATTTCTGGCTTCCTTCTGTATTACTAGCTGTCTAGAATATCCATATGTATGTGTACAGTGTATATATATATATATAATTATATGCTCTTTTCCAAAACACAATACAAGCCATATTAAAAAAAAATGACTTTGTCATGCCATTTTGCTGTGCACTGAACCTATTCACTGCTCCATCAACATTTCATATATTTCCTTGTTTAAGATGTACAGCAAGATGCCCAAACCGCATGTGTGGGTCTGTCTATCTATCTATCTATCTATCTATCTATCTTTCTATCTATCTATATACATATATATATATATGCAGCAATGGCAATCCAGTTTGCCCAGAGTGTCACTTTAGTGATCAAAGTGATAAACTGATGAATAAGACTTAATCAATGATAAAGTATAAATAGTTACAAACCTTTTCTGTGAAAATTAGGTAATACAATGGTTTTAAGAATGATAAGATGTATTATTTAATTTGTAACTGACTTAGTGAATAAAATAAATATAATAATATAATGATGATAAAATCTACATAAAGAATCTGATCTGATGATGAAACATGGTATCTTTCCATGATTCTTCCTGCTTAGTGGCAGTTTCTTTTTCATTTTGCATCTTCAAAAGTCCCACACGTTTAAAACAAATTTAGGTTATATTCTACCCTAGTGACTCAAACCACACCATACCATCACACAGCCCACACCTTAATTAGTACACAAATACAAGGTCTGTCATGTATTGTAGCCTCAGTTCTTATGAAATGAAGGTAAGTGTCTCTTACCAGTGGTGCTACACAGGAGCACCAGCACGACAGAGCACAGTAGAAGCTTCATGTTGGCAGGCGATGTGGCGACACTGTGTAAGGCTGAACACTTTTATTTACTGAAGTCACGCAACCATTTTCCTCAAAGGCATGGCAGCAATGTTGCACAGCAGGTATAATGTGTTTGGGTATGAATAGAAAAAGAAAGTAAATCAGTTGCAACACACTTTACAAATGCCTCCAAAAACTGTCATGAAGTGTGTATATACACACACACAAGCACACATATACACACACATATACACATGCAAATACAGATGCACATGCACATGCACAAGCAGACGCACACTCATAGATCCACTGAAAGGTATGAACTATTATTTATTTGCAGTGTGATGACATGTGAATGCATATAATTATGTTTGTATTATACAGTACACCCTTGGCATTATAGACCATTTCCAAGAAATGTCTTTCATGATAAATGATCATTTTATGATATGTGTTGTTGGGAGTGATTTTAAGAAAAATATAAGAAACACATATATGTATGTATATGAAAATGAAGTGAAAGTGTTCATTCTGTCATACATGAACACACCACAGCACACAGTGTGAACAGCACGGAATTCTTCCTCTGCATTCAATGCATTTAACCCATTCACTAAATGAAGCAAGGGCAGCCTGGAGCACAGCGCCCCGGGATCAGAGTGTGGCGACAGTATCTTGCTCGAGGGTACCTCAGAGGTGCTTAGCAGACTTCGAACCCATGATCACATGGCAAACACCCTAACCACTAGGCTTCCAGCTGCCGCCTAATTATAATTTGAATATATAATTTACCATTTAATTATTGATTTATAATAGCAAAATCGAGCCATGGTCAGAGGCACACCCTCTAAAACTGAGATGATCTAAAACTGAACTCTCCAGAGCCCTCCAGTGGGCACAAGTGACAGATCACTAACTCTTGTGATGGCTATGCCACTGGTCATACAGTGTATCACAGAACACACAGAGTATCTCCGCTTGCTGCATAATCCAGAGTGCCCATGTTGACTCCTGTCCACTGCCAAAATTGCTTACAGTGGACATGAGAGCATCAGAACTGGACCATGGAGCAACTGAAGAGGGTGGTCTACTGTGATGAATCACATTTACATCATGTGGATGACAGGGTGCGTGTGCGTTGCTGACCTAGGAAGACATGGCACCAGGAGGCACTGTGAGAAGAAGACAAGCTAGAGGAGGCAGTGTGATGCTCTCGGCAGTGTTCTGCTGGGAAGCCAAGGGGCCTTCCTTCATATGGATGTTACTTTGACATGGACACCTACCTAAACATTGCTGCAGACCAAGTACACCCATCATGGCAACAATACTTCCCAATGGCAGCAACTTCTTTCAGCAGGATAATGAGCACATCCACATTGCAAACACTGTTCAGGAATGGTTTGAGAAACATGACAGATTTCAAGGTGTCGACTTGACCAATTGAACATCTGTGGGACGTGCTGGATGTTGAATCCAAGGAGGCCCCACTTTGCAGCTTACAGGACTTAAAGGATGTGCTTGACCACCATTAGAACCAAATATTTATTGCACTATAGTATATATAGTATATATTTTAATGTTTACAGTTATTTGGCAACACTGTTCACTTTCAGTTATTAGGCAACACATACCTGCTCCTCTTTGATCGTTTTTTTTTTGTTAATGGGTAAAAAGCACTGCTTTGGCAGGTGAATCTTCCACCATGTAGAAACTGAACAGACACTTTAAGCACTTTCAACTTCCCCTTTCAAGTTGACATTAAACTCAAAAATGCACTTAAAAAGTGTGTCTTTTGTGCCAAGCACAAGAGGTGCTCCACTTTTCCCCACTGAGTAATGAGAAGAGTGTCATTTGCTTGGCAAGGGTAGATTCTTAATTTCAGAAATGGTCAGATTTGCATACATTCTCCACATTGCTGGCACTGAAACTGTGCTGGAGAGCCTGCATGCTGTTCTTTGGCACAGTATTATACCACTAAAAAGGAGGAATACATTCTGAAAAAATGATCAAAATCTCTTGTTTTTGAGTTCATTTATCCAAGGTTCTACTATTAATAATGTAAATGACCAAATGAGAAGAATACCTTCACAAGTTAATGTTCACATAATTTATTCAACTCATTTGCATAATCTATAAGTGATATTTTGCCAAAAACAATATGCAGGTGCTTTTGCATTTGTTTTTTTTTAAACGTCACACTGTCTATTTTATTTTTGAAAACAACCTAGAAACTTGGGTTCCACTGGGGTTCATAGTAATCTAAACTAATTAAGACCCTGCTTTCTAAGCATTATACAACAACAAAAACCTTTTTTTGTGGTATTTTACATACATATCTGTGAAAAGGAGGTTAGTCATTGTTAGCGCTAACTGTATGACCAGCATACTGAATGCAAGTCAAAGGTACAAACTTGTCTGGCCCAGTGTGGAGATTAAATGGAGTGCTATGAACATCATCCAGCAGATGTTGCTATTGAGCTTGTCATGCAATGGCATTCAGCTGATCTAACCATGTTCTGTACTCAAATGCCCAAACTAAATCTCTGGACTCCAGACTCCGGACTCATGGCCTTCTGGTTCATGCAGTGTGGGCCCACCCTTTGGAACATTTACTGTTTGTCTAGATGAATGGCATAATTAAACAGTCCTGATATCATGTGGATGTTAGGTCTACATGTCGGTAAGTTTGGAGAAGAGGAGATCTAGATTGGGATACATTTTCTTCTCATTCCTTATCAGTGAGCATAAAAACCAAATGGTCTCAGAGTATAAACTGTGAAAAGATGAAAATGCATTGATGTAGCTCTGAAAGTGTGGCACAGTTTTCCACTTGTGCAGCTTGTGAAGTACCGATGAACGTAATTCCCCAGTCAAATGTATTCCTCAGAATAGTGGCAGTCAAAAAAACCTTTAAAAAAAACCCAACACAAACATGACATCAGCAAACCAGTCCCCAGTCCCAGGAGGAAGGGTGCGGTGCTCTTTATTCCACAGCAGGCGAAAGTCCATCTCCTGCACAGCATAATCCCACTGTGTTGACTAGGCCGGGGTGTGTAAAGCCGTTGTTTTCCCATCTCCCACCGTAAATTGCCAAAACAGAGCCTCCTTCATTAGGTCTCATAAATCTCAGCTGATGTGACAGGGAGTAATGAAGCAGCATTCTAATGTGCCAGCGTGTGTGTGTGTGTGTGTGTGTATGCCTGCAGTTAGCGGATCGCATAACAGCGTAGCCCACGCTAAAGCTTGCAGAGGAGGTGGCTAACAACTTTGCCACTGCTGCTAATCCTTCAGCCAAACACAAAAGGTATGGAACTGCCTCGGAGAGCACAGGTTCTGGAGGTTCTTTTAGGCAGTGCACTATCAGAACGGTTGCTAAATCAGGACATAAGGGTAATGCTACCTAAATCTAACCTTAAATCAATCTTGCATTTTCAAAAAATCAATAGTGCAACATCTGACTGGTGTGGTGGAGCCCACCAATGCCATTTTGCCCAAGTCGAACATAAATCAGCCTCCAGCTTTGCTCTCCAAGGACATGATCCATACTTTACTGTGTATCCCCTCCCCATACGAGTGCTGAGCCTACCACAGGAAGATGACATTAAACTCTACCGCGTCTCATACAGTACATATGTTCTGCTTGTCCTTGTCTCTGAATTGGAACAGAGCTTACCACAGCGAGACGTGGCTGGCGCTTTATCGCGTAAGCCCCCCAGTATACCTAATCAAATAACCAGCCAGGCGTGAAGCCGTCCTCCTCTCCGGCCGTTCACGTAGGCCTAGCGATGAGTGGCTCACTGAATCAAACAGGACACGGGATTAAAGAGATGGAGCCGGATTCTTCAAGAGGGGCCCTGGGTCCCAGCAATTAGGTGGAGGGGTATTAGAGAGCTCACGGGTGGTAAAACATATGGATCATGGAGGGGGGGTGAATGTGTGGAAGCCCTCAAAGCCCGCAGCTTGGTGCTAGGCTGTGGAAAGGACAGGCTAAAATGAAGCAAAACTGCCACAGGAGCTTTTCTGAAATCCAATTTCACACTGCGAAGTGACATCATACTCGCTCGCTTCCCTAAATGCCAACATTCATTTTTCAGGATTATTCCATGTTTTTCCCCCCACAGAAAAAAAAAATCACACAAACAAATACAAGTAGTCAATAGCGACAGATCCTCAGCGCTCCCTCTGCCTCCGTAACCTTTACCACCTTCTTGTCATGCCGCGAGACCGCAGGCAGGGGTCACCCCCTCCGTGACCTTGTGTTCCTTTCAGGGCGCTGCGCTGCAGACAGTGTCCTGTCAGGCCTGCAGTGGACGACCTTTCGTCCTGCTGTTCCTCCGAGACACGCGGGCCATTGGCCTCTCTGCCCTTGTGTTAGAGTAGGATGCCTCCTTTTACAGCGCAACCCACTCCCGCCTGCTCCATCAGCACATTGACCGAAGATAAGCTGACTCCTCTTTCCCCTCTCAGACTATCAAAACCAGCAGCAGGGAACCGAACTGACGCAACCTGAAAACTAAAACTCTACAGACTAGACCAGAGCTTATGAACAAAAAAGTGCTACATTGGTTTTATCTACATTTTATTTTTTTACCTATTTTTCATTTTCAGAATCTACAGTCGTAGGCAAAAGTTTTAGCACCCCTGGCCAACTATGTTTTGTTTATTTTAGTGAAAGTAATTGAAAATTATAGAAAATATGTGCAAATCCTCTGGAGAGAACACACCTAAATAGCACTTTTTAATGCATAATTTCTAAAAAGATAACATTAAGAAAGTATAAAATGTGCTATAATATGTTCATGTGCTGCATTTTTGTTGTTTTACGTTTTTCTCCAACATGTTCAGTTTAGCACATAAACAGAAATTGTGCATAAAATCATGTGGAAGTAGGGTTATCTATGATGGGTGCATTTATTTTCACTTTGAAAATCAACAAACCATGTCATTTGTCCAGGGGTGCCAAAACCTTGGCATACCAAAGTACACTACTGTTCACTCTGGAATTGCTTATAAATCAATGTCACAATTACACTCAGTGTCTTATATATTGTAAAGTGAAGCATAAACTTGAAATCTGAAGGAAATGCTTTATTCTATATTGACCAATAAGAAGTTTCTGAAAGGTAAACAGTAACAGTAACAGCATGGTATACAGTAATAGTTTCTTTCTAGTAGTGTCTTATCAAATTATTAGCCTGAAGATTTGATCAGTATGTTTCAAATATGAGCCATACTTAATGATTCCTTAATTAATTAACAACATCGTTTTCTGTGGTCCACAGCTTTATCGGTCAATTTATGATCATCTCCAGCTCTGTTTCTCATTCTGGACACATCCGTGCCTCTGTCGCCCTTGCATTGCTCATAGGGGACCCAGATTCTTTATAAATAAATCTGACTCGACTCGACTAAAGCTTATTTTTTACAGCTTGTCGAGTTGTTGTAGAGTTCTGGCATCACATCAGAATCACTTTATGCACTGTTCTACAACTATAATGGTGTTTAATGATTAAAAACATTGTAATCCTTTGAATGGTGACACAAGAGCCTGTATCTGCAGCCAACGGACTAATGTACAAATGGTTTTAATGCATTGTAATGCTGTCGGTACCTCTTAGTTTCTTTATGTGGCCCCTTTCTTTCTCTCTCCGCTTCTTTCTCTGAGCCAGCAGTGTACACTGCAAACACCTTCTGAAATCTCCTTCTCGGGTCACTTTGTGACTTTCCAAGGCCACTCGGAGTGTCACAGGAAGTTTTTAAAGCTTGGCCATGATGTAATAAAAATAAGTCAAAGAGCAGGAAGAGGAGTTACTCAGCTGAAAGAGTGGTTCAGAAAGGGGGGTAGAGAGTTCAGACAGCGAGGGGCTTTCATGTGAGGCTTTTGGAGAGTTTCCGGACCGGGCCGGATGGAGGGAGGGTTATGTGGGAAAGCTGGATCCAGGTGCTTTCATTGTACTCAGCAGCCTAATACTCCTCTTCTCTGCTCTCATCACACCCCCCCTTGCTCTCTTTTTCTCTCTCCCTTCTTGCCCCCCCTTCTAGGACCCCCCTCTTCATTCAGCACCAGTCCTGGGCAGATAGATGTCCCAGCTGCATCCTCTTGGTCACCCTGTTGCCTAGTTTGTGTCAAGTTAGTTTTTTTTGGGGAACAGAGGCCTCCCTGTGAGTCAGGTCATGTGAATATGTTTGTGTGTGAATGTGTGTGTTCCATGTGTGTAAGGTCGTGGGAGTGGGGGACAGAATGTCAAGTTGGTATGATCCTTAAATAAACCTCAAGTACAGTTAAATGTATCCATAAAGACTGCGTGGAATCACTGATGTTGTTCAACACGATAATAAATGATGCAATGTGGAATTAAATACTACAGACACAAGCATTTGCAAAAGAAAGGATTTGTTCAATAAGACTGCGCTGTGGTTCACGCTTTTAGAAGGTTTGGGAACCCTGATGGGTCTGTTACTCATAAAATGTTCACACAATTCAAAGGAGAGCCTGTTTTCAAACGCAAGGAAAAAAAGAGGTATGAATATAACAGCAATGGAATTCTCAAACAGTCTGGTCTTATTCTCTCTCTCTCTCTCTCTCTATATATATATATACATATATATCTTTCTCTTTCTCTCTCTCTCTCTCTCTCTTTCTATATATATATATATATATCTTTCTCTTTCTCTTTCTCTCTCTCTCTCTGTCTTTCTCTCTCTATCTCTCCCTCTATTTCTCTCTCTCTCTGTCTATCCATCTCTATCTCTGTTTCTCTCTATAAACCTATTTCTATGTATCTCTCTCCCTCTCTCTCTCCCTGTATCTCACTCCCCCATCTCCATCTTTCTGTTTCTCTCTATCTTTCCATTTCTCTCTCTCCCTGTATCCCCCCTTTTCTCTCTCTCTCTCTCTCATACACACAAACACATTTTCTCAAAAGCTCAACATGCTGTCCTCTGAGCCTTGTTGAATGGTGTGTTTTTGAGAGTGTAACCTTGCTGTGCCCTGTTCTGGGATGCTGGTGGTTATCTAGCTATGAACTGGGTCTCTGAGGGCAGACACACTTCTGCTATGGAATCTCAGCACCTTCACTCCAGCCCACAGAATCACCGAAGCACAGAAACGGAGGAATAGAGGGAGACTGCGGCTGATTGTACCTTCTTGAGTGAAGAGGAGTTAGCAAACGTGTTTTATGAACAGAAGAGCCTTCTTAACGAAATCCATAAGACTTCTTTCAGTCTTCAGAACTGGCATTCTAAAGCTCACTTTGGCTCACTCATGGATTCGTTGCCTCTTTTTTCATAATAAGAGCTGCGACTCGTTTTTCCCTTGCTGACATATGAATGAGGCGATATGAGTCACGTCAGGGCATCAGGTACTGATTCACTCGGAGGCACTGAATGCTGCTGTCCATTTGAAGCGTTGATAAATGGGAGGCATTAGGGCCTCTAAAGCCCAGCCTGGTGCACTCTGTCTGGGATCAGGCAGCTCAAGCCCCCTGACGCCACATGGATGGCCGGCCTGGGCGCTCCGTCCAGAAACGTCAGTCTCACCTCCGGTGCTAATGAGAGAGCTCAGCCAGCCATTCTGCCTCACAGCAGGAGAGCCATTGTTCTCAGTCACACACACACACACTCCTCTCACACTGGCTTTAGAGAGTGGGCCAATCCAGTGGACATTACAGACAGTTCGACTTTCATTAAAAAAAAAAGGTTCACATGTGCACAGCATGCCTTGCATGCACCGAACACGCCCAAAACGTGATTCTCTGAATTTGATTTCATTCAAATGAAAGACCAAAAAGCTGTACTGATGTATTTTATTCTTGTGGAAATTGCACATTTGACATTCCTTTTTTCTGTGAGCATTATAGTATCCAAATAAAGGCCACGGAAGATTAGTCATACAAAACTGTCATGACGGTCGCCATTTGACAAACTTGCAATGACCATTTTCACCAGTTTTTTTTCCACAAAACGCATGACTCAGTGGTTAAAGCGCATCAGTCTGTGGTCACTCCATGCTGCTGTCTGCCACTTCTTTTGTCCTCAGAGAGACCTATGGCCCCTTGTAACCTTTAAATAGGAGGAGTCGTTCATTTCTTGTCCTGCTGGTGACCCCCAGGGTCTCTGCTGAAGGTGTGAATCAGCCTGACCTTTCTTGACCTTTACCACCTCCTGCCAATGACCAGATGACTTATTTGGGAGACCTTCTGCAGATCTTTATCTTGTTTTAAAATAATACATGTAAAAGAAGGAAATAATTGTCGACACAAGGTTGGTAACCTTTTATGTCCAATCCCTGATAAGAAAGTTAAATAAAAGATCGACTGAGCATTCTGTCTGAATACTGTTTGTTAAATAAATGATGCAGGAATACGTTTGCTACAGCTGTAATAAAAATACTTCACTTGTGCACACTGTTGTATCTTTAGTATTCAATATAGTGTATGGAACATGGAGATGGTGTCACTTTTCCACGTTCAGTACTGATACTGATACCAGTCCGATCTTTTCCATTCTCTTTAACTAAGATGTTAATAATATTTATTTGGATGCACTTTAAATCTCCCTATAGTGAGCAATGTAAAATTCAAGTTTTTACACTAGTACAATTGTCTGTTATGGCATTCTGCACATTTGGCTGAATAGCCAAAGGTTCTTTGTTGGATAGCACACATAGCTATCTAGCTCACAGTGTTTGCAGAGTAGTGCCAATCAGTCCCATTGATTCAGCCAAATTCAGCTGGTTACTTATTTTAGATAGGAAGACTCCAGCTCCTGAATATCTCAAACCCGGGATCAACTCCAGTGTTTAAAAAAATCATAATTTAAAAAGTCAGTGGGTCGCAGTAGACTCAGCAACAACAGTAGGTTCCTAAAAACTGAAAATACAAAGACAAATCATCCCATAACTGAATAAAAGCTAAATGGAAGTAGTATTAGGACTCTGGCTGAGGTGTATGTACATTTTTTCAGAACACGTTAATATTGATATCATTGGAAAGAAGCCAAGCTGTGGAACAATGTAGTTTTTGAACACGGTTTCCGAACTAACTCTGTAACAGCCAACAAAGTGTATGTGTCCCTCTACTGAAAAGCCCTATTAAAAGCAAGGCCAAAAGGAGGGGATGGAGCTGGAAGAGGAGGGGATGGGAGTGAAGTGGAGGGGAGGGGGGCAGGCAGAGGCTGCGTTGTGTCTCCTTGAGGACCTCGGCGCACTTCATCACAAATTCCTTTTCATCTCTGCGTCCTCAGCTTCCAACAGCTTTCCGCACCACCGCCGCTGGAACGCGCTCTACGTGATCGGGGTGTACCTGCCGGCAGCGGGAATTGACCCGCTATCCTCAGTTTGGATGTCAATGACACACACTGTTGGTTTTTTTTTTTCTTTCTTTCCTCCTTTACCGTCAAGGTCAACATGTCCTCACACCAATCCATAAGAGACTGGCCTAATTATTGAGTAACAACAGGCAGTGCTGCAATAACCTAATTATTCTTGGCATGTATTAGATAAAGGGCCTTATTGCCTGCTTTCCTACAAGGGGCCTGTTGAAAAGGAATTTGATTTCCCCAAATACTCCTCTGCCAGATCCTTCCCAGTGTTAATTGGGTATTTCGAGCACTGAGGGATACCTCTTCCCAGCAAACTCAATGGATGGCTCTCAGAATTAAATATGTGGAAATGATCCCTGCCGAACATATTATCATTTAAATCCCCCTCTCCTGTGGCTGAATATTAATACCGCATGTTATATATCAGCCAGCGAGTCGATCAGGAGAATAATGAGGGCTTTAATCATGGTCGTGATGTCTGCTTGGACGAATTTGGGGTCAGTGTGTTAGGCTTGGCACGTTTTTTTTAGAGCTCTCTAGTGAGACGGTGCATTTCCCACCTAAATCTGTTCAACTCCCCTCAAAAGGTGACTTTCACTGTTTTGGAAGAGGTCAAGGAGACATCTAATGTCCTCATCCTATGTATGGTTATACACAGATACTACCTCAAAGCGTGTTTTAATCATTTCATGGATGGCTTAAAGAGAAACCAATTGTTTCTATGTGAAATGATACTGGTTGGAGAATAACCTAATGGAGAACCCAACGGTTAGAATTGCAAGGTTGGAGTTAAAGATCGGATCTTAGGTTTAAAAAGGGAGCTCAAAGTATTTGCATATTTAAATTGGTAAGATGTAAAAACAAAGTCATTCAGAGTGGTTAGATGTGAAGGCTCCATTCTAGAGAAATGTATACAGTGCTTGTGATAGGAACCAGTCTTCTAAATTGTTTAATGTCTTTAAAAGTATGAATACACTGCTTAATGCCTGATACGTTGTTTTGAGAGGTTTTGGAATTAAAAAGCTTTTGAAAATTGATTCATGTTGGAGATACATTCAGGTCCTTGTAAGATAAAATAGACCCTCAAAGAAAAGACCCTTATTGTCTCTCCTTTGCATTTACCACTTTACCTTTATCAGCACTTCATATTCAAACTCAGGGGACATGTAGATTCACTGGTACCTTTGGATTGTAAATAAAATGGAATTTGCATTGTAGATTTAGAGATCCTTTGTTCCTGTCACCACCACTGCAAGGAAATCTGAGGCAGAAATTTGGAAAAAATGGTGGAATTCCTCTTTGAGAAGACAGTCTGTGTGAAAGAAGATAGATAAAGAAGTAGATAAAAATGTGACAAGCTTTTTTGATGCTGTTCTCCAGAGCAGATGCTTCTGCTGGTAGTAAGCTGTGGAAGCGAGATGGTGATGACGATAATGATGACATGCCTCAGAAGAGCAGGGAGGTGGAAAAAAACAACACATCACAAGACAAGGCAGGGTCGTTCTCTACAAAACTGCTGGAAACTGCTATGCCTCATGAAACATATCCAAAACCCAAGACAAGCAAACACCAAAAACCAAGACAAGCGCCACTGCTTTCCTATTTTGGTCTGACATGTCTGGAATTATGCCCAAAAGTGAAATATTACAGTAATGTCTTTTTTTGTTTCCCAGACAGGGATTAAGAGTAGTCTTGTACTATCCTTTCCTTTTCAGTGGAAAATCTCTATTCACAGCACTACATAATCTAAGACTAGGCTTAATCCCTGTCCAGGAAACCGACGCAAAGTGCCAGTTTTGTGGATTAAGACTAGTATTGGACTAAAGTTCAGTGTCAGTTGAGATTATCATTGGAATTTCTTTGTGTTTGGGGCACTGGGTTAACCTGGGTCTAGGAAACAAAAAAATACTTGTTTCAGCAATATATTTTGGAATTTTATATAGTTTCGCAAACTAAAGTTACAAGTTACACAGCAACAAATCAGCTGATGGAGAGAGTAATATTACACACATGGCAAAAAGGTGCTGTTACATGATGTCATAGTTTCCTCAGTTGGTTTCTGCCCTCTGCTCTCCATGCCCAAGTTGTTCCAGGTAGCTTCGTCCCCACTCATTTTTCTGTTCACCTCTGTGTTGTTTGTAAACCTGTGTTTCTCTTCCTGAATGTAGTCTCTGATTAGTATTGTTTGCTCAGTGGCCCAAGTTTCTTATTGATTTTCCTAGTTTGTTGGTACGTCCTTTGTTCCATTAGTTCTGTATCCTTCTTTAACTTGCTGGAATAAAAATGTTCTTCCCCAAATTGTGTCTACAAAGTTGGAAGCATGGCATTGTTTAAAATGTCTTGGTATACTGAAGAATTAAGATTGTCCTGCGCTGGAAGTAAGGGGGCCTTGCCCAAACCCTGAAAAATATGTGTCCCAATACAGTGTGCATATAGTGTGCATATTTTGTCCATATAGTGTGTATTTGTAAATATACACTACCAGTCAAAAGTTTGGACACACCTTCCAGTCAACGATTTCCTTTGTTTTTATTATTGGCTACATTGTTGATTAATACTGAAAACATCACCTATTGCTCTGATGACAGCTTTGCACACTCTTGGCACTTTTTCACTCAGATTCATGAGGAATTCACCTGGAATGGTTTTTAATTAACAGGTGTTCTTCGTCTAGAGTTCATTAGTGGAATTTCTTGCCTTCTTAATGTGTTTGGGATCATCAGTTGTGATGGTGGGGTTGGTACACAGTTAGTGATCCTATTCCATATTAAACTACAATGTAGAAATGAATAAAAACAAAGAAAAAACACTGAGTGAGATGGTGTGTGTAAACTTTGGACTGGTAGTATATATATATATATATATATAGGGTATATCAATCATCAATTGTACCCCTTTCCATATCTAGTGAACATGTAAACTGACTGATTTTGTGACGTCATTGAAAGCAGAACAGAATCCATTTACATATATCAGTCTTACAGGCTCAGGAACACAACCTGTATCATTGTAAGAGATATGAGTTTGGACAATAACTTCATAAATATGATCTACAACTGTTCTTGTGGTTCATAAAAACATACAAACTTAAGAAGAACTCAGGGACAGCTGCAAGAAAAACATGGGCCCTGTAGGAGCACTCATTAGTGAAACAGCCATTCAGCAAGAGCTCAGTTTGCAGAAACTCCATGAAATGCAATCAAACAGTGTTTCAAGATCCAGTGTAAAGTCTTCCCAGTAAAGTGAAAGTGACCCTGTTGTTGGCCCAGAGCATTTTAACCACACGGTTCTGTTCATTTATTGCAGCTCCGAATGTCCTAAACCATGTCAACAGGTCTGCACCGCCTGGAGCAGGTCAGGAGAAACGTCAGGGATGGATTTATAGAAACACGTCTGATGTTTCCTAGCAATATTAGCTTCACGGCTCCAGTGCTGTGAAACTAATGTTGGACCCCAGGCACATCTTGGCCATGTGGGGTCCATGGAAAATGGTGTGAATTAGATCTTGGCCAAACGGCTCCTTTAAGAAGGAGTTATTTAGTGCATATATGTGAACTAAGATGCAATAACAGATGGTGTTGAATTATATATATACTTATTAATCCAGCAGTTTAGTTCATTTCCTTGAGGCAGGAGGAGTGTTTTGGCCTGAACTGCTCTGTGAATTAGGTACAATACACAGCGACTAATCAGCTCATTTACACATACTGTATCAGTCTTAAAGGCACGGGAACAAAAACAGCCTGTAGAATTAAATACAGGATAAGAAAATGTGGAAAATCTTATTTTTCAGTTCATTAAACTACACAATCATCATTAGTAGCCCTCCAAGAAACTACAATAAAAGCGTACAATACGAGTCCTTTAAGCTGCACTCATTAGTGCTACAGCCATTTTAGAGCAGTGAAACTGTGCTGGAGAACCATCAAGAACCTTCTGGATGAGTTGGATCAGTGTTCTGACCAAATCATGCAAGTTTACAAATGCTTTTGTGGCTGAATGCAATCAAAACGAAATAACAATGTTCCAAGGTCAAGTGTAAATCCTTCCCAGAAGAGAAGAGGCTGTTATCTCACCAAAAGGGGAATGAATACCCTTCAGAAGAAACAATGGATCAGCAGGTGTCTTCAAGCTTAAGTGTGGTGAAAGTAGCCCAACCCTGCCAAAGGCGAAAGGGAACCTTTGTGTTATTTTTCAGCAATGCAGTGTTCAAAATTGGGCCATTTCTGACTAGTCTGTCAAGTATTTTTATGATAAACAGAATGAAGAGAGCTACTGTCGATTATTTTGAGGAAATGTGCCCAGATGTCAATAAATGACAGTTAAAATGGGAACATGCCACAAATGAAGGCTGGAGTTGGTGTTGCTGTGTTCACTGCAGTGGAGCTAAAAGGTTTTATGATGCAAAAAGAGGAGGCGGAGACGAGACAGCAGGGAAAATTTCGCATAGCACACCAACTGAGCGGCCAGATATGGGATTAGAAAAACGTCATCCATGTCAGAAATCCTCAGTAGCCTAATTTCTTCCAGTAGACCATATTACATTAACTCAGCCCCCCCACCCCCTCCCAGCCGTAGACGTTCCCTCAGTGTCTTTGGTGTTTGTCACATAATTTGTGAGTGAATGTGAAGTGCAAGTACAATGGCCTGTGAACTGAGAAGTGAACTGAGCTGTGTTCGTTGTGACCCAGATTCTCGTTAAAAACAAGATGTTAAAAGACATTCCTGTTGTGCTTTAGTCAAAAACGATGTACACATTGGAAAATGGTAATAAACTAAATAGTTCGCGTTTCGTTTGTCTTTACTCTGGCCGGTTGTGCAATGAAGCAAATGGTGCTGAGCTGTTTACAGAATTACAGAATATTCCAGTATTTCATACTTTTCAATGGTTTGGGACAACTGGACATATTCATATATATTTAATGCAGACACAGTGTATATTTAAGCATCACTATTCACCGAAAAGTGTTTTAAGATGTCTTTTTTTTTAGCATTTCAAGAATTGTATAATAATATACGGAAATAATACTTTACAGTAGTGAGGTTGGTTCTGCCCTTTTGAAATGTTGTATATGAACTTTATTGGAAGTACATTCTCTTTCTCTTTAGAGTCTTCTACAGCTTTTCCACAATTTTATTCTTCAAATAAGTCACGTCCAGTTCCACCTGCTAGATAAATCTCATCCCAATCACAAGATTCCTGCAACTCTGGGAGCAAGTCAGGTAAAGCCCCATCTAATGGGCATATAAGGCGGTCAACATGCTTGTAGGAGCACACTAACAACATGGCTTACATCATGCTGTGTTAAAGGTGGAAGTAGCCCAGTGGGTAAAACACCCCCTTGTGAACCTGATAAGGAGGTTCAAAGCCCCACTTTCTACTATTGTGTCCTTGATCAAGACCCTTAACACCCAGTTTCTCTAGGAAGACTGTCCCTGTAACTAATGACTGTAAGACTGTCTCTGTAACTAATGACTGTAAGACTGTCTCTGTAACTAAT
>JBBPCY010000001.1:16174357-16230095 GCA_037974405.1 Brachyalestes nurse
CTCAGCATCCTCCTCCCAACACACTCAGAGTCTCTCCTCAACATCCTCCTCCCAACACACTCAGTCTCTCCTCAGCACAGGTCCAAACCAACGCAATCTCACCTCTGACTTTTCCTCTGAAAGGTCCAATTTGAGTTGTCCCTCTAATAAACTCATTCCTGGTTCTGTCCATCCTCATCACTCCCAATGCAAATCTTAAAATGTTCAACTATGGGTGAAACATGAAACTGCCATAACGAGTAGTAGGACATGATAACTGGACAAATAACTTCTGACACCAGGCCGGTTTTAATGGTAGCTGCTGTGAGATTATACAATTTAGGCGCACCTTGATTTCCTCCAAGCTGGCCATATTGGTGGTGATCATTCGATCCTTCAGCATGGAGATGGGATCACTCTTACTGCGCACTTCTTGGATCTCCTCACGTGTTCGGTAACTGCAGGACACAAGTACAATTAGAAGAACACCACAATGAAAGTAGCACAATGTAATAAAAAACTAAAAACATATACAGTGCTAAAAGCAGCTGCTAATGCAAGTTGAGTAATAATAATGGTGAGGAACAGTGAGGGTGCAGTCAGGGAGGTTGTGTTTATGCTACTAAAACAGCGATGGTGGAAGGACCATGGGAAGCGGGAGCATCTGGCACTGGGGGAAAGCTCGAAGGCTAACCTCACCTGACCCCGGGGTCACTCATACTGTGTCCATGGTAACGATAGGTCTGAAGCTCCATTAGAATTGGACCCTGGAGCAGACGGGCCAGGAATTGGGTCAACAATAAACCCAGAGTTACAGATTTGTTCTCCCAAAACTGTTCAAACACAGTGCTGCAGTCGGTGCTAGTGAGTGGTGTCTGTGTTGAACTTCAGCTAAACTTACCTTTCCTGATCTGCAATAGTCGGCTGCAAACTTGGTAGCTTCTCTCACACAAAGAATGTCCATTCCATCCACCTAGAAGACAGTATTAATGTTCAATCACCACTTACTGGTCAGTTTATTAGCTTCACTACCAGCCAAAGGTTTTTACACACTAAGATTTTCTACATTTGCATATTAATATTTACTAAACATAAACTCAGTGCGCTTTGCTAACAAAGTAATTTATAGCATGTTCACCATTTGAGTGCCTTTATCAGCCAGAAACTGTCATTTTTTATTAATCACTACTGACCTTTAAAAAAACACCCAATGTAATTATAATGTGGATCTCCAGACAAGTGTTTAACAAACTATTAGGCCAAGTCCAGGTTTTATTTGTGCACACTACCCTCATGCTCAAAGTTAGCTTTGGATACATTATATACAATAGCAGCCACACACTGAGATTTTCTACATTTAAATATTATTTAATAGTAATTAAAAATACACTCAATAGTCCTTGCTAACAAATACGTTTACAGTATGTTCACCATTAGAGGGCCTTTATTAGGCAGAAATATTCTTAAATGTATTATTCACTACAGACAAAAAAGCCACCTAATTATAATTATAATGTGGATAACATATTTATTAAGCTATTAATTGAGAGCCAACGAGATGAAAAAGTTAATTAGTCCATTTATAGTTACAGGGCAGTCTAGAATTTGACTCTGCATCACCACACAACCAGTTAATAGGATGTCAGACATGAACTGTCATATTTACACATACTTTCCATGTTATAAACTGTTTTAATTGGCATATTTTCATTTACAGTTATTCAACTTTCCAATGCTTAGCAAGCATAGAAATATACAGTTAATGAAATAAATGGATAAGTGGTAAAACCTGTGCTGTGTAAAAACCTTTTGACTGGTAGAAGTACCTGTATGTTTACATTTAGAGCCTGTAGCCTCTTTGATGCACATTTTGCATTACGACCTACCCTTTCATCAATGGTCTGACCACAGAGCCACTCATGGCTTCATATTTTTGGATTGTGGACCATTTTTAACCAAGCACTTACACTGAGGTTTGTGAAAAGCCCATGCTATATTTGATTTACTCATACCAATCCCACACAAACCTCTATGTTACTGTCACTGCTGTGTGATGAGAATGATCCCCCAATAAAATGTCTGGTTAATGGTGGTCCTCTCCCACTGATGGATGAGGGTAGGGGGGAATGGAGAGAGGGTAATAAATTGTACAGCAACTGCAATGGGCCCGTAAAGCTATAAAGGGGATTTGTAGAGATATAATGGTTTTAAACTGAAACAGAAACGCATGGGGTTTTTTTGGTCTTATTAACAGAAAGCACTCCCTTGTGTTCAGTGACAGAACACACAGGTTACACAGGTACCTAGCTATGTTTCATACTGATTCTGACAGCTGTAAAATGAGCCACAGGATTCTGATCGAACACAAGAGTACACATGTTGTGTAAAAGAAAATAAACAAGCAATGACAAAACTCGCAAAACTTGAAGGGCTGGGTAAGGCTTAATCCTTTGTAATAGCGATGGAAAATTGGACTTCTTGTGAAAGAGAATGTCAAAACTGAAATATGAGAAAGCAATTCTCCAAAAACGTCCAACTTATGGACCACACGAGTGAACAATGTTTTAATGTACTAATAGTGCTGTTGCTAATACTGCATAAAACATTAAAAGCATGTATAAGGCTGGATTTTCACCTCACACTGGCAACAGTTTTGTAACAGAACAAAAAAATCTGAAGTTTAAAGCTGGGGTTTTTTATTTCAAGCTCAACAGTTGATACAAACCATACTGTGGCCCAAAAGTGGTGGGCCAAACCAAGTCATGAAGAAGGTGAACAAGCTTCACAGAAGTCTAAGTTGGCCAAGAAAACAGCTGATCTAGGCAGTAAGTGTCTTTTTTCCAGTATACATGCTTTACACTATAAGAATATACAAAAACCTCCAAAATAAACTAAGTAGAGTACACAGCAAAAATCTGTTTTGTTTTTAAGTTATTAATGGTTAGAAAAAGACAGTAAAACAAATAGGCTTAAAATCTTGCTTAATTTCACCAGCAGCTACTGATATAATTTAATGGGAGAGTTTAGGGATGAGAAACTAGGTACTGAATGATAACAGTAAATACTGAGATTCTGAAATGGTGCTAACCCACTCACACACATCAAACCACAAATGTGTTATTTATTTGTATTCATTCTAAAGTTTCTAATGATAATGTAAAATGCCAATATATATGGCAGGTGTTTCCAATAAAATGGCATGGTTTCCATATTAAGTTCCTATTTCTAATAAAATCGCACGGTGTTAATCAATTCATTTCGCGTTTTCCAAGCATTAGTCATTAGGCATTGCTGCATCTCACTGTGCTAGGAGGACACTAGAGAATATGAATCAATCGTCTACGTCATTTCATGGAGAAGCGAGACTCACTTTACTATTCAATTCCTCTATAAATGCGGCCAACTGTGCTCCAACCACAAACACAGATGAAAATCAACATGTGGTGGATTTTCAAAATCCACCAGACATGCTGTCTCTTGCATCATTAGTTTATTTCAGGCCCAGATAAAGTGTAATCCATCAATTTGTCTAGACCACAACATTGTGATGCGCTAAGAATCTTACAATGTGTGTAGTACTATCATAATGATGTCAAATTAAGTAAAAAAAAAAACCTGTTACCCTTAGAAATGTGGAGATTACTAAAGGTTTGTTTCAAACACCATGGCAAAAATGTAAAGAATGTCTTGCTGTAAATCTAGAGTGAACACGACACTCACATTCAATAAATACTTCTCTTTTTGTTATAATGAGCTACAAATAAAAAATATTTAATCTAAAATTAAATTTTAGATTAAATATTTTTTAATCTGTGTATAGATGCGTGTTACCCTCATTCCAGGAATGAAGTCTCCTCTCTTGTAGTAGTCTGTGCTGGCCGAGGCACGCTCCACTGAGGTTCCCATGCCATACTTGTTGTTTTCACAGATGAAGATGCAGGGGAGTTTCCACAGTGACGCCATGTTGAAAGACTCAAATATCTGACCCTGATTCACGAACCAAAAAAGCAAGACATTAGCAATGGAACACAATGCACCTTCTACTGGTACAGGGGTCACTTTTGTGAAGAACATCTGACCTGGTTAGCTGCTCCATCTCCATAGAGGGTGACGCACACTTCATTATTACCGTTGTACTGGCACGCAAGGGCCACTCCAGCTCCAAGGGGAACCTTTAAAAAGACAATAAATATCTCAAAAGTGCAATAACAAGTGTTTTGTGATGTTGGGGAATTAAACTTCAATACCAGTTTAATGGAGCTAAACACTCGTCCAAACAATTATATTACCCAATACAACTCAAAACTGTATACTGAACTATACACTACTATATATTACTGACTGATATGACTGTTAGTTGTCCACTGTGATGACTGTTCTGACCTCTGAGACATTGAAATGTTTATGATACACGACAAACGGAACAACTGGAATCTGAACTAATCATCAATCAGTTCATGCAACCTCATTGAAATTTCACAGATGCAAGAATGGGCCCCTTATGGCAACGTTATCATATGTTCAGGCCAATTTTCTTCATTAAACTTACTTTGTCCCTTAGTCCAAGTGTAGGTTTAATGCTAAAAGTTAGGTTTGGATACATAACATAGAATACCAGTCATAGTTTTCGCACACACTGAGATTTTAAATATTATTATTAATTAAAAACACACTCAATATACTTTGCTAACAAATACATTTACAGTATGTTCACCATTAGAGGGCCTTTATTAGCCAGAAATGTTCTTAAATTTATTCATCACTACTGATAAAAAAAAGGCCATCTAATTACAATTATAATGTGGATAACCGATATTTATCGAGCTATTATGTGAGAGCCAATGGGAAGAAACAGTTATTTAAAGTTTTAAAGTTAAAGGACAAGAATTTGACTCTGCGTCACCACACAACCAGTTGTCAGACATGCACTGTTACAGATTCTTTCATCATAAAAAACTTTTGACGAATAAAGTAGTTTGTGTTGGGGTGCCCATATGAGACAATTAATTAAATATTAGTACTTGATTCAAATTAAATTTCAGTAATTATTCAAATCCACAGTACTTTAATATTGGCTGATAGTAACCGATATATCAGTTGAGCCCTTATGACGTACTAAATGTCTGCTGTAGTATTACAGTACTAGAGAAGTTCATAAGTGCATCTCACCTGGGCTCCCACTATTCCGTTTCCGCCATAGAAGTGGTTTGCATACATGTGCATAGATCCTCCCTTGCCTTTCGCTACTCCACCCCTTCGACCTGAGAAAAGTTATACAACATAAATGCAACACAAAACAGTGATGCAGTCATGGAGTATTTATTATTATTTTGGGACTATTACATAAATGCCTCTTATTGTAAATTCCCTGCTCAAAATTATTTTTTATTCCGGGAACGGCCATAATCTATGCTTTGGAAAAAAGGCTCTTAAGGGCAAGCTTTGCCAAATCCCTTTCCACTTTACTATGTCTTTAAATAATCCTGTGCATTGTCATTTGTGTCCTAAATATTAGCATTTATAACACAGGCATTTTGCTCTACATTGTTTAGCTCCAACCAGAAAAAAGTTCTAAGCAATTCTAAGCATCTTTAGAATTAACCAGAGATTAATTGTATTACATGTGGTGCTAGAACGCCCCCTTATGTGTGTAAAGCTTATAGCATCATTTGAGAACTGTGGGCTCCTGATGAAGAATTTGTTACTAAAATTGTTAATTTAGCATGTTTTGTGATTAATACGAATGTTATTTTCACAGTGCATTCCCTGTTTTAAATCAACATCATATACCACACCATTATAGTGTATTAAGGAATACTCAAGTTTTTTCAAACTAGTCTTTGTGTACACTACTATTTTGCTTTTATTGCTGTAGAGCATTACCAGTAATGCTTTAAATCTCTGGAAAATATCTAAATTACACAGTATCTGCCCGATGGCTTCTCTAATGAGTGTATTTTGAGTCAGTCCGCTCTCTGTTTTTTTTCTAGCGTATAGGGAAAGCAGCTGAGATGACTGTCTACAGTAAGAGACGCTACAGATTCAGCAAATAGAGACTTTTTGTGTTTAAGGATCTATGAAAGGAGACAGACCTGTGAGTTCAGCCATAATCTCTTTTACAGACACTCCTCGGGTGTAGGTGTATCCATGAGCCCGATATGCCGTTATCAGGTGGTCAGTGGGGTTAATGCCTGCCTCAATGCCCACAGCACAAGCCTCCTGAGTGAAAACACAAGAACAATCGCCAATTTATAAAAAGTGTGAAGAATTAGTCAGCAGTTATCCTCAAACTTAACGTAAATGTATCAAAGTGTATTAACATCAATAACTGACATTAAGCTAGACATTCAATAAATGCCTTTATCTTTAGGTTATTAAGTAAGTAAGTAAGTAAGTAAAGCTTTATTTTTATCTCAGCCATATACATATAGTACACAGTGAGACGAAATATTGTCCTCTTGGGTCATAGGTGCAACATACAACACAACAGAACAGCAGCACTCAGACAGATGAGGGTAAAAAGGTAACAAGTTAACCTATATATTTATAAATATACCTAAGTTTACAATTACAATCACTTTGGGGTGGGAGATATGGCCAAGATATCTTATCACAATTTTTTTTTTACAGTTAAAATCACGATTAATTTTTTCCAGATTTGCGAGTAACTAGTTCATTTTAATTAATTGCTTTACAGCCCTATATAAAATACTTATATTGTATTATAGCTCAGCTTATCTTGTGTTATCTGACTTTTCAAGTTTGACTATTTTCCACTAGGGGCCTCCTGTGCAGAAAAAAAACCCCAGTTGTGCAGGTCATGAGATGAGTGGCACCCAGCGCACAAAAACAGAGCAAAATACATCTCTCTCTTCCGAAGAGTGACTTTGATGGTGATTCTTTTCTTGTAGTTAAAACTGACACCACAATGTGCTTGCAGGGGTTTTCTTCTGTTTCTGTAGCTTTAGTCTACATTTTGAGCAGGATGCGTTTTCATGTGAAATCAAACTTGTACAGAACCTCCTAAGTGTTGTATCCTTTCTTAATACATGGCATTTACAGTAATAATTACTTATGTAATGTCATATAATCCATGAAACATTTCCACATTTCCACGTTTGTCTGCTGCAACTCAAATTGTTCGAATGTGTCTGTGCTGAAGGAAAATAGTGTTTTTAAAAACCATCATTACAATGAAAACCATTTGTAAAGTTTTATATTTTGACACTTTGTTGTTGGCCTATTTCATTTTTGGTAGTTTTTTTTTTTTCAATCAATTTTTTGATTTTGGGATACACCAGTGTGGACTGCCTGGGAGTCTCTGAAGGCCGATCCACTGGCTGGGTCTAAAGCTCTCACCTGTCCATCATAAAGATGGCAGAATCCTCGGATAATCTTCTGCTTGTACAGCTGATCTGCTTTCAGCTCCATTCGTCTCATCGTCTGCATGGCGCGGTAGTACTTCAGCCCCTGCTCCCTCGTCAGCAAAGCCTGCGAGGGTGGGCCTTCATCCAGGCGGTGCAGCTCACACTTCTTGAAGAGAAAAATACATAAAACACATTAAAAATACTAAAAATCTAACCATCAATAGGGATTAAATCAAAGTTCATTAAAGGAGAGCATCTTCTGAAAATGTCATTTCAATATCCTCAAACACTGAAAGACTTTCTGAAAGGCCTGGACAGAAGAGGATTTTTCTGCATTTTCAATTTATTGAGCTCTCTTGTGGCAAATAAATGTTTTTACACTACAAATATAGTGAACCGTACCAAAGTTGCTCGATGGCAGGGTCGAAAACGGACTGCAGCCGAGCTGACTGCATCACTGCTTTCTGATTGGTTGAAATATTGTCATGACAACAGATGAACTTGAAAAGAGGCCATTATTTATTTGTTTGTTTGTTTTACTTGCCTTGCAAAAAACAAAAAAACAAAAACAACTACAACAAAGTAAACAATGGAAATACAAACTAACCACAGCGAAGATGATAAAGTGCAAGCACAATGCACGGCTAAACAATGGCGAGAAAAATGTAAAAATTCTAACTAGACTATAAAACACTACTTTCCGCTTACGAATAAACAATCGTCTTTATGGTTTTACATCCCCATTACACTGTCAACTTGTCAGAAACACTGTTACTGGGCTGAAATACACTGGAAAATCTAAGTGCGCTATATGGTTTAAGTACAGCACAGCTGCTGTATACCTATGGAAAAGCACCTTTAAACTCCTGGCCATGAATGGCTGTGTCATTGCACAAACACGCCTGCAAAGTTGCCTTCAATCTACTGAGGTTAACTCATTTTACCTCCATAAGCTGACATCATAGACTGAATGCTACAGCTGAGCTATCTGTATCAAGGATGGGGATGAACAGACCAGGTCTGTCAGGCTGCCGTGTTGATTTCTGGAAGTCCTCTTTGCTCAATCCTTGATCAATTATTTGGCTTATTCACAGGCAGCCTAAAAATCCTCAGGTTGTCTACAGCACAGGAAAATACTGAGGCACACATAAAAACTCCATATTTTACCTTGATGTCAAAGCTGGCCTGGGGAGTGAAGTCTGCATAGGAGCGAGTTGAGACCACCAGTCTGGAGGCCTAAAGAAAAAGAGAACACTTAAACAGGACTATTCTAATGAACCAATTAACCAATGAACGATAAAAACTGTAATGTCCAGGAGTTCCAGAGCTCATTTTAATACACTTGCATTCAATATGCATTAACAAAGCTGCGGTTTATGCTACTACATTTCGTTTTTAGACCACAGAAAGTTAATGTAATGGTATGCAAGGTCATTCGTTTTGCTGCTGTTCTGTGGCCCAGGTGAGCTTTCACTAACAGAGAATACAAAGCCTCCCGCAGACAGCAATGTCTCTGGACAGAAAGGTTAAATATGAGAACTATGTGAGAAATATGTAAACATTAATAGGTGACCTAAGTGCTAATTTATTATATTCATGCAGAGGCTCTGCTTACTGAACCTGCCTGAATATATTACTAGGCTTAAAGGGTTAAATTACCAAACTTGAAGAAACCCTTATTATCATGATTCATAAATGGCTCTGGTACTAACTGATGGTAGGGGATGCTGAGGTGGCGGTGCTGGATCATGTGGAGAGGTTAAGTCAGCAAACTCAGACATGGCCGCCAGCAGCTGACGAACAGCTCTATGTGTGGACGACTGGAGAGAGAAGAGCTAGTCGAAGAGGCCAGTTTAGGGACCTGATCATTAGATCAATACACCTCAACAGAACCTCAAAAACAGGAGGTATATTCCATACAAGAGCGTCCCCACAGTGTTATCGTTCACTTTTCTATACAGACTGACCTGCCCTACATAGGCTTTTCTAAGACACACAACAAAACAAAACCAAAACCCATACAACAGCAATCTGACATGGCTGTTTGTGACTAAAAAGTAAGAACTGTGGCAGGACAAGAACAGTTTGAACACCCCAGATCAAATGACACGGTTAGCTGGTTTTCCAAGTGAAAATAGTTTTAACATATTGAACGAAAATAACAATTTTAAATGCTGAAATAAAACAACACACCTAAGGTGTCATTACTCTTGCATGTTTTTTTTTTTATAAGATTTTAATTCAGCAAATAAATACTAAGTGTGCTCTCTACAGAGAATGTGTATGTGTTTTCACTTAGAAAATCAACAAAACATGAAATCAGACCAGGAGTACCCAAGATAATGCATACAACTGTGAATAAATAAAATAAACAGACTGAAAAATTATACTCTGGTGGGAGTGGGGCGGGAGAGGCAAGCTTAAATGGCATCTAAAAGCACAATATTGCACTGAAGTACTACAGCCTCTCTAACGTCTTACCTCTGATACTGTTTGGGCGCCCTATTAGAAAACCACAAAAAACAGAAGATTGAGACTGAGATGACTTGAGATGCATGGTTTGATCTGCAACACTAGCACAACTACCACATGGAGGGAAAGTGTAGAAAGGTCTCTCTCTCCACACACTTACTACTCCCATGTTTGTTGTCCACATCTGCCTACATCACAAATCTTAAGAAAAAGTGCAGAATGGGTCATGGGTTGGTCGTTGTGTGGTGCATTCTGGGGGAAATTTGGCCACCCAAGTCTACACAAGTCCCCTCCTGAGGCATCCTTGATAAAACCTATGAATAGAGGACACTTCCGGATGTTTGGTCTAGATCCAACTTTGAATTAGATCTGTGCTTGGGCATGAATATATGAAGTGAGATTCATGAGAATTTCATAAAAGAGCACATATCGAGAGCAGGCCAGAGCAGTACGTCATCAGGGTGCCATCTTTGCCATGCTGAATAATTAATAAATTAAGAGTTACTTTTGGGCACAATCAGTACATAGTGTTGTATCTGAACACATTTCAGTAGCCCAGAAAGTTGCATTATTGGATGAGTGGCTACTTTTAAAGCAAATTCTCCTTTAAAGCTCTGTATTTTTGCACTGACTGCACTTCTGTCGTCTTGTGTTGTTTCTGTTCTTGTTCTTATGTTGCTCTATGGTCCTGGAGGAAAGTTGTTCGGTTTTATTGTGTATATGGCTGAAATGAAAACAAGTCTTCTTTACATCAGGTTATGGGGTTTTGCTTCAATTACACTGTAATTACATGTGAATTTTAATTACAACATATTTAGATCAGTGACCATCAAACTTGGAGATCTTCATTATGCCTGACCATTAGACCAATCGGGACTTTAATGACACTGCAGTTAAATATATAGACTTTAATATGGAATTGGTCCCCTTTACAGCTATAACAGCTTCCAATCTTCTTGGAAGGCTGTCCACAGGAGTTTTGAGTTTCTGTGGGAATTTGTACCCATTCATTCTGTAGAGCATTTATCAGGTCAGGCACTGATAGGCACTGATGTTGGAGGAGAAGGCCTGGCTCGCAATCTCATTCCAGTTCATCCCAAAGGTGTTGGATGGGTTTGAGGTCAGGACCAGTCAAGTTCTTCCACTCCGAACTTATCCAGCCATGTCCTTATTAAGGAGCTTGCTTTGTGCACTGGGGCACAGTCATGCTGGAATAGAAAGGTTGCTCCTCAAACTTTTTTAACAAAGTTGGAAGCATGGCGTTATCCAAAATGTCGTGGTATGCTGAAGCAATAAGATGAAAGTAAAGGGCCTAGCCCAAACCCTGAAAAGCAGGTGTGTCCCAATACTTTTGGCCATGTGTGTTAGCCGGTATTAGTTAGCAGGGTAGTACAAGCCAAGGTCAGAACTTAGCAAGCTTAGCCAGGCTAACGGTCTGTGCTTTAATAAACACATCAATTTATACACAAACACGCAAAAACATACGTACATTTTTGCTGGCACCGCCTCTCAGCACGTTTGAAATGAATGTCAGCATGTTTTGCATGCTCCAGAGCTCCACAGCTCCACAGCCGGTAGTTCTTTCTGAAGGGCGGGTCGACTCAGACCTTCCTTCCGGAGCAGCTTCTTCTCCTCCGTGGAGCCGGAGCAGCAGGACCCGCTACCACCTCCAGAGGAGCTTGGAGGAAAACAGAGCCTGTTTAAAATATATTTACTCATTTATGTAATACTGTCACCAAAAACACTATATATGTATCTACATATTTATATATGTATAGCTATATCTATATACATTACCAGTCAAAAGTTTGGACACACCTTCTCATTCAAAGATTTCCCCTGTTTTTATTATTGGGAACATTGTAGATTAATATTGAAAACATCACCTATTGCTCTGATGACAGCTTTGCACACTCTTGGCATTTTCAATCAGATTCGTTAGGAATCGACCTGGAATGGTATTTAATTAACAGGTGTGCTTCATCAAGAGTTCATTAGTGGAATATCTTGCCTTCTTAATGTGTTTGGGATCATCAGTTGTGATGGTGGGTTGGTACACAGTTAGTGATCCTATTCCATTACGGTTCTACTCCACATTACGGCAAGAACCACTAAACTAAGTAAAAAACCACAGTCCATCATTACCTTATTACAGAACATATTCTGTTTTTTTTAACTCTTTTTTGTTTATTGCGTAATTCCATGTGTTTCTTCATCATTTTATTTGTTTTTAATATTAAACTACAATGTAGAAAATAATAAAAACATAGAAAAAACATTGAAAGTTTGTATTTTGACTGGTAGTGTATATATAGGAACTGTGATATAACATTCAGTGATGATTTGATGACTGCTCTGAAATGTATGTTATGTTGTGAGTAATCAAAATGTGGACCCACTGGCAAGTCCTGAAGGGGTTAAAGTAAATTAAGATACACTTGACTGTCGGAGCTCCTCGCTGTGGTGTTTCGTCTTCAATTTCACTGCCTGCAGTCCATCTGCTTGTCAATAGCGAGTTGTGTGGCCGACAGAAGGCTACCGGGGTATCCCTGCAGGGCACATAGGTGCGAACCTCATTGACCATGTCATTGTGCATTAGCTTCATAGGCTTACTGATGGCTCGCCTAGATGTTTGGACCGACACACTATAAAAAGTGAACTAAGCAGGCACTGGGAGAATGTTGCGGTTAGACTTTGGAAGCGTGCTGCCAGAAATAGTCAGGAGATTGAAACGATCAAATGGCATTGTTGTCTGCTTAGGAAAATTAGAGAGTGTGTCACAGTTTCTTCCGTCACATTATTTGTCATTTTGAATTACAGTCAGGGGATCGTCTGGGGATCATGCTTTAAGGACAGTTAAGTGACCATGTATGCCAGCACCAGCATCTATAAATGCTCCTGCACCCATTGGGATGAAGGCTTTGCATTTCCAAGCCTTTTTTTATGGCTCTTATATTAATTTGATCGAGATCGGGCTTCTTTTCATTATGTAATGGCCTGCTGTTGTTGATACAGTTAGTGCTTCGGCAGCACTACTTGGGCAGCAGTAGATCAATGGAGAAGCTACTAGCATGTTGTGCTCTCAGAAAGAGCGAGGGTGTGCGTTGTGCTTGTGTGCACTTATATACGCGTGTGTGTGTGTGTGTGTGTGTTTGTGAGCGAGTGTTGTTTGTTTGGAGGTGATGCGGGAAAGAGGATCCAGTCAGGGTCAAGCATGATGTTTGAGCTTATAGTCAGTGATGCACGAAATGGAGCTCAGACACAGGGCCTGCTTAAGCCTTTCCCCTTGTCCTGCCTGAGATACCTACATCACTCCATTGATTTTACTGTGAGAGCAGGGGGTGGGGTGGTGGTAGGGGGTGGCTGCGGCGGCGGTGCGTCGGTTCCGCTAGTTTGGCCACAGTAAGGTGCTCATTTGTAAGTCTGGCTTATGGCAGCTAACAATTAATCTGACTTCAGAGAGGAATTTGCATTTGAATGTGTAGGGTTATTAAAAAACCCTCAAAGACAAAGAGCATCACGTATGTGGTATTTTCAGATTTGCGTTTTGTGAATTTGATGAATTCTAACGCAATCATCTTCATGTTTAAACGTTGCTGGGTATTCTTTCTTGCTGTCAATGTTATATATACACACATGGTGGTTGGTATAAGTGTGTGTGTGGGGGGGGGGGGGGCGGTTGCAGGGCTCTACATATCAACTATTGTTCCGAAGGGGAAGGGGTGGAGAGGGTGCACATAGCGCTCTGCATCTCGGCTGTAGTCAGGGAGGGAAATGAATGATTTTGAAAAGTGCTGCTCTAATGGTTTGGTGCCCATGTACATACATATATATTATACTTACAATACAGTAGGTTTTGACAGAAGTAGATATGCAGAGTCATTTACCTTTGCAGTGAGAGTTTACTTGTTCTAAAAAAAGTGTACAATTTATATATATGACCCAGATATTTGAAGAGTTTAGTGCATATAAAGTTGTTATATGAAAAGAATACATTGTCTGTTGCCTGCTTTTGGCATAATAGACATTTTTAAAGGGATACAAAGTATCCAAAGTATTGTATACTGAGTATTTTTTCTGATTTATCACTATTTTACCATTATCAGCATTACATTGGTCATTCATTGGTCATTTTGGAAAGTACACAATTGGCAATTGCAGGTTCATTGCAACCCATGGCTCCTTTCACAACCGCTGTAAGGAAATCAGTGGGTTAATTTCTCTACACCAATTCATATGAATGACTTAGTTTGCATATCAACGTTCAAATTATGCAGAATTAATGAAAAATCAGTGCAAATCCCAGGTCTTATCCATAAAGGGCTGGTGCGACCGCAGGTTCTCATTCTAACAAAGCAGAAGCACACCTCATAAACCGAATCTGTTGTTTGACTGATACCAACGGATTAAGGTGGAACTGGGAATTACGTGCTGGTTTGGAATGAAAACCTGCAGTCCCACTGGTCCATTTGCAGATAAGGTTAAACAGCCCTGACATAATGTAATGCCTAGGCCCTAATTAAATGTTTTTCATAGAACTCCAATTCCAAGCCAAGAACCAATTAAGAACCTTTATTTTTAATGGTATTTATATATATGGTGCCCATATAATGAAGCTGAACTCACTGTCATTAAACCTCTAAACCCAGGCAGTGTGAGGTCTCTCTGACCTCCAAAAGCGAGTCACCAATTTAATGAACTTCCATTACGACAAATTACACATAAGCCTGGGATGCTAATCAGGCCTTAATTGCAAAGCCGCTACTAGGGGGAAATTGCAGGTCTCTGCAAATGACAGATACTTGATTCTGATCAATACCAGGCGTGCTTGTATCAGTGACAAAATAAATACTGTTTCAGTCGCTTTTTCAAGCCTCAGCTTTGCTGCAAAGAAGGGTCCTAACATGGATGAACATCTTATATCGTTATATCTTTACTTTAGCTTCCAGTCACATAGGATTAGTGGAGTTGCACCATGATCGATGTGCTGTGGTATTGTGGCTTTTTATTGCTTATTTAGATTTTGCTTCACTTTCAGAAACTCTGAAGGACATTCTGGAGAAAGTATAATAAAGTATAGAGCTTAAATAAGGGTCATTGTTAAAGTACGAGCAGAAGGCCGAACTACAATAGCAATGCTCTGTAATATTTCATTCAAAATTGAAAGTCATGCCATGAACCTTGAGAACATCTCGGTGTCTACTAAATGCCTTTTAATGCACCAAGACATTGGCTTATTAAAATAAAAAACCTCTGGCACATGCTGAGTTGCATCCAGTTTGAGCCAATAAATGCCATCTGTGACTGATGGGGAGATATGAGCAGCGAGTGCATTAGCAAAGCCTACACTGAGGGGGTGGAGGAAAGAGCTGCTTTGCTTATGCCTACAGTTAGGCAGCCAGTAACCATATAACCACATGAGTCAGAGCGACACTTGGGTTAACACAGTTGCATAAATGGAGGATCTGCAAAGACTGCTTGGACTAATGACATTCTTCAAAAAGGAGAACTGGAAATAACTGCCAGAGGGTGACAGTCAGCACTCTTTTTTTTTCTCTTTCTTGGTTTGACCAACTTAAAAAATCCAAAGTGAATCCAAAGTTCCGTTTGTGTGTTAAAAGTTTCTTTAACTATTTTGACAACCAAAATGCCTTGCTTGTTTTGAACAACAGCTACACTATAACACACATTATAAGGCATACTATCTAAACTTTAGATTTAATAGATTTTGTACATTTAACATGCAATCAAAATTGTATACATTTACACTAGAGAAAATGGCCTTTTCTGAATTGTGTTTTTGTGATGTCACTGCATTAACATATGTTCAAATATTCAGCCGTTTTAACACCATTTACAGTTACTTGTAACGCAACTGCATATGACTCCTGCCTTGAGATGTTAATGATATGATTACGACAGTGTAGTGCCATTATAAGGAGTGTTCCAGGCTGAACTGCCCTTTTCACCAGAGCTAATAATTTACATATATCAGTATTAAAAGCAATGCTTCATCTGAACCGTGCTACATTACATTGTCATAATCATACCGTAAACATCTCATGGCAGATTTCATATACTGATATAAGTTGTGTTACTAGTAATTGTCATGACAGATGCTGCAGTGTTTGATATCGTGACAGTCATGATGTCACATGTTAATTTAAGGTCATGACCTCCACATCTGTCATTATAATGACCAGTAATGGCAACATCCCAGCCGCATTAATATAAATAATCTGTCATGACAACGTATGGCAGCATATGTCATATGACATGACATGTTTATAGCAGTGATATTGATAATATTACTGTTGCGTTTTCAGTTTAAGGAATAAAAAGAGATGGGAAAGACCATTTTGGCACAATCACACAAAAAACCGACCACAATGGAAAAACAGATCTCCGGATGAAAAACAAAATGCAAAACTGATCTCTGGATGTGCATTCAAATGAAAAGTAACAAAGAAACTCCTCACGGTGCTGTTGTTCTGAGCACATATGGTTCTGATCATTTTGTAACCACTTGAAGAAGCCTGGCTGCTCCTTTTGACCACTCCTGTCCTTGAAACCAGGCATCAGCTCCACTCAACATCAAAGTTTCAGACAGATTGGACTCTCGGCGCATGTTACGGGTGGTGTGATAGCTGCTTTGTATGATGCAATGCTTTGACATGAGTGTGACACTTCGCTCCCACTTTCTTCCATGTATGAAGGACGGGAATTTTGTAATGCACGAAACCCAAGGCAAGCAGGAGCCTTGCACAAAGTAAGAAGGGGGAAAAAGCACACACACACACACACACACACACACTCAGTTCCTGCATCTCACAAGGCTGTGCTCACCTTGAGCGCAAAGTTATTTTCCTGGAATAATAACGAAGGGCATCGGCGATAAGGAGCTCCGTCGGACAAGGACAAGTTTGAAAATCATGGCGTGTAAATGCGCCGCAATTGCAGCGGGGCCCTTTTGAGAGATCGCCGGTGGTTTAAATTGCAAAAGATGAGCGTCGAAATGGATGAGGCGTCTTCAGCCCCTCTCTCGCTTGCCTTTGCGATTTGCAGTAATTACTCATTGAATGTGGGGGTAGGGGGGACATCAAGGAGCTGCTGACGGCGTCACATTTTTCAGCAATAACAGTGCACTGTCGGTGCGTCACAATCATCCAGTCACCTGGAAACGCACGTCCCTCCTCTGCAAAACAAGACATGCAGGCAGAGCCCAAGAGTGCTGTTCTCTGAAGACTTCCATGTGCTTTCCTTCGCCTGCCTATCGATCAACACAGAGATGTCGCGAGGAGAGGTGGAACACGACCTGTTTGACCTCCGGTGGCATTCTTCTGTATTACATCATATTAGAGAATAAAATGATGACATTTCCAAAAGAAAAGGCGCATTGGAGTCTAAGAGCTGACCCATGTAAAATCTGTGCCTACGGACAGAGATAAGGAGATAGAAACCCCTGGTAGAGAGAGAGAGAGAGAGAGAGTGGGGTCTGATAATAGAGGGCAGTGCAAGGTTGCTGACCTGCAGATCATTCTGAGGCTTGTGTTTCAGAGGCAGGCCAAGGTCAGCCTTCTTAGTTTACCTCTGTGGTTTCATCATCTGTGTTTTATTTAGTATCACAAACAAATCGAAAGACACCCTTAAATAGATATCAGTGCGCACCTGATCCAAATGTCACCGTTTCATTTTTCTCCCAGCGAAAAAGAAAAAAAAAAGAAAACTAGCTGCATTATATGAGCTGTAAAATGAAATAATCACGGGGGGAATAATTGCCGGATGGGAATGCAATTAATTGTACTGAATAGAGCAGCTGAATTTATGACGTGTGACGATATGGATTTAAACACCTTCGTTTTCAGCTTTAGGCTACAAACGCGCATTATCACATAAACACAGGCCGCCTTGAGAACGTCGTCTCTTTACTCTGAGCGCCGAGGAACGAGAGTCCAAAGCTTTTATTTCAGCATTACTGTCTTCAGTTTCCTAATCTAATCTATTAGGCACATAATTGGAATCATTCAATATTCAAGACATCCACTTCCATTATTTTCTGCTCATAGAGCAGGCTTATGAAGCTTGTCCCTCATTGCTCAAGACCATTTTCGCACTAATAATATGAGTCTTTTGCTAGAGCAGCACTCAGCACCCACCTGCCTCAAACCCACACGCACACATACGGCACTGTTTACAGACATGTTCGTTTTTATGCCTTGTCGGGACAGTCCATACATACGTTGCATTTGCATATATATAGTGTATTTATGCTGTACATCATTTCATTATATATCTTGTTATTATTTGCAGTAGTCTTACCATGTGAATATCACTACTTATGTCAATATTACTGATTACTGATCTAATTCACTTAACTGTAAGTTACGTATCTATTGTATTTAAATCCCAGCATAGTGCATTTCATATTGGATTCATTTAGAATATATATTTTATATTGTTCTTGTCTCTGTGTCTGTACAGTGAAGTTTTCTGATTCTTAATACACACACATACACACTCGCTGAATGTCAGTGAGAGCTTTGGGAGCAGCCTTCTTCAGGAGGACTAAACTGAGTTTAAGATTGGAAGGATGGAGTTATAAATATACCTTATATACCTAAATTGAACCCTAACCTTAAACATAAAAGTTAACTTTTAATTGTTTTTGTCCAGTTTTTTCTTAAAACCACTGAGGACCAGGCTCTGAGATGGTATTATAGGTTACCCTGCTTTACTCTGGTTTTTGAAACAAAGTAAGGAAGCAAACACTAATACATACACACTTTTATTAAAGAACTGCAAATTCAGAGACCACCCTTAAATTGTTAAGTACATCTTAATACACACTATACACATTTTTTTTTCCTGCATTAATCTGGTAAATACCTCCAGTCTTAGACATAAGTTACACGTTCTGCTTCTCACCATGCAAAAGGATCTCACTTACAGATTTACCCATCGGTCCATAAAAACTTTCTCTACATTCAGAAGTCCAGTTTTGGTATGCTAGTGCGTGTGTTCTTTCTGTTTTCTTAGTGATGACTTCTAGACAACCCCACATCCGTTCAGACACACAGTGTTGCGTAGTCCTCTTACAGTGGAAGGAAGGACAGAAACACTTGTGGATTTTTTCAGTTCTGAAGAAAGAGTTGAGTGTGATGTTTTCCTCACTCTAAAAGATTTATGTGCTGTTGTACTAATGGGGACAGTTTTATTGGTCTACCAGCACTTGCAGTTGTTAGGAGAAAAAAATGTTTGGTTTTTACACTAATTCCCTTTGACTTTCCCTTTTCCTTATGCATCTCTGCAACTAATCTACTGTTAATCATTTTAGGTGCATATGAGAAAGAAGTTTGAAAGGCGGATGAGGTGTGTTTGGGTAGCTGCTTGGGTGAATGTATGTCTATTTGAAGGGAGCTGAATGTCAGTGAGAGCTTTGGGAGCAGCCTTCTTCAGGAGGACTAAACTGTAACTGGTTGAGTTTAAGATTGGAAGCATGGAGTTAAAGTAGCAGAAAGGGGCACAAAAGTAAAGAGTGGCTGAATTTAATACTAATGGATTGAAATTATTTTGGAGGCTTTTGTAATATGCAGCTACATTTTAATGTTTTGCTTTTTTTTTTAAAAAAAGAATAACTTTGATCGTCTTTAACTTTTGTAAAAACTGCATATATAATTTTTTGCTAACATAAATCATCAGCTTGGCCTTATTCAAATGTACGGATAACCTGGCAGCCCTGAGCATTGCTGGTTTTTAAATGTTAACATCATCAGTGCGCACTCTTAGCTGCGGCTGGAGGGTCAGAGGACATTAACCTTTCGGCCCATAACCAGGGAATAAGGGTGGATTTGCGGTGAATGATGTAGTCTGGCCCCATATGCCAGGATGCGTGCCCCAGACTACCTCCCGCTGTTCTGGTAATGAGTAATCAGGCCAGCAGCATGTCAATAGCAGCGCATGAACTGGCCTGACCCTGCCTGTGCTCGCTGCCCGGCAGCCCAGCAACATAGCTGGTAAGCGGCTTGACTTAACCCCCCTTCACCCCCCAGTCCAACCCACTCTCCGTGCCCTTCTCTTTTCTCCTGAAAGTATTTCTGTCTGTCTGTCCGTCTCTCCGTTTCAGCCAGGATGTTCCTCCCTTAAGGAAACAGAGTTGTCGCTAGTGGAGTTGTGTTAAAAAACAGTTACAGTTCATAGAGAAGAAAGCAATACCAATCTTGTGCCTGCTGTGAAGGGCAGAAAACACTATCAAGGTGGCCATACTCCTCTGATCGGGTATGACAAAAAGAAAACAAAGAAAACACAGACTGAAAAACAACCAAGGTGCCTTTTAGAAATGAAGACACTTCGTCCTCTTTCTCTGTTTCGCCACCTCCCGTTCCTCCTTTGATTTTTTGGCTCACTGAAAGAGAAAATGATGTTGGAGAAGACAGCGTTGGCCACAGCTGGATAATTCTTCTCTTTGCCCTAATTAAAGATCGTTTCTGTAATTATGCTGCTTACTTCAGAGAGAAGTGCCTGAGTGAGATCCAATTTATTAACCAGGGACTCAGCAATCTTAGAAGGATCGTAAAAACCAGAGCAATGAAAGTTCTAGCTCAATCAAAACCTCATTCAAATCTCTTTTAGCTGGTGAACTGATGTGAACAGTTTCAGAACTTTACCAACCAAATGATGCTCTCCACAATAAGACAGTACGCACAACTTTGTATCAAGTCATACACTGGGTATTGTATGTATTTACACCTACATATTGATGCAGTCATGACAAAATATTGCATTCCTGAAATGGTAGCTTTACAGGAGAAAAAAAATCTGAATTTGTAATAAAAATTAATATAATAAATATTTAGATGTAAAGTACTTAACTGAACTAGTAACCTACTCATACACATTTAGCAGGTTAAAAAGGAGGCAGATGGCTCATGATAGCAGTACAAGCATCAACAATCCTATATTTCATTACACAATTGTATGCAAATATATCCCGTCAGATTACATGTAGTTGCTTTTCTAATTAAAAATTATGTAAAACTTTCTCTACAAAAATTTTAGTTGCACAGTTTTCTTATTTTCATGTGATTTTGCACAGCCCAGATTTGATCAGTTATTTTTTTTTCCAATTAATTTCAGCAAATAAACAGTAAGTGTCCATTACAATGTGCATAAGTGTGTACTCTTATAGATAATGTGTACTTATGTGTACTTCAAAATCAACAAAGCGCATAATTTGACTAGCGGTGTCAAAACTTTCGCATACTATTATATTGTAAGTAATTTTGTTCCAGTTTCTGTTAGTCCATTGTTTACACAGTGTTAAGTACCTCTCATATGAGGCAAATAATAAAACAAAATTTTATTATATCAGCGAGAACACACTTGAGATTCATTGACATTGGTCAAGTGGAATTTCACTGATAATGAGAGCTCACCTTGGTGAACCAACTGGTGGAAATCCAAACAACCCTTATTTTATTCTCTACACCAGCAAACCTCACACAAAGCAACACCCGGTGGGGGCGGTAAGAATCGCAGCTGAGCTTTAGGAGGGGTCAGTTGATGAATAGAACTACTTTAGCTCCAAACCGGGTTATATTTCATGGAACCTTGTGACATCGAGCACCAATTTTAAGTCTGCCCACTAAGAATAGATAGCCTTAGTCCAGCGCACAATGCAGTTGACTCAGAACAGTCCTTGTGATTACAGGCCAAGGCCCTGGTAAATGAGTTCAAGCCGGGGCCCTTGAGACAATGCATGTAACGCTCCACTTCCAAATCCCTTGACGGCCCTTGTTCTTTTTTTCCCCTTTCTTTTTCTCTTCCTTTCTTTTCCCTGCTGTTTTGGAGAAGCCTCATTTTCTTGTTATCTGATATTCTAATGAGGTGGAGGCAGAGAGGAGGTTTCCACCCCGACCACCCGCGGCACAGGCCGTGGGGATTAGTCCAAGAGTACAAAGTAGGTCAACAAGATGCGGAAACAAAGCATGCTGGGGGAATGAATGGCACGGGAACAGGTCTGACACGTCGCCGCTGCGTCAGCCTAGCGGGGCTCCATTCCCCCGGACTCACACTCCTCACGCCACGTGTCTCTCAGACCCCCTTCACTGGAGCCGCCTCTCAAAGCTGAGCGACACACCCTGACATCATTTTCAGAAGAAAGGAGGTTCTGTGGGCCTCATAAAAGTGTGGAACAAATGTCAACAAATAAGCTAATAAGTCAATGGCTACCTCTGCTAACTCTACCAAATAAACTAGCCATTGAAATAAAAACTAGGCAAAATTGCTCAAACCTCTTAAATTCTGTGTTAATCAGTTGGCGTGTGTCTTATCTACAATTCCTCAGAAATTCCATCTAAATTTAGAACAGCGGAAAACACATGAATTATGCAGCGTGGTAAATGAAAAAAGCCTTAGCGTGTATTCATCGCTTTGACAGTGCAAAGCTACTCTTGCGACCCAGAATCTCTGACACATGATGTAGTGCCATGATACTGAGGCCGGCAGTGTGCTGACTGACCAAGTCCTGCCTGGAAAACGATGGCGAACAGCTTTGCCTGGGTGGCTGGGTCTTTTGCTGGTTACGTTTAGGCAATATTAAACCTCCCGTTGAGCCGAGATAGGCTAAAGATCCACACGTTACACGGCAGCATAACAGGCCTCACAGTGGAAGCCTCCTTAGAACGAAAGACCCGTTTAGTCAGCTTCCATTTATCATGTTCTTTAAATGAAGGGAGCCCACAATGAGCAATGAGATACACGTCCCATTCAGGCTGATCTGAGGATTAAAATGGAAGATCTCGCACATGGCTGAGATACTAGCCCAAGGCAAAATAAATGTGGAGCTTCAGCACATTGATAAGAGGTATGCTCGTGTTGAGATTAACATAAGCAATTTGTCATGGAAAAGTTCAGCATTTGATGGAGTTACCCCATGCAAACGGAGCCTTGTGGATTATAGCGCTTCTCCACAGTACAGGAGGAGATTAATGATTTTAGCACCAAGCCCCACGACCATTTTTAACTCATCACACCGAGGACTCAAAGCATCTAATCTGAACCAGAGCAGATTAAACATAACAGAATGAGGTCTTTTAGCTTTCAGGTTTTGTGCTTGTGTTTTATTTATTTATTTTTTTATGAATAACTTCCTCCTAATGGGAAGAGCAAGCAATAAGTTCACACATCTTTCAGCCTTCGGCACAGGAACTTCCCAGAGCTAGGTCAATAATGTTTCATGTTTAAGCGACTGCAAAAATTAAATAAATAAATAAAGGAACAAATGGGAGCATTGCCCACGAGAGTGGCCAATGCCTGTGGGAGAGGTAGGGAGAATGTACAAGGGTAAAATATAGACTGTGATGTTAGCACACATGGCTGCACAATGTGCACACACAGCGAGGCCTGTCCTGCACAAAACGCCAAGTCCTCCGCCCCCACGCTCCGCACTTACATACAGCCACGGAGAAGCACAATGTGTCACAACCCCGCACATGTTAATGCATTCTCTCTCTCTCTCTCTCTCTCTCTCACTTGCTCGCTCTCTCTCTCTCTCTCTCTCTCTCTCTCTCTCTCTCTTCCTTTTCTTCATTTCTCACTATCTAACTTGCTATATCTTGTGCTATTATTTTTTGGAAACCTATTCCTTGTCAAAACACATTCCTTCAGCCAAGTTGGAAAACCACGCAAATATCAGGCATCTACAGTCCAATGAAAAGTTTAGGTGACCCCGGTCAAATTTCTTGTTTTCTAATTTTCTAAGTAAAGACAGATAAGTAAAGGCAGACAATTCAGCAAATTTTAATACACAGTTATAATACACATTTTAATACATATATTTACATACATATGTATTTCCCATAATGCACCCTGGTGCACCACCTCTCCAGGTTTGGTATGTATATATATATATATATATATATATAATAGTAATAATCATTAAATAGAGATAGATGTACCTACTAAAAATACTATGAACCATGTTTTTACTGAATGGGAACTAGATCCTATAGCCTTTAATCACTATGCCTCTGCATTGTGAGCCCTTTAGAGAATTTCTGTGTCTGAATACCCGTGATGTAGTGTGGAGTGTAGTATGGTTTCAGCTGCTCTTGTTCAGCTGCTGCTGAGCCTGTGCCAGGTCTTAAGCAGCCATAATAGCAGCCTTTCATTCTCTGAATGTTGTGCTGCGTATGCAGGCAGCATGCATAAACACAACGTATTGATCTGCATTGCTTGGTGAAGTGGCGAGGGTGACGTTATGATACGGTCTTTATCCATCTAGTGTCCCACCTTACACACACACACACACACACACATACACACAAACATAGCCATACACACACACACACACGCACACACACACCTGCGTTGAAACTCCAGTTCACAGAGCTTCATGTAGGCCAGTTCTGACACATGGACCACAGCATTAGACTGTGAAGCAGCATCAGGTGCTAATCAGGGTGTTTTGGGACTATATCATTTTTCAAGCTGTTCATCTTTCTGCAGGCATGACATTTTTCACATTTCTGTCTGTGCAACAGCTAAAAAGATAATATTTGCCTTGGCACAAGGAATGGCCTCTCTGAGTGAGTCATTCCAAAGGTTTCAGGTTTTCATAAACTGTTATTACTCTCTTTTGTATACTCTTTTGTATTACTCTTGTATAATTGAATCTTTAATCTTTGAACGTCTCAATTTAAGAGTGCGACCCATTCACACATACTTTAGCTGTACAAGCGTTCTGATCCTGATAGGTGCCAAAGAAGTATTTAGTGAGAATTGATTCTTTGGACTGTAATGCCACAAGAACTAATCAAGAATAGCACTAAGCACTTTCTTTGCAGTACCACTGGTTAGACTGTGTTAAAACACATCAAAAATAATATGCTTGACCTACCACTGGACTTGCCATTGGACAGGTCCCTGGACCTACACCTACCATCAGTCTCACAGATGGGACCTTCACTGGGATTTATCATTAAATAGTGTTTGAACACGTGCATTTATTTAACTCACACAGTCACCAGTGGCAAAACAGGACAGTTAGAGCCTTCAGTTCAGAACAAAAAACAAAAAGCAACTAAAAACAACCTATAATACACTCTCATAATGTTGCTTTCTTGCACCCTTGTGTGATTTTACATTTACAGCATTTAGCAGGTGCTTTTATTCAAAGCGACTTCCATTCCCTAACTACAGGTGAAGGGTCTTGCTCAGGAACCCAGTGGTGGTGTGCCAAAGGTAGGATTTGAAACCATGACCTCTTGGTCCAGAAGCAAGTATCCTACCCACTAGGCCACCATCACTTAGTATGTTATCATTAAGATAAAGAGATGAACATTTCTGGCTGTTTTAGATTTATTTCAGAGGTTTAAAACAAACATATTAACACATACTGTACTTTGTATGTAACATTATTAGAGTGACTCCTTTAGTAAAGTGTCATGACATCGAGCTGCTGCTACTTTCCATCTGATTGAAGCCCATTTGCTTAGGCTACCATTCCCCATCAGTGATGTATCTTGGACTCCCAGAAGGCCTAGTGACCTTTTTCTGCACATTATTGGTTCTACTCATTGGAAATCAATATATGATTGGTTGATTCCTCCAATGTTCCTAATCATGTTAGTGGTTAATCAGACATGTTAGGACTGCAGTCCAATTCCTTAAGACCTAATCAATGGGAGAACTCACTCAGCACCACGGAGAAGAAATTCAGACCCTGAATATTATATATATATTTCATATACATATATTTTTAGTCCCAGAAATCATTAGCTAATCTTAGGAGGCCAAGAAGAATACCTTCTTTGAATACCCTCCTTTGAATCCCACAATTTTAATAGAGCAGCTTTAAACAGCCATGTATATAATCACCTGAAAAAATCTTATTTGCATTCCCAGTATACAACATTGTATATCATATTCTTTTCCATTATATGTTCTATTCACCTTTCATCCCACCTGCATGACGTCAGCCCAGAACCAAGTATTTTTTCGCTTCATTGTTACTGTGCAACATTTTATAATAAATCAGATTTGCCATCTTTCATTTTATTGCTTTAATACTTTTATTTTACTTTATTTCTCTTGTCTGCGTTCAAGTCAAATCCAAAACAGCCTATTTTTAGTGCCCGTGTCAATATTGTGTTAGACTGTAGTGCCTCTCCGCTGGCCAAACCAGCCAGACCTTTGTATTCAAGTCCAAAGGTGACATCACAGTTAGCACTTCCCTCACCCCATATCCTTGTTTGCACCTGCCGTCCCAGGGAGCCTGTCCTCCTTCCTGGTCATAGTAAGTTCAAGCGAAACCAGCAGAATCAAAGGTCATTGTCTCCAGGCAGTCCCCACATTGTTTTTTTCTGTAATCATCAGGTGCTAAGGCCAAAGTCTGCTTAGTTCAGGTCTGCTGTGTGACACAGTGCATTGGCCTGGGCTGGACGTGCTCTTTGAACCGTTCACAGTTTATTTTTGTTTTATATTGTGGGTATCTCAACCCTTGTGACTAAACTCCAGCATATGATGACGTGCCATGACAATAATCCAGTTTATTTAGATAATGTGCTTAACTGCTTAGAATCTTATACTTGAAACATCCTCAAGTTCAGTGATACATTCAGAGGGACCAATGAAAGCCCCAACCCAACAGTGACTCCTGGCCATTATATTCAATTGTAAAATGTTGTGAAGATGTTTATGTGCTGTTTTTCTTATTGGGTGCTAAATCGTTTCATCATGTGCAATAGTTCTTGTGAAATATCATTACTTATGACAATATAACTTGTACATTACTGATCTCTATTATGTGCAACCACCTAACTACCATTTGTGTTACTAATAATTTACTTAACTGTAACTTATCCATAGTATTCATACCCAGTATTTGTGTATGTAGCATTATATTTCATATTGAGTTTTTTCTGCTGAGTTTTTAGTAGATTTATTTAGATGTTATGTTTTATATTGTTCTTGTCTCTGTGTCTCTGTGTATCTATGCAGTTGTAACACAAGCAATCCTCTGGGATCAGTAAGATTTTCTCATTCTGATTCTGTTCTTGGTGGCCATAAGGTGACATTATGGGCATAAACAGAAGCTCATATTTCAGTTTGACCTCTTAAATGCATAATCAAAGGCCAACTGCAAAAGGCAGGCCAACCCCAGAGTCAAACATTCAACTGTTTTGAATAGAAGAGTAGATCTAACAGGGAGGGGCAGCAACACCTTCCCATGGTTTTGTACTCGAACAAACTGTAAACCTCTTGGTGCTCAGTAGTGTTTCCCAGCATGACATGTTTGCTTTAGCCAGAGCTAAAGGCTGGTCTTTGGGGGGCTGGTGAAGTGTGAACTTGGTTTAGTCAGAAGGAGTGAATTCTCAAGGATACATACAAAAGTTTGTGACCCCTTTAGAATCTGTATTTCTGAATACGTATGAGTCAAAACAAGTCCTAAAAGTAGATAAAGAGAACCCATTTAAACAAGTATGACAATATTATATGCATCTATGAGTATTAAAAGTATGTGATCCTCTATTATTAGCAGTATATTTGAAGGTGAATTTGGAGTCAGGATTTTTCAATCAATGGGACGGCCATCATGTGTGAGTGGGCTCCCTGTATTAATGAAAGAACAGGGATCAATCAAAGTCTGATTCCTCAGACTTTTCTTGTGGTTGTAAAACTTGGCTTCCCAATAGAGTCCATATGTCTGCCCAGTCCCCAAGTGTGAACCTCCAGCGGGCCCTAAGCATCGGTTTGAAAAGCACTGCCCACATCTAATGAAATGAAATGTAGATTTACAGCTAATCCATTTCTCATTGAATTTCGTGTGGTTGATCGAAACTCAGGAGGGCTTCCTACTCCTCATACAGTGCACCACATAATAGCTCCTACACCCCAACAGCTCACAGACAGTCTATGTGGAGACAGTCAACACAATTCAAGCATCTAGTTATTAAATGGCATAGACTATATGGACAAAAGTCTTAGGGCGCCTGACCATTTCACCAACAGGGACTTTAAAGACATTGTATTTAAATACATAGACTTTAATATGGATTAGGTTGAGGTCAGGGCTCTGTGCATGCTGGTCAAATTATTCCACCCTGAACTGGGGCATTGTCATGCTGGAATGGAAAAGGTTCTTCCCCAAACTTTGTCCAAAGTTGGACGCTTGGTGTTGTCCAAAGTGTCTTGGTCTGTTGAAGCATTAGGATTAAACCTTTCACTGGAAGAATTTTTTATATTGAAATTTTTCATATTTAGGATCAGCCTAAAAAATATCAATATGAAAAATAGGTGTCCCAATACTTTTGTCCAAATAGTGTACCCTAAATTCTGTATGATGAATAACTGGACAGTATTAACAAAAAATAATAATAAAAAATAATGACATATGAATGTATCCAAGCTTTTTTTTAGTAATGAACTTTATTTATTTATGTATTCATTTATTCATTCATTCAGTGCCCCCAGTGACCCAGAGGAAGTTTCTGAAACACTCTATCCTCACATGTAATTGAACAGGTTCGAGCTCCCTTGTGCTGGTGTACGTGTAATCATACAAGACCTTAATATAGGCCTGCCTAATTATATCACTGCCTTGGTATGAGGGAGAAATAGCCATGTTGTGTCTTTAAGCCTGAGGAGCGCGTACGTGACGTTTTGCATTTCTTTTCCCACCCGTTTTGTTTTTTTCTTGTAAATTCCGCCTCCTTGTTGCTCTGATTTGTCAGTTGGGTGTGTGTACGAACTGGTGGCCAACCGTAATACGGAAGACTAGAACGTACTATCCAATCATATCGGAGAGATTGGAATATTCCTAGCCAATTGCCGCGCGGGGACGGGGCTTGTCGGAATACGGGTGGGCGTGTGCATGGCATTGCAGAGAGTGCCGGGGAGACCTCGCATAAACAATTCAGTCAGTCTGAAGAGGAGCTGGGAGGACAGAGAGAGCTCCGTGGCTCCGTCCGGGGCGAAGAGCAGCGAGTTTTGGCTTTGACAAGAAACATGTGGGCAGAAGGCTGTGGCCCAAATTCTCAGAGGACTCTGGTCGTGTGAAGCCGTGTGAACAGGTACGTGCTGGGCTTAGGGTGCACAGTCCTGATGTGTAACATTATAGCTGCTGGAGAGTAACCGATCGTCGTCTATTACTTGCTTATGCGTAGAGCCCGTGTTGCCCGTATTGCCCGGTGCCAGCCTGCGTTGTTGTTGCACATTCTGTACATCTGCGTGTAAAACAAGCCCCTAGAAGATCGACAATACATCACACTGTGGCGAGGCTGCAGGAGCTGACGTTTCCATTTTGTCTCATTGTGGTCAGGCTTGGCTTCCTGGCTTTTCCACTGTGGGCTGCAAGGCCAGCTTATGTTTACCTCTAAACATTGAGTACTGGGATGACATTTAGTTTCATGTGTGTGCACAGTCACATGAAGATCAGGAGAGACAATTCTGCCCAGACAGCTTGCACAGGGCTGCCTTGGGCCACTGGAGATCAGGAGTCTCTCATCTACTCCAACAGTGGGTACTGTGCTGTAGCTTGTGCCACCTTGTGTTCCTCAGCTCGTCTCAGGTCCCTCAGGTCTTTCTGATAGAGGCAGGTCAGCAGATCTTCTTTTACCTGTGGGCTGCAATGTTCCCCATCATATCTGTAGATTCATATTCAGGTCAAGGCCTGCCCGTGGGAAAGGAAGGAGCCCATGTGAGGGCATCTTTAACTGAGTAAGTAAGAAATCGCATGAAGGAAGACTTATCTCTTTTTTTAGTTTTCTTGAAGACAGATAAGCGAGAGTGTGAGTCATTTCCACCCATGGAGGTTGTGAGCTGTTGAATGCTTGGTCCTGGCGATAACTGACAGTATAGATTTTCTTCTTTTTTTTCCTCACAGACACTTTATTAAGTTCTCCTTTCCGATCAATGTGGAGAGCAGCGGTAAATGTCAGCAGGTCAGGAGGTGCAGGCTGATAGGTCATGGATTTATTAGTTCAGGTGTTTGAGGATGGCCCTCTTTAATTGCGCAGATAAATCTCCTAATCTCTCTGTTGATGAACTTTTCAGTGCCGTCGCCCTCGACCTCCGGGTGCTGCCGAGCACCCAGGATGGCATTTTTGGACGCATGTTTTTTTGGGTCAGTGTGGCTGCTGACCCACAGTGTGGCCTTTTGTGTAAATACGGATGACGGGGTTGCATTTCACCTGCATTTTCACTTAATCACAACAACAGTGTGAGTATATTTGTGCTCTAAATGACAAAACATGTTTTTATTAGTAAACCTGAATATCTTCAGTACTTCAGGACCAACAGCATTACCAAGAGTGAGCATAATTGGATTTAGTGCAGTGCAAGGGTGAATGAAAACCATTGCATTCATAGATTTTGATCATGTAAAGTCTGATCATATAACTAATCAAACCTCTGGAAATCAAAATATCTTGATATTGTGACATTAGTCAAAGTTTTTGCCATATTTTTCATCTCTTATGGTAGCTGCCGGTCATTTGAGTTTCATTTATGTTGTTAAAGCTCCTGACATCTTCCATTCCACTCCATACAAAAGAATTAGCACCCCTGGCTTGACGTTTTCTGAAGCTTTTGTAGCAGTTTATGAACTATGTCCTCTCTTGAGCTTTTATTTCATAGCACTTCTTTATCACGTCATCGGACCTGAATAGAGGCCGAAAGAAAAGCATCGGCCCTGAAATTGTATCTGACAGCAGCCACTGATAAATGTAATTTTCAAGTGTGCATGCTTCAGCTGTTGTTGTATTGCTTTGAGATGACCCAGGGCTAGACAGTGAGTTTGAGTACAAAATACAGGTTTGTGATCTCTTGCCCCGTGTTTGTTTAGTGAAACTACTGTGCCAGTTTATCACATGGCGACTTGTGTTACGAGGCCCAGGTGATGGGACTTTGACCTTAATGCCGAATGCAATTAACTGAGACAGAGAATTAGAGCGGTTGCAACAAAAGGCCCCGAACAAACCCCATCTCGGTTTGCCTTCAAGACAAAGGCATCAGAGGAATGAGACTGAAACAGTGTGTGTTTGCGGGCATATGGGATGCTGTGTGTGTTTGCGTGTGTACGAGATGCTTTGTGTGGTTTCTGCATGCGTGTTTGCTGGCCTGCATACGTGCACGCAACCACACACTCTGCATGTGAATGCATGAGCATTGCCCAGCGTGGGTCATTGTGCACAAGGTAATGGCACACTACTCATCTACTGGACGCAGGGTCCTCAGGTCCATCAATCATGACCCATAATTGATTGACCGTAATGAAGATTGAGCTGCATTATTCATAGTTTGGAAAAAGGAAAGCAAAGAGCGGGCCCACGCTCAGATCGAGGTCAGATAAATCAAGTGGAAAGGTGCCCACGCAAGCATCGCCTTGTTCAAAAGACTACCGGCTGGACGTGATCTTGTAAACACACCAGATCAATGAGAGCATGCCAGCAAAGATCTCAGCACTGCACCAGCTTTTAAGAAGAAGACATTTACAGTGGCTCTTAAATTGGCTCACGCTATGGCCTGCGAGGAGGAGAGTAGGAGGAGAGAGAGAGAGAGAGAGAGAGAGAGAGAGAGAAAAGACAAATGCAAGCAAAGAGTCCTGTATTAAACTAATAGCGTAAGCAAAAGTAGAGGGCAAAAGGAAAAGAAGGATCTTAAATCATGTCTCTGGGTGCCAGCTCATCTGTCAGCAGTGCCGCACGGAAATGATTTTTCCATCTGTAGAATAGAAATGTCAGCCCAGGGCGAGCAAGGTGTATCGGTGACATTTTTATAGAGTGGACTGGTATTATGCACGCGATTTATGGCCCATGTACGAGTCACCGTGCTCCACATGCGAAAACAGTGGCTTTGGTTCTAACTAAGATAGCTACGGATCCGACGAGCTCTCACTGGGTCAGTAAGGCTGAAGTTTCACATAATGATGCTTTCAACGTGAGCTGCTTCAAATTGGCATGCTAATACAGGGCAGCATGCAAGGAGAATACAGAGAGAGGGTTAGCGGACTGCTAAAAATGCTGAGTTTGTTGGCCTTTGCCAACAGGTATCACTGATTTTTGCTTGTAGACTTTTGAAGTAGACTAACCACATGGGGTGGGAGGGTGGTTTTAGGGCTCAGAGGTGAATCATCTTTATGTTGAATTTGAAAGAGTGCAGTTTTCAAATCACAAGAGCTTCTTGAGGGGAAAAAGGCTCAATTATAGAAATTGATCAAATCGATCAAAATAAAAGCTGTTAGATATAGTTTTAATTGTTCCCAGATTTCTTAACAATATGCAGCACTGTGGCAATAGTTTGAATATATTTATCTGAGCAGTGTCTTTCTACCAGCAAAAATGAGAAATTAGAATAAATGCAAACAAAAAAGTAGTAAAAAGTAGAATTTCTGTTTGTAGCTGTTAAGAAGGACACAGGTCTGGTTCCAGATTTCTCCTTGATGCCTCCAGCCATTGCCTGGATGTGTGAAATTCCATAAAGCAGCTCGCCTGATATAATATAATGAAGTGCTAAATGAATCAAACCTGATATTTGATGGTAGGTAGTGTGAGCCTCCACAAGGAGAGGTCTGGAAATGGTTGAACAAACACACCATGCATATTTTAAAGCATTTTTATTTATTCTGCTATTAGTTATTTTGTGACAAAAACACTCCTCTGTCGCCTATGGCTTACTCACTAGAGACTCGGACCTGTATTCTGTAAGCTGCTTTGTGACAACTTGGTTGTAAAAAGTGCTATATAAATAAATTCGAATTGAATTCAACATACTGGCAAGTTAAGCAGCTTTTAAATCATTTTCTTCGGTGACGTTTGCTCAGTACTGTACCTCACCGCTGAACTTCCATCCAAAATCCTACACAGCCTCGATGTTTATCTCCCTCTTATTCATAATGCATGTCATTCATTGTGACTGGTTTCAGGTGGACCCTTCACAACATGCAACTTGATATATTCATCATTGTTTATGAGGGGTTAAATTAGGATTAGTTATATGGGTGGGTTCGATGCATGTGTGTGAGTCTTGAGGGGAAACAAAGTGTTTTGTTTGGTGATGGTCTTTTGTCCAGGCTCTCCTCTCTCTCTCACTTGCCATTTTGCTTGCTCGTTCTCCCAAAAAATTGATTTCTGGGATATTGTTTTTAATTTGCAGCATCAGGGAGACAGTGCAAAGTAAACATGCTTTAGTCATTGCTTAGATTATTAAGAATGAGAAAAGAGTAAAAATATATGCATGGTTGAAGATGTGTTAGGCTGAGCATCCCCTGGTGATCTGAAAGCTTCGGACTTTGTTTAATTTGGGCCTTTGTCCAGTTAACCCCTGTTACCATATTTTACATGATGATTTAATCTTAAATGAGTTAAACAGACATTTAATGTTGGATACTAGAGGGTGGAGCGGCAGGTCTTGAGAGCATCTACCTGTACGAGCCATTTTTATACATTTGATGTGGTTTTCAAGTAGTTTTTTGCCATTGGGTCTCTTAAGATCCTAGATATATCACTAAACTAAGAACATGGTAAAAGGAGCAGTTTGTGTGAGAGAGCAGAGAAACGGCATGTCCTGTGTTCTCTTTGAGAACATACTGTTACAATGGGAGTCCAAGTCTTGCCCTATTAGGCTTCTTTCACCGTCTTTACAATGACCTCATCAAGGAGATAGAAGTTCTTTGCTCTTATGAACATTACGAACAGTACTTTGAGATAACAGCAGTTTGGCGAATCTGAGAATAGTTAAAGCCTGTCTTTCATGATTTCTGTTGCTCTGGAGCTTTAATGGAGTTGGGAGGACTTGCGTGGACTTGCTGCTGGGTCGTTTGTTTCTGGCACACCAAAGCTCCTGCCCTTCAGCCCATGTCTCTGGACAGCTCTAATGGCCAGAGGAAGAAAGGCTGCAGTGGGTTTCTGTGTGGCAGGCTCAGCATAATTGAGGGCTCAAGAGGACACGGTAGGGGTGATAGTTAAATTGGACTTAGAGCTGTTATTCAACGGTGTCTTAATTTAACTACCCCGCAGTTATATTAAGCAAAGCCCACAGAGAAAAGTGGCTCTCGCCGAATGCCAGTCATTCTATACCGATGCTGAGACTTTTGAAGGTTACGGGGCTGTATGTGACCGGGGCCTGACGGATTGATGTATGTCCCCTGTCGAGCGGAGAATTCAGAGTCCAAGGCCGCCGCAGTGCCATCCTGTTGGGGTGGGGTAGACGAGGGTTGGGGTTGGGGGGTGTGGAGGTTGTCCTTCACAACTTCTTAGCCGCCTGTCCTTTCTGGAGCCTTCACAGCTCAGGCAAGGGCATTGTGTCAGCTACAATAAGCTGAGCCGCGGAGCACTTCACCCTTACATAATCATCTGAGTCTAATGCAAGCATCTGACACGGTGCGGGCGCTCGCACCAGGCCCTGCGAAGAGGGGTGGGGCGCTAAGGGGGGAGGCGGCCGAGACGTCCCAACATCATTACGTCTTGCTCTTCGGAGAGCTTTTTTAGAAATTAAATTTGCCCAGCAATTAACTAAAAGGGGACTTTTTTTTAGAATTTATGAATGACTGAGAAGATTGATATATGGCGAGAGGGAAGGGATAGTGGCATGTGCTGGGGAAGAAAAGGAGAGGGTTATGGATTTACTGCCATGTTGAAACATCTCTTTCCCTGAACATGTAACAAGGTTAGGACAAGAATTTGCACATGTTGCAGGAGCATGACAACACGTTTGTGTACTATACTGTATATGTCACTGTTCATCATATGATACCTACAAGTTGTGGAGTAGTATGGTTTTGAATTATTATTCTACTAGAGTTGCCATTAGATCACTATTATATCACCTTGAGTATCAGCTGATACTGAGCTGATGTTTATCTGGTTAACTTCTACTAAACTGCTCCAACAAACATTAACTATCCTGAAGGAAGAAAAACAAAGCCAACACAATGACTTCTGGAAAGGAATATGATAATGCAAATTAGGGCTTCAACATATTCATTGACAGTAGAAGGAAAATGGGGGGGGTTGTTTACATTTTTAAAACCACATCCAGCCTACATTTTAATGACCTAAGTTTGTGAGCATTTTCTTAAAATAAAGGATAGCCACATATAACGTAACCAGGTCTGACTTAGCTTTCTAAAGAAACCCAACATTACATTGAAGCACCTGTAAAGAAAACATCCCTGGGTAGATTCTGAAGCAGCAGAAGGGTCAGTAGCTTTTCCTCCACTTTGGTGGTCTAAAAAACCAAACAACCACGATTCCCTAAAGGCAGGTGCACTCCAAGTGATCTGTCCAAATGAGCAGATGTTACCATACAAACAGCACTAAAGCTGTTACACCATGTTACATCAATAACACTAATCACTGGAATATTGGTGTTTTTCTTTGTTACAAGTGTTTAGCAGCTACATTTAGTAGCTTGTCTTGTCACAGTGTATATTAACAGACATTAACCAGATGCATAAAACAAGACAATAACTTTAAAATACAGCTCATTCTGTCAGCACAGCTTAGCTCGTCTTGGAAATGACTTTACACTCAGACTGGCTCTTTAAAATATTTAACTAGTTAAATGTTGCTGCAGCCTAAAGAGCTATAAAATTAATATACATATCTATTATTATATCACTTCCTTTGGCTATTGCCTACCTCTTACGTGAGCTCAAAGTTATGAGCAGGCTTTAGGTGGATGCCTGAAACAAAGCCATGCATACATTTTTCATGCTGGAAAATGTACTCTTTAAAAACAACAACTCAGTTTATAAGAACATTAAAATCAGTAAATTAATTTGGTCTTTAAAAAGTGTTTCATTGGTATTTAGAGTGAAAGTCAGCATGATAACATGATGTTAATATAGTTGTTCTATATTTTTAGCTATTTTTATACGTTTGTATTTTAATTGTAGCTCTTCACATTTATGGGCCACTTATAGCCAGATTAGTTCATTATTCATCAACTGTCAATAGTAAAGGTAACCTTGACTTCAGACTATTTAGACAATTTAAAACAAACATTTCATATTTTTACAGAATCCAGAGCGAAACATGGCCAGATCACCTGACTAATGCACAGCTTGAGCTTGTAGACTTGCGTGTTCCTTAAGAGTTAATTAAAGCGAATCCATTAACTAGTAATCTATAGCATATGGTTGGCCAAGATTATGGTGTCGCGAGTTGTATTTCAATCCCACCTTAAGTCTGTTTGTATCCTTTTCTGAATGGGATCTTCTGGGTTTGAGATATTTCAGAGTGGAAAGAAGGTTCTAATTCCAGCTCACATTGTGAGCATAAGGATGAGATGGTCTAGAATTCTTTAACAGAAGGTGAATTTGGTTATTCCCGTTGACCCGTGTGCAGGTCAAATTCATTACTGGGCCATGGACTTCTTTACCTAGCCATGCATGCTGGATGAGGGCTGCTGACACTAAGTATTTCAGACATGCACACCCTTGTGTATTTAGCATATCAAGAAGAATGCTCGTTCACATGTTCGTATTCATTAGGATGTGAAAGCCACAAACTGAACCCCATACGGCACGAAAAGACGTCCGCCTGACTATAAATAAGAGACGGAGCGTGGCATCGGATCCGTTGTAATCCAGAGAAAACACACCCTGCTCTGACGTTTAGCACGCCGACAGCTTTACAGCTGTTTTGACCAGTCGAAGTCAGATCATTGTCAAGAGCTGCTCTGGCATTAATGTGTGGGAACCCCTTTGCCCGTATTATGAGAGGGTGCAAATGTTGCTCACTGAATCACTGTACTTAAAAGTAGACCAGGCTAATCTGTTGCTGGGCAACAGTGGTCACCCATCACACCGTGGGTGGGTGTATGGTTCATGCTGTTACCCAGGGGAAGCATTTTTTGTTTTTTGTAAAGTTCAGGTCATGGCACATTGTGTTTCCGTTGTGTGTTTGCCTATGTTTGGGGCGGTGGAAGGAATCCGTGGTGCTGGGTGGACAGAAGCACCAAAGACAGCTGAGTAAATATCACAGCCCTGTGGCTACAACATGGCACTTTGATATGCTAATACCTACCCTCCAAGAAAGGTGGAGTCTCTCGCCTCTGAGTCTTTTGTGTTTTGGTTTGGTTTTATTGCTGTCATTGGCCTTCCTAAGGGAGGCATCACTCTTCAAATGGGCCCAGCTGTTTAACCATTTGATAGGCAAATCATAGCGGAATCGCCCTTAGATATCCCTCCTCAGCTGTTAAAGGGGAATTTTCCAAGATTTCAGCATAATTCAGTCACTGTAAACAAAGTCATTCAGAGTGGTTTCTATGAAATGGCTTGTGGTAGGGAAAAGGCTGGGTCTGATTCATTTTCAGTGGTGGTGAATGGAACCAAAGGTCATAATGTCTATAATGCAAGTATGGCTATTTTATTTATCAAGAATGATCAGTGAACCTACACATGTCTTGTGCGTTTTTATATGTATTTTGGTGGAGAATCTGAAAAATATGTTTTCTTTTGGGACAATTTTGACTACACGTGCCCCTCTACCATGAACGAGTTAAAAAGAAAATCCAAGGCCAAATACTCATCTCAGAACTATCATAAACCAATGTCTTAGTCACCAGGTGGTATATGTAGACATTTCATGTCATAACTATCTATGAGGTAGCTTTTAAAGGTCCCTAACTGTGATAACTGTGACCTGGTGGGTTCTGTGACTTGGTGTGGTAACTGTGACTTGGTGGGTTCTGTGACTTGGTGGGTTCCTCTAGACCTGATCTGGAGTTAATCATATAGCTTTATTAATTCCTGTTTAAGAGAACACACAGTACTACTAGACTATTCTCGCCATGTAAACAAGCAGTGGTTATGTCATGGTGAATCGGATAAATACGGCCTCAGACCTGACCCAGATGAGCGGGTTGTTTTCCTCCAACCTGAGATAATTATCGCCCATACTGCTCTTCTCTGTTCACTGGTGTATTTTTAGTGGACATCTCTTATAATGGGGCCTGAAACTTGATCCTGATCGTTCTGTTGAGTGGATAAAGGACTCTGTGCCTTTGTTGCGTGTCACCACTAGTTCAAGGTTGTTATCTAATGCAGGAGTCACGTCAAGGTCAGACAGGCTTTGGCACGGCCAGAAAGACACACAATCTACTTTAGAGTCGGACTGACAAGGAGTTCAAAGCCTAGACCAGTTGTACTTTTTAAATAATGGGCCCTGCAGAAACCAGACACATATTTGTAGAGTCTCTGCTGGCTGTTTAGGTGAATCCTAGGTGACTCATTTAATTAATCACTCATCATTTAGCATTTAGCAGTCCAGTGACACGTTAGCTTCTAAACGTTCTTGGCGTCAAAGGTCACTAGGGGGACAGGCTTATTCACCCCGGCTCGGAGGACGTTAGTGGAAGGATACGCAGATTGTAGGGCAGAGTGATGTGACTGAGCATGGGCCTAGTAAGCTTTCTGCAGAGCGCTGTGCTCATTTGAGGCATCAGCAGAATGGAAGTGGAGCACGGAACCAGAACTGCTACGCTGCGTGAAAATTATCTGGGCCAAAGGTGCTCGAAAATGCGTGGCACTTGTTTGATCGGCGGATCTCGCTGATAGCAGAGTGGATCGTGGTTGTTTGATCCGTTAGGTGTCTTCCGCGGGCGGGTTGTAATACGTTCGCCTTCCCCTTTTTAGATAAAGTTTTGAGCGGTGGCTTTCAGCCAAATGTGTTTTCCCTGACAAAGGAGGAGTTGCATAAGATATGAGAGGTGAAGAAGCTGTCACCTTGAATTCAGGTGCCGAGCCGAGCACCCTCCCCGCCGCCTCGGAGGCAAGTTTATCTCATTTCGCCTCGTCAAAGTCAGGCAGAGGAGATTTTAAATAGTCTGAAGCAACCTTTCCGAACCTGTCAGCCGCGAGACGCGAAAGGGTGCGCGACCCTACGTGAACCGAGCTAAAGCTCTGGTCAGCTGCTGTGACACCATTTCAAATATGGTTCAGCGAACCTCCGCTTCACCCGCAGCGGCCAGGCGCCTTTTTTTTCTGTGCCATTGTGCTGCTTACGTAACGCTATTTAGCAGTTAGCGGTTGACACTCCAGCCAGACAACTGATGGATGTGGCTTTTTTTTTCTTTTTTTCTAAGCCATCTGCACTTTTTTGTGGCTTGACCTTACTGATTAGGATGAGATTAGAGCTGACCTGAAAACATTTGAATGCTGTAAATAAGGGCGATGATCTAATTAGCGCTGGGGCCTACTCGTCCGCTTGCCTCGCGTGGGCCAGCTAGAGGTAGCAAGGAGAGATGAAGGTGATAAAACATCCAAGTTGCCTGTAAATGTGATGAAGACTGGAGCAGCGCTGGGTGCAGCCATTAAAGATATTTTATAGCGACCCTGCACGCTCCTCCCCTGCCGTGCACACATACACACATGTAAACCTATCTATCAGGGAGAATTGACCTGCCTGTGAGTGATGGGGCCCACTGCTGTCATGAAAACTTCAATGTCTTCCACATACATGCAAGCTCTGCTACACTCCAGGTTCAATTAATAAAATAGGGTTGATGGCCTTTTTTTTCTTTTAATGTCATAATTCATGGAGCTGTAGTGGAGTTGGACCACCCAGTTGTGCCAGCTAACGTATGAAAGGGAATATTCAATACAGCATGCAGTAAAAAAAATACACTCCCTAAAACATGTGAAAGAAAGATGCTTTGATTTTATTCCAGATACTTCATTAAAAAAACCATTTGGTTGTCAATGCAACTCAGTTTTGATTTCTATAACATAGATGACTATTTTATGTTCCACTTTACTTTCTACAAAACAAACCATCCCATAAACATTTCACCTCAGATGTCATATGCTGTCATAGGTTGTCATGACAACTTATGTCCAGTAATACAAAAATGTCATGTTAGCATCACCTCATCATTATAGATATTAGTGTTTGTCATATGCAAATGTAAGATTATGCCATCAAACACAATAGTATATGTTATAATAATTACCAGTAATGGTAATGTGACACTTATGACAGTGGATATAATCTGTCATAGTAATTCATGACAGCATATGACATGCATATGTCTGTTATGTAGTTCAAGTAAAAAAGATTTTTTCCATGCATTTGTCAATACTTTTTTGTCGTATAATCATCATATCTCATTTGCCATATTTTAAACACATGCATATGTAGAAAGGTCTACTTTGTGAGAGGCTCTTTTATTAAAATAACACCACCCTAATAACTCTTACTATGCTTAATATGGCTTTAATGATACTATGTCTTACCCTGACTGATTTTAATGTTAGTTAAAGTCATAGAAGGTTTATCTTTAACTTAGAAAACTTCAAAGATGTGTTGCCTCTTTACAGTTGAGCATATTCTAGTCCTGATTAAAGTCCTAACTGTGAATACTGGTGGATTGTTTAATAAAACCATGTTACAACCATGTTTTGGACCTTCTATTTCATATACATGAAATGAGCAGTTTGTGATTATTCATTGTTTTCATTTTTTCCTTCCTCCAAGCCAGTCTGTGCTTGAATCCTATTTTCTGTCTGTCTATCTTTGTGTGAGTATGTTTTATAATAGCTTTTTTTACACAAAGCTCAGATAAAACTATGATAATTATGAACTGTGAATTAATTCTGAGAAGAGCCACATTTGGTTCCCCAAAGAACCTTTAAATGGGTGATTCTTTAAAGACCTTGTGTTCATAAATGTCTTTTCAAAGTTTGTAGAACCTCCAAATAATGTAAAATTGTGTCTCTAAGCCCAGAACCACCTTTGTTTGCACAAATGAATGCAGACTTCAAAAGGTGTCTTCCTGTTTCAGTTTTGTGACTTTGTGTTGTGGGACTGTTGGGGGGGGGAAAAGTTGTGAAAATAACTCAATGTTTCAGTTTTGAGTGACATTTCCCTTTTCATGCGATTTTCCCTGATAATCTCACTCGCCGTGCCTCTAATCTGCAAAGGCCCTTTGTTTGCCCTCCACGCTAACAGATAGGGATGCTGTCCTCTGTGGCTCGTGGAACAAAGAAGAAAATATAGTCGCTGGCTGCAAAGCGCTGCAGCGTGCGCCTTTTAAAATTCCCGTCCGCTTTCAGCACTCGGTAACCTTGCAGAGTCTCTGACTTCATCCTGGAACAATGTCAGATCCATGTAGATGAATATAATTAAACAGGCGCTTATCATCCAACTGGGGAAAGTTTAGCGGTGGGTCAGCCTTGTTTGCCTCCCTGCGCTGAAGGTCAGGCCAGGGTTAGACAGGCAGTTTGCAGGCAGGAAGGTATGTGAGCGACACTGAGTGCGCACACACACACACACACACACACACACACACACACACACTCACACTGCAGTCCAACACAAGAACATTTTCCAGTTCACAAAAAGACTATTTTTATACTGACTGTCTGTTTGCATTAGTTCAAGACACTATTGGACGGATCTCTGTCCTGTGGGTTTAATGCCAGACTGCTAAAGAAGAGTTCTACTTTAGGGACAATAGGCCAGTTTTGAAAAATCAAGAAAAAGTGAGGAAAAAACTTTCAGTAAAGCCCAGGACAGTTTTAATTTGCACCAAAGTCTTTTCACATGGACTTTTACATACTATATATACACACACACACATACATACATACATACATACATACATACATACATATACATATATATATATATATATGCACATGCATACATATGTATCTATAAAGGGTTTATTAACAATGTAACTATTTCTAATACTGTCATTTATGGGGGTGGAGGTAGCTCAGTGGGTAGGATACTTCTCATGGCTTCGAATCCTACCTTACCACCACTGGGTTCCTGAGCAAGACCCTTAACCCCAAGTTGCTCCAGGGAGAAAGTCCCCTGTAGTTAGGGAATGGAAGTCGCTTTGGATAAAAGCATCTGCTAAATGCTGTAAATGTAAATTTATGTCAGTGATAGATGTTTAAAACATTTGACAGATCCAAGTGTTTAATAAAAGCTCTTGGAAGTAAAAAAAATTGCATCTGCATTTTTTTTTATCCATCTTATTGTCTTAGTGTCAAAAGGCCTGATGACATCCAAGCATTAAACTGAAAGTCGCTCACAGGGCTACTCACCACTAAAGCAAGGCCAGGAGCACCGATCAGAGCACGGTACACTCCCAAAAAGTGAAGAATAAGCTCAGCAAGACCACCAAATCTCTGTGGTCTCCTGAACTGACACATAAATCCAAAGCCAATAAACATGCATGACTGACACGATCCAGTTTGCCCCAAGGCTTTGATTTCAGCAAAACCATTTGCTTAAGATATTATGCGGCACAATGTGTTATTTATTTAATAAGTAATAAGGCAAAGGATGTTCGTAGTCAGAAAGAGTCCTTTTCCATTAGCAGATGGAGTTATCTTCATGCTGATTGAGGCGAGGCAAGCCGTGAAGTGGGTGAAAACGAGCGTTAGGCAGGCTGCTGCATAGCCTTTGGCTGGGAGCACTATTTAATTAAGATCAGCCTGTCTCACATACAGGCTTCCTGATAAGGGCCTGAAAACGCATCTGGCCATATGAGTGCTTGATCTTTCTTTGCTGGGGTTAATGAAGGTGGTCTCCTTCGAGTTGTGTGATAAAACTCACTGGAACTTTTCTTGTCTTTTGTCGGGCAAGGAGGAACTGCATCTGACCTGTTTTCTCCACAGCGAGGCTAGACTGCATGTTGAGTCGACTTGCTGTGCAGGGTTTGGATTCGACAGTGCTGAACGACTGCGTATGTACTAACTATGTAGTTTGTGTATCGTTGCAATGATGTGAAAGTCAAGAAATGTGAATATTAGAATGTTTACGGTAACTGAAGAGCAGGCTACATGACATCCCTCTCCATGACAGCTGGCATAAATACAGGTACACATTTATAAAAAGGCTTATTCCAACCAGAGTCAGCTGTCATAAGGGCTGCCTCAGTCAGTTTTGTCTTTTAGTGTTATAAGAACTGCAAGTCTTCTTGTGTATCGTAATGAAAGGCTTATGTAGGTCTTTTGTAGCCTTTTGAAAGCTTTATTAAAGTGCAACCATATTTAAATATAGAATGAGATAACCCGAATATATTATAATATTATAATAATTAAACTATCAAATTCTGTTGTGTACTAAATTTGCTCAAAACCCTCCAGAAACATTGAAGCCAACAACAATGTCAGCATAAAGGTAAATAACCATAAAGGGTTCGGTTTATGGAAATTGAGCTTGTGATTAATAAACATATTCCGTTTCATTTGTTATACTTTGGTGCATTTTCTCCTTTGAATGTTACAGCTTGTCAGTGTAGAGCAACATTATTATAATCTTGAAATGGATATTACATGAACCTCAGTGCTTATAAGGTCTAATACACTGTGGTAGACGACACAGACTCCGTTTCCTACGTCTCTTTCAACCAGCCTAAGTTTGAGCAACTTCTGATATGAGCTTTCGGGTCATTTGGGACGCCAAGGAGCCCTCCTTCTTTATTTGGTTATTCAAATTGAGTCCCAGATGCAAGTTCACCTCATCACTCTAGTCTTTATCAGGACCTGGCAGGTGTTCCGTGGAGTGCCGAATACATATTAAAAATGAATATCAGGTGACATTAGAAAAGATATTCAGAAGAAAACATATTAAAATAAGTTTTCGCTTGTTGTTGTTGTTATTGTTATTGGAGTGTTCGCTCGAAATATGGGCCTACAATGCCTTCGTCCTTCAATTACACACCACAAATATTCATTTCCTAGTACTGAATATGCTTAATACAATTAATAACTGAGAGTCAATGGGCTGAAACATGTGTGATACTCTTTTATATTTCGTCAAGGGATCTTTGTCCAAGCCTCCTGCCAGGTCTTATAAACAGAGCTGTTCTGCCGCAGGCCATGGAGGCCAACCTTACAGGCCTAGTATTTTCAGATAAAATATCTGGCAGCATGTTCTTAGCCATACCAGAATAGGATGATGAACAACACTGAATTCCGTTCCCTCCCTGATGACTCCCCGGAGGTTAAACGAGAAAGCGCTGGGTGCGGGCTAAAGCACACTCAAGTGCAGGACAAGAACAGCTGGGTGCAGCCATGGCCGTCGTCTGCAGGGTGTAAAGTTTCATCGGCCAGGAGGGCCAGCTCAGTTTTCTCGGAAGGGGGCCTGCACCTCTGAGAAGCTGTCATCATTCGCGTCATAAATGTCCCGTATGCGTCGAGCCCCTCTCAGAAAAAGCCCCCTGTCTTGGGTGTCACTCCGCGAAGTGTTAATGTAATGCTATACATACTAATTTGTGTTGTGTCTTGGCTTTGGCTGGCTGTGCGATTGTGTAACATAACGTGTCCGTGGACATAGATGGCATTGCAGTTGCCCAACTGTACCCTTATAAATAAAGTGTGTGCAAGTGGGAAGACCTTTATTACATAATATTATGTTTTAAATGTGTGTCTTCTAAACACATTTTTTTATATATATAACGTTTGTGTACCCTAAATAGTCACATTTCATTTTTCCATAAACATTTTCCACTGTCTCTTGATCAAATTGTTTCTGTGCCTATATTTAAATGATCTCTCTTCTGATTGGCTGCTCTTTGTTGTGCCTTGTTTGAAAAGCAGACAAAGCAGAAAGGTACAGTGAACACAGTGCTTATCAGAGGCAGGTTAAACTGCTATATAGGCTGAATGTGCGGTTATATGGAGTCATGGTTGTGACGTCATAACTTTAAAACAGATTGTTTGTGCAGCTTAGTCTCCATAGAGAGTGAGAGTGAAAGGTACCTTTTGAAGCTTTAACTGAAGTTTCATTTCTTATAAGCAAAGAATGTCCAGTTTTTCCACAATATGGGCCCTTTGTTCTTCTCTTGTTTGTAAAAAAAATTGTCCAGGGAATCTCTCTCTTATTTCTTCTATCTCTTGTATCTCTCTCTCGCTCGTTTGTTGTACTTCTGGCTAGACAGTTAGATAGCTGCTCGATTCAGCCAAAGCGTAAGGTTAAGGGGGCTCAGGCTGAATGAAATGTCCCGTCACAGAGCTGATAATCTGCACAGCCACTGGAGACGGGCAGGATATTTAAGATACACATCAGAGCAGCATGAGGGTTTTTTGTCTTGCAGATGCCGTTCAAGGGCGGCTGCAGACAGCCTGACCCTCGCTGTGCTTCTGACGCCATTCAAGGTCACACACTCACCCTCTGACATTCAGCCACCAGAGAGAAACAGACAGAGACGCAGAGTGTGTGTGTGTGTGTGTTTATGTGTGGAGAGAGGGAAACAGAGTATGAGTTTGTAGGGGTGTGTGCATGTGTGTACGTGTGTGTGTGTGTGTGTGTCTGCGCGTGCGGGCGTGTGTGTGTGTGTGTGTGTGTGTGTGTCTGCGTGTGCGGGCATATACGTGTGTGTGTGTGTGTGTGTGTGTGTGTGCGTGCTCGTGTGCATACTTTCAGGAGAAAAAGTGTCCTGACTTTGCAAAACAAAAGAAAATCAAGGCTAATCTTCAATGTCAACAACTTAAAAATAGCAGTTACAAAATGGTCCTGACTTTTTAATCATTCATTCATTTATCTATTCAGTCATTCGTTCATTCTTTCATTTTACCAAAAAGGCAAAACCTTTTCTTTTTGTTACTGAGGCTAATCAGAAAATGCTTTTCACGAAAAGATCTTCCATCCATCCATTTTTGGAGTCGTGTATTCTTGAGGCAGGGGGTGTGCTGGAGCCCTTCCCAGCAGTCTTAGGGTGAAAGGCTGAGAAACACCCTGGACAGATTGCCAGACCGTCACAGGGGAGACACACAAACACACTCACTCACACGCACAGTCACATAGAAATGCTTGTGTATATGATACTTATTGCACTTATAATATTATTATTATTATTATTATTATTATATTTTTGTTTCCCACACATACACTATTCTGCTTAGGTACGTGCGTGTGTGTGTGTGTGTGTATGTATGTCAGTGTGCACATACATGAGAGAGAGACAGAGGGGTTGCTGTAAAAGTCATCGCTCCCTGTGTGTCTGTGTGTGTCGGGCAAACAGGGCTCACTCTGCTGTGTCTGAAAGCTGCCAGGACCTTATTTGCTCAGCCGTTTTCCTTCATCTCTCCCATTTGCAGACAACCTGAGACATGCTGTTCTCTGGCTGCCTCTCTGCAGCCCTGTGTTCATGTGGGGTTATCCTGGCCTCACAACCCCCCTTGCTTACACTCGCTGTAGAGCTTTTAGAAGTCTTCCGATTTTTTTCAGTTTTGTTTTTAATATATTTATTATTTATTTATTTCCGGAGCAATTCAATTTAGCTCCTTTTTATTTGTGGAACTCCATAAACGTATTATCCCTTAAAAGGAGGCTTCATACTACGTTCGTTTTCCAACACATTTAAAGATCACAAAAAAAAAGACAAATTAAGTCACACAATCGGTTATATTTTTTTCCATTTTTTTCCTATGTCAAGAAATAGCAAAACATTTTAATCATATTTTTTCTCTCAGCAAAACAGGACTGTAACTTATGCTCAAATTAATAATAAGATTTTTTTAAGGCAAAAAAGTATTATCAAATATCCCTTCTTCTGCTTACAAAATAAGGAATTATATCTATATTTCTCTGCTTGTCCCAATAAGCGCCGGGTGTGAAGTTATTGGCACTGCCGTAGATATCTCCAGCCATAACTGTGTTATTATCCTGTGCCTGCCATGAATGTTCAGTAACCTCTGTGAAAATAAAATGAGTTCTGTAATTATGAGAGAGAGGAGTTGAAGAATTGGCCCACATAGAGACCCTCAGGGTTTAAGGGGCTTGTGAATTTTTAAACACAGAAAACTTCATGTGGCTCTCTAATGTGCTGTGCTGCGGGGAGCTGTTCTGTGTTCGTCCACATTTACAGGTGTCAGGCGAAGAGAGCAGGAGTGACGGCGGGAGTGTGAATACTGCTTAAAGACACAGGCCCTTCTGAAAGTCCACTGACTCGTTTAGCCTTTGCGAGTTGTGCCGTTTTCCCTCTATTAACTTCTTAATCCTGCTTCATTTCCCCTAATTAACGCGGGTAAGAGTGAACGCTGCCACCACTGACAGGCCATGCCCTGCCCATCCGTCTGTGTCAGGAGCCGCGTTACCTCTCCGGAGTTGTGTTCATTACTTTTGTCTTTTTCAAGTCCTTCAAAAGTGCTTATTATTATTTAATTCAAAGTGAGGGAAAGTGTGCAGTCAGCTGTTTTCGGAGCAGACCGCGGGACGTGTCGCAGGCCAGCACGGGAGGGACAGGCCATGAAATCTGGCCCATGTGTGGCTCAACGCTTAACACGAGGCTGCAACAGGAACTCGCATTCTAACGAGACTTGCACAGTCATGTGTAGTGTAGTGGTTCAGACCTTTTCAAACCTCAAACTCACGCTCTCGTAACTACAGCACATACATAGTTTCATAGTAGATGAGTAATAAATTACTGAATAAGGTGCAACATGCTTAAAATATGGTTTTGTATTTTATATCTTGATAAATAATTTTGTAGGGATGCACGATATTAGGAAAACATGCAATATGCGATAATGTTGTTGAGTGTTGCAGTGGCGATATCACATGCGATAAGTAAGTAAAAACGTAGCCTTTATAGTGTTAATGTGTTTCTGCTTTGGATTTGCTGGTAACGTAGACTCCAGACGCGGTCTAGTCTATGCAGAAAAAAATGAAATGCAACATTTCCATTCCAACATGTTTTTTTTTTTAAAGAATTTACTTAAACAGAGCATTTTAATGCCTCCCATAAAACATTTTAGCCATTTAACATTGTTGGAAAAAAATCTGAAAATAATTTTTTAATCATTTTAAATCTTAAATAAATGTAAACATAATTTAAATTATAATAAGTTCTCTACTAGGGGGCGGGCATAAGGCAGTAGGACTGGCAAAATATGTTGATATGAAGAGCTTTGGAAAAACACCATTTATCGCAGTTCTTTCACGATATGTATATCGCGCATGTTGATATCGCGATGGCGGTAAATTCACAATATATTGTGCAGCCCCAATAGTTATAATGTGATCTATGTAGCGCATTATTGGCATCAGTATTGAGGACAAAAAGAGGTTCATTATAGCATATCATATCATTTTAGACTTTAAAAGAGGTTAGAGTTGAGTTAGGCTGCTGCACAGATGTCTTAAACGACATTCTGTAGGTAGTAAAGCTAGGCTTTAGCTGTATTAAGATACAGTAACATAGAAGTAAGTGATAATATCCCAGTCATAGAATTACAAATGTATGTGTGTGCATGACTGTGAATGTTAGCAAAGAGACAGACAGTGAGAGAAATCAAGGCCTATTGCTGTAATTAGGGAACACAAGGGCCTAATTACCATTTATTGAATTTTCATTCTGGCAACCCCTCCCCCCCTCTCCTATTATCCTCCTGGTACAGTCCGTCTCAGGCTCCTGCTGTAATAGGCCCAGAGATTCAGAAGCGTGAGCTGATCCACTGTCCACCTTCTTTACTTAGTTAATTCTTCACCATTTACATTAAACCGAATACTGCCCTAATGTGTATTGGATGCTAATTTCTTCAGTCAGTGGCGTGAGTAATAAAGTAGCCCGACAGTTAATAACAAGACTCACCCAAGCCTGTGATGATGATGATGGTGTATGTGAGTGTGTGTGTGGGCTTCAGGGCGACGTGTGGGCCAGAAAGGCATTAAGTGTTCTTCCCGGAGCCCTTCGCTTTGTGAACTGAACTGTTTGTGCTTCCAAACTCCAACTATTACCTGAGCTAATTACCTTCCTCCAGTCAAATTATTAGCTTGCTGTAGGACTTGTTAGGTGAGTTAATTTAGGTGAGGAGTCAGTGGAGCAAAGAGTAGACTCCCCCGCTGTCCCCCACATGCTGTCTGAGTAAAACTGTCCAGAACAGTACCCCTGAGCCCTCCCAAGACTTCTCCTGCAGTTAGACGACGTTAGAATAATTTTCTGAAGCCACTGATATGAGTAATAAGGTAATTGTGGAAATGAATATCGCTATGGAAACTTGCTGTGTCTGCGTGACGGTTCTTGAGGTTACATGGTCAGGTTAATAGTTGGCTGCTTGTTTCGCTGGGTGAGCTATTTAAAGAGTCACAGCTGTATCAGAGGGAAAGGTCATGCCATGCACTTCAAGGAATAGTTCTGGGCAGAATTTACATCGTTTTTTTTTTACCACAAGCATTCTAAGTTTTTTGCGAGCTATGAGATTAGTATAGCTAACGTTATGAAAAATAATGGAAGCTTATGAGGGAAAATGCCCCTTTTACCAACCGTGTACATTTGCTGCAAGATTAGCATGTTCAGTCAATGTACAATGGCTTTGTTTTCGTAGCACAGAAAAGAATATCTTAAAAAGGGCAAATTTTGCCACATTGTCGCCTTCTGGTGAATCTTGCCTCAACTTGCCATGGAGGTTTTACAGAGTGTATAATTTGTCAAATCATGTCTAGTCTTTGCTTCGTGTAAAGTGTTGTTACTATTAATCAAAGTAAAACACAAAACATTCATTAAGCAGTTCACTCTCAGCCACTGCTGTCTCCACACCACCAAAATGATCAGATGTTTTAAACCTTGTGGTGATCTTACCCTGGGGGGCGTTTTCCTCCAAGTTGCCCTACCTCACCATTGAGCGCTGTGCCCATATCACCACACAGGTGCTCCAAACTGTATTAAATTGTTAAGTAACCTCAAACAGACTTGCTTTTGTGATTTCTGACACTGTATGACATTATCTATAAATATAAACAAAAGTATAGACTATCTAAGCTTCAAGATGGTTGCTGCTTCTGTTTCTTAGTTTACTTACGTTTTTAGCAGTATACTTTGGTCCACAGTGATGCAGAGGTTAAAGCTGGAAGCCTGCAATCTACTCCTAGCCGCATGTTCTTTCCGCGTGATGCTTGCACATTCTAGCCACGTTTCCGGCTTCCTCACGCAATCAGATTTACATTTACAGCATTTAGCAGACACTCTTATCCAGAGCGACGCAGTTTAGTCTCTAAGTCGTCCAGATCTGTTCTTCATACCTGTAAAGCTATACTTAAATCAGCACCTGCTTTTAACCAAGTTACTGCCAACTAAGTTACACACCTTAACAAAACCCAAGAGGTGGGTCTTCAGTCAACGCTTGAAGACAGCGAGGGACTCCGCAGATCTGATTCCAAGAGGGAGTTCGTTCCACCACTGGGGGGTCAAGACTGAAAAGAGTCTTGATGCATGTCTTCCTCTTCTTTTGAGCAACGGAGGTGAATCGGAGGAAACCGGATTGCCCCTTGGTGTTGATGAGTGCATTAGTGTGTTTGTCTGAGTGTCTGTCCTGTGATGGACTGGCAACCTGTCCAGGGTGTTCTTCTGGCCTCTACTCTATGAGATAGGCTCCAGCACCCCGGGAACCTCCTGAGGGTAACCGGCTTTGACAATGAATGCAATGAAGGAATAAACATTTGTCCATTTTGGTCCTTGACTTATCAACTCTTGTCTTTGAGGGACGAGTGTGATTATCTCAGCATGCACAGTTCTAATAGGTGAAGTACAAATCTTTATCATTTGTTACCTACATTGGCTTTTTTTAGTTATGTCCTAACTGGCGTTTGAGTTCAGAGTTCATAGAAACTGCACATTTGATTGGATTTTTCTCCAGATCACTTCAGTGCAGGACTGTGCTTGACATGAGGTTAGGAGCTGCATAATCCTGTTGGTTTACAGAGCAGGTAGGAAACAATGGAATTGAGTAAATATGATATTTTAACGAATTTGGTTTGCTGGAGTGCGGCAATGCGTTTTGGAAACGCGTCAGTTTGCAAATGTTGTCTTGCACCACCAGCTAGCTAATCCTCCAATAAACCCTTTAAAGATCACAGAAGAAATGTAAGAAGATGGCATGCTAACGCCGTGCCATGTTGCTTCTAATCTCATTAAGATGAGAATCAAAGACTTGCCAATGATGGTATTCTAATTGGCATGTGCTTTGGGTTATGTAATTTAATCACATGACAAAGTTTGTAGCACAAACGAGCGAGCAGTGCGGCGATTTGTGAGATGAACAAGGAACAAACAGCGCATTGGAACGCTTCGTTTAGAGAGAGAGAGCAGTGTGAGAGTTGGAAAGAGCAGCGCTCCGTGGGTTTTGAATGAGTTAGTGTGGTACAATTTAAAGGATTTGGAGCAACGAGTGAGTGAGAAGATGTGAAGAGAGATGGAGAAAGGGCACGAGTGGAAGCAGTTAACAGTTCATTTAGGAAGAGGAAGGGTTTGGATGGAAGGAGCGAGCAAGTGTAGGGAGGGGGGGGCAGGCTCATGGTGGAGGTCCAGCCTCAGAAATAGAGCTGTGAACACCATCTGTCGTTCTTGTTCTCTCCCTACCCCCCTTCTCTCGTTCTCTCTCTCTCTCTCTCTTTCTCTGTCTCTTTCTATCTCTCTCTCTCTCTCTTTCTCTCTGTTTTCCACCACTCTCTGTCTCTCTCTCATTTTCTCTCTCTCTCTCTGCCCGTCTGTTGTGGTGTCGCTCAAGCAGGACCCCTCTCTTCCCTCTGCTGGAGGAATGAGGAGAAGACACAGCAGCCTCAATGAAGAGAGGAGCAGAGACAGGGTCATGCCATGGGATAAAGGAGAGAAATAGCGAGAGAATGGACGACATGGTCGAGTAGAAGGGAAAATTGTTTCTTAAAGGAATATTCCAGCGTTTTTCAACTTGAAGTACGCGACTGTTCTGTTCTTTTCTACATACTGAAAACTGCATATCATCCACCATTCATATTATGCTTGCAATAAATCTAATGGTACTCTTTGGAGCAGTGTCCTGTAGGAACCACTTTTGGGTCCCTAATGAGCCTTTCAGTTTGTGGTTCTTTAATGCAGTGGTTCTCAAACAGGTCTTCAGATGGTCCACATTTCCCTTTGTCTCTATATGTTGCAACTTCAGCTGAAGCAAGATCGTGGATCATAAAAGTGATATAAAGGGTTCTTTGGAGCAATATCTTGGAAGAAGCACTTTGGTTAAAGTTGTTGGTTCTTTAAAGCAGTGATTCTCAAACCAGACAGTCTACATTTATTCTCTGTCACTATGTGAGTTTCTCTATAACAATGAAACCTTTCTCTATTTTTTCCTAGAACCATATGTACATTTGCTTTTAGACCTTTAATTTTTAGAGTATAGAAATTTGTTTAAGGAACCTGAAGTATTCTCTTAAAGAAGAGTTAGCTGAGAGACACAAAAAAGACGAGGCAAGGGAAGAGATATTCAAGTGAGAGCAGCAGGAATGAGGCCCAAAAAGAGGAGAAGCATGAGAGAGGGTGGCATGAATGAGTAAACCAGGCTGAGAGAGGGATGCTCTCTCTCCCACACGAGAAGAGAAAGGAAAAAGAAGACTGGGGGTGGGTGGGCATCGCCGGCATCCCTGATAGCCTCCCACAGACCAGTCCGCCCACCTGTTCAGGTCTAGTAAAGGATCCCGGTCGACACGCAGACACAAAGCAACGGTTCATTAGCATATAGAGAGAGTGAGGGGGTTCTGATTAACCATTTGTCTTTCTCAACACAGTTAAAGGCCCACGTAAGTGAGTAGGAGCTCTGCTGTGGGAGTTTTGACTTGACCAGCACTAATAGAAGCCTCATAATGTGCTGTCAAGTTAAGGGGAGATTTGGAAATGCATGCAGTCTTGAGCTGTACACAGTGTGAATTACTGTATGTATATATACAGAGGCAGCTGAGATAAGTGGGCTAGTGGGATTTGGCCCTACTCTTTCAAAGGAGACAATGTCATTCTTACAATGTCTTTTCTAACGACAGGGCATTAGAAAATATGAGGCTGATTTACCTCTAGCCCAAGCTACAGATTCACCTGTCCGTGACTGAGTGTCAAATTTACATTTACATTTACATTTTTGGCATTTAGCTGAAGCTCTTATCCAGAGCGACGTACATCAGTGCTCAAGTACTCCACATCTGTTTCTTAAACCTGTAGAGCTAAACTTAAATCAACGTCCACTATTCAACCAAGTTACTGCACGCTCGGCACACCTAAACAACAACTGTCAAACAATACCTAAACAAAACATGTCAAAGAAAAGTCAGAAGTTAAGACAAAAGTAAGGAAGGGATGAGGATAAGTTTTTTTTTTTTTTTTTTGAGAAATAAGCAGAGGCGGAGTACCTAACTTCATTACTTAAGTGAAAGTACAGATACCACTAGTCAAATATTTATCCAATACAAGTGAAAGTCATACAGTCAAATTTCACTTAAGTAAAAGTACTGAAGTAATTGTTTCCAAAAATACTTAAGTATTAAAAGTACACATTTGCATTGTTGATTTATTGCCACCACACATACAATACCTAATCTAACTTGCTTGTAGAAAATGTAGCATAAGGAATAAGGTAGAATGTTACCAAAATTACCTGGCCGGCCGGTTTATTTAAGGCACTTAAACCACACACCGCAACAATATTTGGAATGAGTGCATGCAACAAAAGTGCCTGGGTAGAAACGGTGTGGTGCAGGAAAAAAAATAGCGACGACCGTGATGCGGTGCTTGGGGTCATGGCCACCCTCGGCCACCCCACAGCTCCGCCCTTGGTCCTTATTTATCTTAAGCAGAAGCTGGTTCTCAGAGTTGTGTAAGCTAACTGCTGCCTGTCTGGCGTTGCAGTGTTACAGCCTACTGACGTAACGTAACACTACTGGAAAAGTATGGTTTTGTCTTTCAAATGTAGTGAAGTGAAAAAATATACTCAACTGAAGAACAGATACACAAAAAAAACTACTTAAGTACAGTACTCAAGTAAATGAACTTCGTTACTGTCCACCTTTGGAAATAAACAAGTGAAATGAGAGACATAGTCACCAAGGTGCTCCTTGAAGAGGTGGGTCATCAGGCGACGCTTAAAGGTCTTCAGGCTGATCGGAAGAGGGAGTTTGTTCTACCACTGAGGGGGGCGAGACAGAGAAGAGTATTGACGCATGTCTCCTTCTTTCTTTTTAGCATCTGCTGTGAGATGTTACATGTAGTGAAACACACCTAGATTTATTCTTCATTTGGGCTTATTCTTTTTAGGCAGTGACGTCTAGCTCTGCATCCCTGCGGTATTCGGTCAGTACTATTAGGAACGGGTCTAACTGGCTACATAAAGCTATTATAAAATACAACTTAATAACACTAAGACATTACATGGCCTTGTTTTGATTTGTTTAGATTTTTTTTTGTCATTACATGGCCTTGATTTGTTTAGAAAAATGTTTATATTTATGCTAGCTGTAATATTTAATGCCAAGCTCACAGTGGTGATGTAGCAGCTTATGACATGTAGATCTGAAGCTTAAACTGCTTGTAGCAGACATTTTTTTACTTCCATATTAACACAGTCCTCTGATAAATTACTTATCATATTCTGTTTATGCTGTAGTTGATAAAATGCAAATCAACATTTAAACATGACATTTAAAGAAACCAATGGCTAATTATGGCAGAGAGCCATAATTGAGAAGTATGGTGCTGAAATATGGTGGTGCAGTATGAGAGTGTCGATAGATATAGCTCACATACTGGTATAGGTATAGCTATTAGTTATTAATAGGTTAGCCCTCCCATCCAGTATTATGACCATCTGTCCTTGTGTATGTGTGTGTGTGCGTTTGTATGGGGGTGGGTGTGTGTTTCACAGGCTGTTTATTGTTTTGTGTTCCATCAATGTGGACTTGCTGTATTTTAAGAGCACTTCAAAAATGGTGTTATTCAGCTGCTAAATGAGTTCGTTTCATGATGTGAATGGCTCACTGGTTTGAGATTCATAGTAATTTTTGTATCTACCAAATAATCTAGACAAGGACTGCACAATAAATTGTTTGCTATTAATTATCACAATGTTGGCCTTTGCAGTACTGATGTTGCAGAAGGAATTACATTGTGTCTTACTGTCATCATCTTGAGCTGTGTGATTGGTCAGGTTCCTGATAAGTGATTCTATGAGAGTTTTTCATCAGTCGAGATATGATCATTTACATGGTCATTTTTCAATATTGTTCAGCCCTAATGCAAAAACCTGTTGCATGCTGAGGATATCGTTTATTATTTATATATATCTCATTTGTGTAAAAAGTGGCTTTAGTTGTAGTTACTCTGTAGGTCTGAACAACTTTCCAGTTGAATATTTCATCTCCATTTGTGTTACTGAACTTTTATCATGTTCCTATATAATGTAACAGGTGTTACAGCTCTCTGGTAAACACATCTAACGCCAAGTGCTTCATTTTGCACACCATGTCCTCGTCTAAGTATCTCTTGAGAAACAGTTGTGCTCACTTTCCTGACTCAATTCAGCAGTGCCCATCTGTTGATAGGCCCTAACTGGTGGAGTTAATATAATCATTGACAGTATATTTCATATGAATCTCATGTCCTGTTCAGTCACTCAATTTGTTCACACTCCAAGTGACACCCACATGTCCACTTCCCCTCAGGCACGCTGGTCCTTCAGGTGTAAATGTCATTGAAAATAGGTGTGACTTTTCTCCCAGGGGGCCTCCATGGGGTCTTTTAGTCCAAAAACCTGTCGCCCACCCAGTCCCTGATGAGTGCCCGAGGGGGAATATGAGGGACTGTCCCTGAAGTGTATAAACTCAGCTTGAATAGAAGGTTCAGAGTTAAATAACTTCATATTCCGTTTGGTGATCATCCAAAAGGATCCAATCATACTCAAACATTTTGCCTTTAACGCCCTTGTTTGGTGTCAAAAGTTTACTTTTGTGGTTGTGCACTGCAGCTAATGAGCTAGAGTGGTTAATGTACACTACCAGTCAAAAGTTTGGACACACCTTCTCATTCAATGTTATTTCTTTGTTTTCATTATTTTCTACATTGTAGATTTATATTTAAAACAAAGAAAGTGATGAGGGAACACATGGAATTATGCAGTAAACAAAAAAAAAGAGTTAAACAAACCAGAATATGTTTTGTAATAAGGTAATGAT
>JBBPCY010000001.1:16239627-16262251 GCA_037974405.1 Brachyalestes nurse
TGTATAGTGTATAGTGTATAGTGTATAGTGTAGAGTGTATAGTGTATAGTGTGTGTGTGTGTGTGTGTGTGTGTGTGTGTGTGTGTGAGTGAGAGAGAGAGAGTATGTGTTGGTATGGCTGAGAGCCTCCCAGCCTGGTTGCTGTGACCTTTGAGACAAGAACAGTTGAAGAAGTATGCTTTTTACACAACTGGTCTCTTTTATAGTACTTTTAGTTTGTGCACTGATTCTGTGCTGGGGCTCATTTGAAGGTGCAAAACTATAAAATGAAGCTCAGAATCTGAAAACATTTATTGATTCTGGAGGAAATTTCTTATGAACAATATTAAAGTCAAATCTGTAGAAAAAACCTCAATTTGAAAATACACTGTTTTACACAAATGCTGCGTATACTATAGTTAAGTAACACAGTTAAGTGAATTACAAATGGCACAAATGGTGGTTAGGAGTACATTATTGCACTTGATATGAACATCTGTACCACAAAAATACTCATTTTATCTTAATAGACTTTACAAATAGCTGCAATATTAGTCAATATTGGTCACATTTATCAGCTGTTTTTTTTTGTTTGTAGAGAACACGGGTTTGGGAATATTTTAATGATCAACCATGGAAATGAGCGCTGTCTCGAACTGTCTAGCTGCTTTAGTTGGCTGGTCAACACTTCAGGAATGAAGGCATTACATTAAAAGTTAAAATAATGAACTTCAGTCTTGTTTAACGATTAAAAAAGAACAAATTCATTAGTACTGTAAACCTACATATTTGCCACTGCTTGGATTGTTTTCTGTTTACAAGGCAAAACGAGTCTAGACTTTTGTTTAGAGAGAGGAAGAGAGGAAGCTGCTGATGGCATAAGCAATACATTCCCTGAGGGTTCAGTTGGGCCTTATGGGACCTTTGTATGTTTAAATGATCATTATCTTCTCTGCCATGTGTTTTCTGTGTGTTTCAGTATGTAGTTACATTGCATGCTTTGAGAGTGACAGGCTTATCACACTAATTCTATAGCTAGAATATGTAATTTTCGAAGAGTTGAGTCATTGCCAGCTTTCTTTACATATGTAGTTATGAAAGTAAATCAATAATAATATGGACACAAACTTTTAAGATAAACAATATTTTGCCTGACTGCATCATGTTGAACCAATATATTATATACAGTACAGTACAAAATCTTCAGCCATCCCTCATTTCTTTATATTTTGCTTTGAATCACATTGTTGATGCAACAGTACTGTTTTCTGCCTGTCTTATCTTTGGTATATTTAATAGAAAACATTAAAGAAATTTGAATATTTTACTGTGACAGGCTGCAAAGTGCCTAAAGATACAAGGATCCTAGATAAAGGAGTTCCAACCACTCAACATTCAGCACCACCAGTATACTGATCACCACCTGATCATCTGGAATCATCTGCACCTGTTCCTTCACTGGTTCAGGCCTGCAGTTAGATGACTTTTGTTATGCATGAGTGATTCATATGTAGGTCACTGTGTGTCTCAACAAAAACATTCTGGACTGAACTGAAAATCAGAGCCAGGAGGAATCCTGGAGAACTATTTTTCAAGACTATATAAAAAAAGCTAAGACTAGGCTAAAGACTTTTGCACAGTATATGTATATATGCATACTTATTAGAAAAAGAGAAAGATAGATAGATAGAAATAGATTGGCAAGTGAAATGTTCATTGAGATTTATAGGATTATTGACACTATATCTCTTATAGAGCTACATAGCTCGTAGAAACATGTTCGTATTACACACACTACATAAAGATCAAAGTAAGCCATGTTTTACTTTATCTGTTTCTTCTCTGTGTCATGTGGCAGATCTGTAATTCTTAACCTAGGAAATGTAGGTCACTGTGTTCACGTTCTTCACGGGGTCAGGCCCTGTTTGATAAGTCCTGATCCCAGCTCCCAGCAGTTCACATAGCAGGGCTTTTAATGTGCTACCACAGTTCTGTGGAATAATCATCGTCTAATGGTCCCAGACTGATTCCCAGGGCTGCTGCAATTTTCCTCCCAGGAAATTGAGCCATTTTCCACAGGCAATTAGTAGCAGGCTGCAAACATTTTGCTTGTTCCCCCGCTCGTCCCAGGTCTTGTCTGTAATCATATTTGGCCTTGAGTGGTACCAGTGTACTCAGTATGACTTTAACATGTCATATCTATCTTCTTTGAAGTGGCAGACATTGATGGATGTCCTTTAGTGTTGGTGGATGAACTAGCCTTGTCTTCTCTGAGAATTGCCGTTAACAATACTCCACCGCCGTAAATCTGTGAGTCTAAGGTCAAGGCCATAACTCGTGACAGCCCTCTGAAACCATATTCGCGGAAGTCCAGCGATAGCCAAGTCGGAGAGAGCTGTGTATTTGTGTCGACCCGTGCACGTATTCCTTCTGATTTGGCTGAACACAGTGTTTGTTTACAGAGTGCTTGACCCTCTGAAAGAGCAGCTCATCATTGGGTCACGACAGTTTAGGTCAAGCTCCTGCCTTTAACCCCAGTCCGATTGGTGGAACTCTTAATGAGAAGGCGTGCTCCAGCTGGGAAATGTCAATGCATGATGCCCGCTGTGCTCTTTTGGAAGTAGGTCACAGTGACCTAGTTTGAATGGTCCATGGCCGCAATCGACTGAGTCACCCAACACTATCTTAGGAATGTGTTGTTGCAGTTCCGTGGGCTTGCGTGCCTCTGTGCAACCAGTGGATAATCACAACACATCACTTATTGTGTTGATGTTGGAGCGCGTCATCCTTGAGCCCCCGTTTAATGCTGAGGCCACATCTGCGCAGTAAAGAGTTGTCAGACGCTGGATGCGAAGGCACAGAGCAAGGGCAGGTTTGTCACTTTTTATTAGGACCTAATGCTTTGTATGGGCGCCAGCTGTTGCATCAACTCAAACAGCCCCGACTGAGTGAATGACCTTGACTTCAAACAGGGCGTGCTGCAGGTTCTGCTTCTTTTGCCTCATCATGCATTTTAAATAGCATAAATGGATTACAATTTCTGGGCCATGGACATAATTTATGATATGGTATTTATCGGGAGCTCAATTAATCTTCTACCATACTGTCGAGAAATGAAGGATCTAGTTCGGATATCAAGTCCTTTCCATTTATATCTGGCCTCTCATTTTTGCAGGGATTTTTTCCCCCCAGGATATACATTCAGGAGTGTCTTCAGCCATCTCTTAGGGCGATAATATTTGTGACGTCATTGCTCTGAATAGAACAGCAAGTACAGGGTCATACATAAACCTGATTTTGTCAAAGATAGTATAATCACATTTATTCAAGACCTCACTTCTGTATCGGACTGGCTTCTTTTTTCCCAAAGCTGTATTCTCATAGTCCTGGACATGGAGAAGTACCAGCAAAGCGGTTGCATGTTTGTTTATGAACCATGGAGTATCATTTCACACAGCCACATTGTGTTAGCTTACCAAGCAAAAGAACCCTATTGACTAAAGCATTGAGTGAAGTGTCAATAGCATTTGCTGGAATCGATTAAATCAGCTTTCTGACACCTTCTGACATACTAGCAATAATCTTTTGTCACAGAGGAACAGAGCACCATTCAGTTATGACTGAACAAAGGAGATTAATCTCCTGTTGAAATCTCAGTGGCATGCTTAAGTAACTAAAAGTCCTTGGAAACGTTTTACTGCAAAGTACATGCTGAACTCCTGGTGTTTTTATAACTCTACACTGGCCGCTCAAAAACCTTTTAAGACTTCGAGGGTTCACTAGGAATCTGAATATTACAAAAACTATTAAGGTAGTAGGACAGTCTGTGCATTTATTTTTTCATAATTGGTCGCTAGTAATCTTGTGTTGATCAGTTCTTCCAAAGTGTTCTTAGAGTAACAGGATCTACGTCAAAGGTTTCTCAGTTAGATTCTCTATTTTGTTGTTTGTAATACTGTAAGGGAGTTTGTCAGTCATACCACTTTGTCTTATGGAGCTTTAGCTTGACAAGGTCACAGGATCTGCCTCCCTTTTATGGCACCCTGAAAGCAAAGCCAGCAAAGGTGCCAATTAGCAGTAGCAATAAGCCATGCTCTGACATTGCAGTGACCACTGAGCTTTGACAGGGTCATTCTTTCCTCTCGCTACTGAACAGATGTCCAAGTAGCCCATTTGATAATGATTCTGCCATTTTCTAAATGGACCAGTAAACGCTATTCATCATAACAGGTCAAACGAGGCTTCCTTTAGTGGGTTTTCAGACAGAATACATTCGGTGGAAACACGCCTTGGAAAAAGGACTCTTGTCATGAGGTCTGATGAACCTGTTGCAGTTTCCTTAGTATTTTCCAATATTCTCATCCAGTTTAGCATTTTAGGGCAGTGTGTTATTTTGCATGCCCACGTCTTTGGCAGTGTGTGAACTATAGGCGTTAAATTTGGAGATATGTAACAGTGCTATGACAGTGGAGGACTCTGACTTCATTTGGCAGGTGTTCTGTCTGTGGGTGCTGACACATCTCTAGAGAGCAGTCACTAGACAGAGAGAGGAAGAGAGAGAACTAGAACTATGACTTCAGTAGCTGCTTTCTCTAACTCACTCTGTTCCATGGTCTGCGCTCGATGCTACAGAGTTGGGTGCGTGGTCAAGGTTTGTTGTCGTTTCAATATTGCGTTATAACCGCAAGAAAAATGGGACAATTGTGCTTTGTCAATGATTTTGTGACTAATTCTGTTATGAATGTCAGTTGCTCATGAATGATGTGGGATTAAAGAAGGCAGGTCCTCAGCCAGTCTGCTGATGTCTAAATGCCAGCAGAGTTCCGACCTGGCAGTTGTGTGGGCTATCTTGGCAAGAGTTCTGTCAAAGCATCTAATCCTCTCTGGAATACCACACTCTGTTGTTTTTGCTTAATATCCATCAAATCAATCAAAGTTCCCTCAATGTTCTGTGTATTTAAACCTAATGAGATTCGGCAGGCTAATTCCTCCTGCGTTACTGTGAGGTCCAGTGAGGTACAAAAATCGCAGCTTTTGATTCCCAGCTGCCTTACCAACAGTAGGCCATGCTTGCAGCAGGTGGGATAAGGGGGAGAAACAGAACACTGATTGAATGCCTCTTAGTGTGTGAGCAAGGTTAATCTTTGGTCATGATCTTCTGCGTGAGAAATAAAATGAGTCGCAGCACTTCAGACTCCTTTGAGTGTATGCAAGAGCAGATCCATATTTTCTGAGGTACTTCAAGTTGAATCCAAGCTTTATGTCCTTTATGAGTTGTCCTTGTACTTCAACAGACCGTGTATTTTACTTTGCTGGCAAAACTGATGCTGAAAATCTGGTCCGTTGTCATTTGCATCGAGGCATTACAAGTAGATCAATTTTAATTCATCAGTAATATGAATTAAAATAAAAAGCATTGTGAACAGTATGCATCTTTTGCAATTTTGCAAATAGTTGAATTTGAATGACATGTGCACCAGTTACATTGTTTTAATTCTGTGCTTTTCTCTTTTGTTTATGCAGGACGACTTCCAGCCGTGCCTGTGCCTGAAATCAGTGTATGAATGATTGCCTCAGTTATGCTGCACATCCTTGGAATATGGAAGCTCACATGGATTGCAGCTCCATGACCCTATTCATATCTCTACCGTGGTAACAATAATTTAAACCAGCAAATTATACATGCTCAGATTGTGCCGTGACAGAGGAATTCTCCCAAAAGTTGCATTTGATCTCATTTCTGTGTGGACTGGAAACCTTTGTTGTGAAGCCAAAGGCCATTAAGTCACTAGGTGAAAAGTAACCATTTTTCCTCTGTTGTGGTGGCCAACCATAGAAAGGACCATAATATTGAACATGACTCATGGGGAAGAGACTGGCCCTGAGACACACCAGGATTCTGCTGTTCTAACGTATCTGGAAGGCTTACTCATGCATCGGGTAGCAGGAGCGCAAGGTGCCACGGCAACACAAAGAGGTGAGGCTGGCAATGGCAGTGAGGAGCAAAGAAACAAAGAGACAATGGGTCTGACATTGCCCAATCATAACACTCAACAGGAACAGGATAAAACAACTCCTCATGGAGGGACCACGCAACATCTTAAAAAAGCTCGCCTGCTTCGCTCAGAGGTCTGGACTCAACATGAGAGCAAAAGGAGGTCAACGCCCTCGGCTGAGGTCAATGGGCAAATGGAGGAACATCACAGTGGCCTGAATGGTTCATCGCAGTTCAAAGGAGAGAGCACGCTGCTAGCGAGTTTGCTCCAGTCCTTCAGCACAAGGCTCCAAAGTGTGGCCCTGTCACAACAGGTTGTCCAAAGCTTGATGCCACAAGATGCCTCCAGTCCAGTCGCTAAACCTGACCTAGAAGATAAGGCACCTGGGCATGGCCAGGGATCTGGCCCCAGTAATTTCATAGGGCTGACGGAAAAGAACATAGTACAGAACACCAGCAGCAGTGAGCCGTACCATCACCGACGACCCAGTCAGGAGAGGTCATCAGAGTCTCCAGTAGCACTGCAGCACAGTGCTCGCTCTCCCTCAACAGAATCCCTCCCTTGCACTGAGCGTCTAAAAGCTGTTGCTAATCTTGTAAATATCAGGTCGAGCCCTGCCCCTTCACCCAAACCTAGTGTGGCCTGCAGTCAGCTGGCCCTACTGCTCTCTAGTGAGGCTCACCTACAGCAGTATTCCAGAGAACAGGCCCTTAAAGCTCAACTAGCTGGGCGATCAGCCAGCGAAAGGCTTGCGGCAATGGCCACACACCAGACCCAAGCAAACAAACAGCCCACAACTTCCGGGCAGCCTCAGACAAAGCAGGACGGGCTAAGCTCCTTACACACCAAAAATGGGATACCTGCTCAAATGTCAACAAGCTCCAGCAGACAAAATCCGAACCTAAGTACAGGGCAAAGTAGGTCAGAGAGTTCAGTGCGGAGGACACATCCTTTTAGAGAGCGCAGACCATTTGAAAGGCATTACAGGCCATCACAGAACTGTAGCAGTCTGCTTCTTCAGCTTCTCAACAGCCACAACACGCCACAACGGCTCAACTGCCAGGGTCACCTTAAGGAAGATGGCAGTGTCATCTCTAGTCGTGGTTCTCCTTTGTTCTCAGACAGTGAGCACTCAAACTCCGGCAGCAGTCTACAAAAAGACAGCAGTGATGCAGAGAGCACTTACTCAAGTTGCTCTCCCATTGACCTCTCTGTAAAGAACAAAGTAAATATCCCAACACCGCTGTCTTCCTCATCTTCACCCGTGTTGGACAAGGTCTCGGAGTCACTGATAAACAGATGGAAGGCAGAGAGTTCAGCTGCAACGGTCTCCACAGAACCTAGAGAGATACATGCTTGTCCAGAGATGAAACCTCATCACAAGGTCACCCTTTTAGAGCTGCTTCTTGATCACAAAAACCATGAGAAGGCAAACAACAGCCTTGATAATCCAGAATTGCAGCCAATTACAATCCCTAAGGTCAGTAGTGTTTCTACATGTAGTCAAAGTCTTTTTTATACTGGTGGGTGTAAGGATACAAGGGAACTGAGCCCAAATTGTAGACTGAATACTAAAAGTCCTAAACTACTGCCAACATTCTCTCAAGGTAGAGACTGTAACAAAAGTGTATCTCCATACAACCTGTATAGCCCTTCTCATACACAGTCTGCTCCATTAGATCTGTGTAAGACTAAAGCACCTGCAGGTGTCAAAGAAGCAGCCTATAGTGCTAGCAAACTGTTGCAAGATTTAGCGCAATGTGGAAAACAAAACACAACCACATCTCCCCCGCCAAAGGCTTCTTTGCCTCCCATCAAAAGACAGACACAGGAACTTAAAACTTCAAGTTCTGCAACTTTGCTAGAAAGACTATCTGTGCCAGTTCAGAAAAGTAGCACCCCAACATGGGAGGGAACTCATGTGAAACCTCCGGTTGCAGCAGAATCAACACAACGTGGGTCGGAAATCGAAAACCTCCTTGAGAGACGGACAGTCCTACAGCTTCTTTTGGGGAATAAATCTCAGAAAGAAAGAGTTGGTCACAAGCGAAAGAGGGAATCTGTTAAGAGCATTTCCACAGAAAAGCAACTAAGCCACTCAAAATGCCCCATTAATTTTAATAGGCCATCACCAGACATTTCGGTGAAGACCGAGCCAGTGGAAGATGGTGAAATGTATAATGATAACAAAGTAACAAAGCAGTGCCACATACTGGCAGAATCACCAAGGCACAGCTCTCAAACTTTTCATCAGGGAAGCATAAAGCAAGAGCCCCCGTCCCCAATGGATGTCCCCAGAGATGGTCTTCTTTGTCATCTTTTACAACAGCAGCCCAGAACTTTCAAACCAGTCATTTTAGAGGATTCAAATAAGGGCTTAATTAAAGAGGAACCAGCAGAGCATCAGGGACCAACCATCCCAAAGAAGAGGAAATATTCGGTTGAACCAGAGGACCATGCTGAAGTGAGCCAGCAAGGAATTTGTAAAAGTCCCGGTAACCAAAATGCCATTAGTGATTGCTCAATGTCTGGAATTCCAGAGCCTCAAAAGTCCAGCAATCCATCCAGTCCTCCAGAAGCAGACAGTCCACCAGCTAAGTTTCCACCTTGCATATCTCCAAGTAATGAAAACCGAGGATTCAATGTTCTGAAACAGCTTCTTCTTTCAGACAATTGCTTGAAGGAATTGTCTCAGTCAAGGAGTACGTTTAGTCCACTGACTCATCCCATCCTAAATGGGAATACAATCAAAGAACCACACAGTGGTGGTGAGCTTCAAAGCCTTCATCAGTGTCCGAGCCCCAACAGCGTTTCTGCTGTGAGAGCGGGTCCAAACAGGCCAGAATCTATCTCAGATGTCCATGTAACCCACCAGGATTCCTCGAGGTCACAACCTGACATCTTCCCACAGAGGGACTCCAAGGCATCGGTTCGTTTGGTCAATGGTGGTGAAAAGATACAAGACTGCCAACATGACTCACCACGGTTGACTAAGGCTAACCCTATTTTGTACTATATGCTCCAGAGGAGCAATGCACATCTGGTTAGAGAAGGAGGGGAGCTCGAAGCGAGGTCAGGACAGTGCAGGGTGCAGATGAAGGTGAAAGATGAGTCGGAGGCCTTTGACCTCAAACTAAACTTGCAGCAAAACCCACATAATCACAATGGAACTCACAGCTGTGACTCACCACGGCTAAACGGGTCACTGAAGAAATCTTAGTGGTTAATCATTCGGAAGACTGTTTTGGAATGAAAATGTGCTTGTCTTTCTTAATTCTCTTTTATAGAATTGCCATTTTGTTTGTCGACAGATGAAGATTGAGCCATCTGATTTTTTTTTTTTTCCCTCATCTATTTGATTTTTTTTTCTTTCTAAGATTATGGCCCCGCTGCATAACATTAGTTTCTTACCATTGTTCTCTGGATGATCTTCACCCTCAAAAGCATGACCTATAAATATTCCGTTTTGAATTTGAATTTTTATACTTGTTTTACATGTGAAAACTGTGACATACACATCCTGCTCAATGTATTTGAATTGCCTGTAACACTTCACTGAGGGGCAGCATTCTTACATCTACATGACAACTACATAAGGCATTTTGACAACTGACGTAAACTGACATTCATAAAAGCTTTTTCCAGCAAGCACCATTTGCCACAAAGGCTGTGTGATTGAGGCTTGTTAGAATACATCTTTATAAAGGTTTGTATAGTTTTATTTCAGTTGTCAAGAAAAGTTTTCGTAGGTGCAGTGTAGCCACACGAATGCTGCCCTTCAGTAATGTCTTATCGAATTTCTTAATTAGAACAGATTTTTTCCTACATGCCTGTACATTGTGGTGCAGGTTGTGTTGACTGATGCACTAATCAGATTCTTCGTGATGCTATAGAGTGATAGACCTTCATACAGGCATTCAAATAAAAAAAAAAGGTCTTTTAAAGACGTTTATGAATGGTGTATCCTCAACCTAGCCAATTTGCTCACCATCTTAGATGGATGTTCATCCATATGAAAACCTGAAATAATATGTATGTGTATGATATGTGATGCTTATATACTTTGGTATTGATGTTTATCTTATACATTTACTTTATTTGATTTGATCCTATTTTATTTTTTGTGACTGATTCGTTAAGTGACTCAGCATTTCATTGCACCAAGCCAAGAGTCGAGATATACACGATTATCTGTAAGATGAATAATAAAAAAAAAAGGCGATCAGCTAAATGTTTAAGCTTAATCTGATTTTCTGAATATGTCTTGGCATCAGCATGTGCCATAAATGTGCTGCATTATGCAAGAAATTTGAATTGTTGCATTAAGTTGAGACAAATCAAGCCTGTCAAAGATGAGTATTCTAGTAATGCGCAGATTATAATATGAGAATATCAGAATATGTTCTTTTAAAGGGTGTGTTGTACTAAAGAACAGAGCACTGTGGTACAGCTACCATTCCCCACACAGGACGACAATGTATGGTCTTACATTTAACGTATGGGAGTTAAACACATTATTTTTGTCCCCTTGATCTCAAAGACTCTTAGAAACTATATTTATGTACATACCATAATCTTTATCTTTATGAAAGACAGCTATTTTGTATGGACGAAAAGAGAAGCATTTTAGTTTTGAAATTTCCTAAAGAGACTTCGCAGTAATGGCTGTGTGAATATGTACATAATTTAGAGGATGGTCTTTTTTTTGTCCTTCTTTTGCATGTGTCTCTTGGTAAAAAAAAAAAGAAAAAAAAATGACAGTAATCCGTTCTGCCACATGTTGTGTTATGTCAAATATTCAACAGTACACTGCTGCCTGTTGCATGCAGATGCATGAGAAGGTTCCTATGTATTTACTGGACATGGGAGAGTTCAAAGTCTTAAGCCTAAATATTTTGTCATGAAGCCCGATATGTCAAATGTACTCGGTCTGTTTATTATGAGAAATAGATTGCTGCGCAGAAATATTGTATTTGAATTTTTTGGAAACGGATGTGCATATGAAAAAAAAAAAATATATATATTTATTTTCTTTTTATTCTATTTTATTTTTTACAAGACGAAAGCCAAACAGGTGAAACAATCACATCATGTACAGTACAGCTCCACTATGGGTTACTTTGATGCTTCAGAGATTTAACTTGGTTTTAAAAAGGAATTGTTTTGAAGCAGCACTAACTATAGCATATTGAATATTATTGTGATATCATTTTTTGAAATGTATTCCTTTTTTTGGTGTTTACTTGCACAGATTTTGAATAAAGTTCAGAAATGCACAATCAGAAGGCACTCGTTTCTGTACGTCTTATTCTCCAGTTGGAGCTTATCAGAGTCTGGATCAAACTACTAAACCAAAGTCGAAGTGAACTTTATTTTCACGTCGGCTATATACACATATACAGTCAGACAAGACGGCGTGGCTCCAGATTTAACAGAGCACAAACATCAATAAATAACCTCTAAATATAAACGCCAAGCTAGAAGCAAACATTAGCAGTTTGGTACATGGCTGTACAATTTAGTCATTTTTAACATAAAAAAAAATGTGCAAATGTTGCATCAGCAGTCAGGTGGAAAACAACAATACTGGAATGTAAATGTGTGCTTTACATGTGTAAAAGCTCAGCAGCAATTCAAATAAACCAATGGGGTGGGGTTGGTGGGGGGAGTCCAATACAGTTTGGGGATTCTCCTACTCGAACATACTCACTAAACCTAAGTGATGAGTTGCCTAGCTACTGTGTAGTGGGATGGGTGCAGTCTGGGGCCCATGGCACTGAGGAACCCATGGTGACCTGACAATTATTTATGGTATTTAGCTGACCTCAACCCCATCCAACACCTTTGGGATGAACTGGAACGGAGATTGTGATCCAGACCTTCTCACCAACATCAGTGTCTGACCTCATAAATGCTCTACAGAATGAATGGGCACAAATTCCCACAGAAACACTCAAAAATCTTCAAAGCCTCCCAGGAAGAGTGGAAGCGGTTATATTAGTGACCCACCCCACATGTGTATTTGAATGCAATGTCATTGAAGTCCCTGTTGGTACAATGGTCAGCCGTCCGAATACGCATAGTGTATTTCCGTGTTGATATTTGAAATGCTTCTCCCTTTTTGAAAAAGTGATGTTGATTCATGATATCCCGTTTCATTTGTAGCGTTGTTGAAAATGTGTTTCGTACGGGTTTAATTTTTCAAATCAACCTGCTGTTCTTTATTTTCTTCTACTTCTTTTTTTCATTCTACATTCAAAAAATCACAATGATCCCAAGTACCACAAAGGTAAAATAATGCAATTTTTCTTTTCAACCGTACAAATCCTTTAAGTATAAATGGCCACCACAAAAAGCAAACCAACAAGTGTCTCAGAACTTTGAAGGACACGGTTTAGTCATGTGTTGCTCTTATCTTAATGGAACAGAAATTGAAAGACAAACCTTGCCAAACAAAGGACATTTTCATGGACAAGCTGTTTGTTTGCTGAAGAGAACTGCTTTAATGAAAGTGAATTCCACCAGGGTGTCTTGAAAAGGTCTCGGAGATTATGCAACTCCATTTTATTTAAAAGTGCCAAGCTTCATCCTCCATTCTGCTGAGAGTGTCAACTAGTTTTTGCACTGATGATAACTTAGCCCTTCAGGAAAAATCTATTTTGTTGAATTATTTTGTCATGGTCAATTAAATGTTTGCAGGTGGCATTGAACTAGACACCAGGGAAGGGTTGCTAACAACACAAGGTAGGGACACATTTTAAAAAGCCTATGCATTTGAAGGTTCACCTCCTGGAAGTGCAGAAGCAGGCTAACTTACTAAATGCAGCCCTTTCCTTTCTGACCTCTCCAAATGCCATGGTCTGTTTGAGTCAACAAACAGAATAAAGGACTAGAGATCAGATGGCAAACTTTATTAATAACTCAGTTAAATAATATCTGACACAGCCTCATCTTTGTGTGTCTTTGGGTAATCCAAATAGGTGAGATTAAACAAACTGAGTAGTCTTTCGTCTTTTCTCTCTCACAAACACCTGTTTCTGAATAAATGCTAAGTATTTCTAGGAGTTAGTAAAGTGCCATTACAATCATTAGTTGCAGGGACAGTCCCCCTGGAGCAACTGAATGTTAAGTGTCTTGCACAAGGACGCGATGGTAGAAGTGGGGGTTTGAACCTGCAACTTTGTGGTCAGCAGGTTCACAGGTAAGTGTTTCACCCACTAGGCTACTACCACTCAGAGCAAAGTCCAAATATAGGTATATTGTCTTTGGTAGACAAGCCATGAATTGTACAAGTCATAGGCAAAATAAAGTCTCACATAACTGTGAACTCCAGTAGTGAACATAAAATCATTGCACATTCTTAAAAGTTTAGGAGTGATACGCTCCTACTGGGCATGCTTGAGGAATTTTCTGAGAACCACAACTGTAAGGAACTTTTTTATAGTTTTCCAAGTATGACCAACCTTTTTAAAGTTCAAAGAACCACCATAAACCATTTGGGAACTATTATTTTTAACAGTGTGTATGTCACTTTTCTTTGCTGTGATGACACCCATCCTGTTCCAGAGGGACCCGAGCCAAATGTGACACTTTACTGTAGCATAAATACAGCGAGCAACAGACTCGGGGTGCTTTGGTTTCATGCTCCAAATTATTTTTAGTAAGGGTCAAAGCCCTCTTCAGAACTTAATATGGCAATGGAATCTCATCCTCTCTCTCTTTAGCTCAAATGTATCTCTCTCTCTCTGAGGGAAAGTAACTGTGTCCCTCTCACTATGTTTCTGCAGCTTCCAACAGGTGCTGTCAGAATCTGTCCTACCCAGAACTGGCCCCACCTTCCTTTCTCCTGATGAGTCGTCCAATCACCAGCCAGTGCCTTTTTATTTTTTACTATCCGTGTCCTCATTGTCTATACAGTCCCGTGTTTACTCCAACAGCTTTGCCTCATAGGGGGACCCGCCCCTGCAAGTCACCAGCAAGTGTCTGGGTGTGTATGTGTGGGTTTAAAAGTAGGCGTGAACTGTCAGTCCTGCTCTTTTCTGGGCGGCGGGCACACAAACTGGACCTTGTTCCTAACTGTTTTGGTAACCTGCCGTTAGGAACAAAGTAAAAACTAAAAAAAAAAAACCAAAAACTTTTTACTGAGGAACATGAAGTGGGGCTGGGGGCTTGCAGCAATTCTTCTCACCTTTGGAATTTTGTCCTGGGGAGAAAGAGGTCTGGAGATCCCTGAGTATGATGGCAAGGATCGCGTCCATATACTCACCAACAAAAACTACAAGACTGTGATGAAAAAGTATGATGTCATGGTGATCTACTACCACAAGGCCATTGGACAGAACCGCATGGCCAAGAAGCAGTTCGAAGTGGAAGAGCTTGCTTTGGAGGTGTGTTCAGGGGCTCAATCAGACCTCGGGAAAGTGTTTCATGCAGATAAAGGGGGATAAGGATATGAAAGGGTGAAGACGCATGGAGTGGCCCTTAAAAGGCAACTAGGTGTCACGTATCAGGGAAGAGCTTGTTGAGATTTCATCAGTTCAAGGTACAATCTTGGATTCTGTCCATGACCAATGTGGTGGCGTGGTGAAACCTCAGAAGATCCATGCATTCACAAGGATAAAATAAGAGCCAGTCGGTTTAATGAGAAGCTTGTCTGTTGGTCTTGCCAGGCAAGTCAAGGGTTATTGATACGGTGTTAAGGTTTTAGGAAAGACAATTTTGTTTTGAATCCATGGTCTTATGAACTTTGGCAGTGTGTTCACTCACTTTCACGCTATTATTATCTGCTATACTTTATATATATATAAGGCTTTGGCAGGCCTTATTCTTGGTCAGCATCTAAAAGGCACTCCTAGAAAAACTTATTTAGGAGTTGTGATTTTTTGGCATAAAAGCTTTCATAGTTTGTAAAAGCCTTCATATTTGCCCATGTTGTTGTCATTAGTTGATATTTAAACAAATGGGAAAAAGTCTGAAATGCAAACCTGAGCCTTTCAAAGCTAATGAAAATGTAATACATACGTAGTAATTACAAAATGAATTATATTATTACATAATTAAATTTAAATCGCATGAAGGAACGACAGTAATAAGTTCTGAAGGTTAAAGTTCTGAGCATATTGTGTAACCCTGATTTTTCAAGTTTATATATGTCAAATGCAAAACCTACAGGTGAAAGGTAGATTAATCCTCATGGGTCCATCGTTGGCCGTTGATGTTGCCGAACTGATGGCCACAGCAGAAGTGTCCTCTTACAGAGCCAGCCAGCCGTTATAAGTCACCTCAGCAAATAGCCTTGGACAGCTGTATGCTAACACAAACAGTACTCTAGGGAGAAGGAGACAAGAAAGACTAGCAACTCATTTTGCAAAACCTGGCTGGGGTAGATGTTATAAATCACCTCGCCATGAAATACATATATATATATATTATACACGCACTATTGATTTGGCTCCCCTCCAGTCCTGATGTCCTGTTTCTAATGGCTCTCCTACACTCCTTAAAATGATGGCCTGCAGGAAGCTGGCAAACCTACTACTGATTTTAAAGAGTCTGAAAGGATACTCAAAAAGCTTATTTGCCTTGAAGTGTGGCATAAGTAGTTTAAGTTGCATTACATTTTGGATGGGACATTCTGTTTCTGTTCACATTCTATTATATATCCTTTACAGCTCAAATATCACATTCATATATGCCTGTATAAAAGCTAATTCCAACACCATTAATACAGAGTTGGTTTGTAGGAACAGCTTGTTTTCTGCTAGGATGTTTTTTCCATTAGATGTTTGGACATGGCTGTAGGGATTTACTCCTCTTCTGCCACAAGAACATTAGTGACATCTGCCATTGATGTTAGGTGATAAGATCAGACTGGCATTGGGAATTCCAGTCTATCCAAAAAGGAGTTAGATGGGTTCGAGCTCTGTGCAGGCAAGTAAAGTTCTTCCACATGAAACTCCTGAATATATTTTTTGGTTACATCACTTTTTGTGTATTGTTCTGCTGAACCATGAAAGAGCCTTCCACAAACCAATGCCACAAAGCTGGAAGCGCCTAAATCTCTAGAATGTGCAAAATATTTTGTGAGGCAGCTGGTGGCCTAGTGGTTAGGGAGTTGCCCCTGTGATCTGAAGGTTGTGGGTTTGAATCCCAGGACTGCCTGTGACACCACTGAGGTACCCTTGAGCAAGGTGCCATTTCCACACACTGCTCCTCGGGTGGCATGTTGCTGGCAGCCCACTGCTGAATTTGGTGAATGGGTTAAATGCAGAAAAAGGTTAATGCATGATTATTAAGGGTCACTTTACTAAACGAGAGGGTTTCAGTGAGTCCAGAACTCCTGGTTGACTCTTGAGATGGCCCAAGTACCGCATTAGCAAAATTAAGGAAAAACTCTTCAAAACTGTTAGCAGCGTGAAAGGACTGAAACGGGTGCTTGCGTCAACCAAAAGATGCTAATTTTGTCTCCCCCTCATTCATTTTGTCACCTCCCCAAGCCATGATCCTTTAACCTTTGTTCAATTTTGAAAGGGGTGACTCCTCGATTGTCACTGGAAATTTTGCACACTCGGCCCAGTCCATACCAAGAAACATAGCCATGTGCCATTATTCCTCCTCAACCAAATTTTAATGTAAATTCAAACGTAAACTAGAACTGTTAGATGGTGAAGTACAGCCTGTCTCTCCAGATAACACACCAAAGTGTGCTTTTCATCGATCCAGCTGACACTTGGCATTGCACACAGTGGCTTGCATTTGGCTGCTTAGTTTTTTGATCAGTAATGTAACAGGGTGAAAGTTCTGACTTGCATTATTTGATCTCAATTAATTACACAGAAACACTTACCTTGGAACTGTGACTATTCAAAATGCATTTGCATATTGATATCTTTAGTGATGAACATTGGAATACTGCACATTAAAAAATGTATATTGGATATATAACAAATGTTTTTGCTATGGTAGAATTTTAGTTTTTTTCTTGCCTGGCAAACTCACTCAAAATTGTCACAGTACAAAGATCTTTGTAAGATAGAGCAAGGAGTGCTTGAAGCACTCTCTAATACTTAAGGCAATTCTAATGGGTCGACCTTTCGAAAGACTGCTTGGCTTTGTAACAGATGACAGCTACTGTAATTGAATCTGGTAATCTGACTTCTGACTCTAGAGAAAGAATGTATATGTCACAGCTCAGGCAGGACTACAATGTGTGAGCTGTGAGGCATCTGTAAAGAACTATTTTATAAATTAAATATGGGAGGAATAAAAAGAAATATATATATAAACACTGTTAAAATGTACTGTGCACTCCCTAGTCCATACAGTCCATATAGGGAAACTAAAAACAGCTTGTTCTGAGTACACTATTTCTGTTATGTCACAAGAACTAACACCTATATCTGCATATTCAGCCTAGAGTAGTATAACCTTATCACATTGAAACTATTCAGCCAATTGGAACAGGGTTTATATGTATTAGTCATAAAAGCACATTATTAAAAACTAAGGGCTAAAATGAGGTTAGAACATTTATGGTACATAAAACTGCACAAACCTCATTAAAAAATACAAGAAAAAGGTAAGACTCGTTTAGGGATATGCCAAGAACCTTTACATTACTTTACAGATCTTTCATTCTCATTTCAATCATTTATCTTCTGCCTAAAAGCAAAGGCATACTCTTCCTGAACACTACGCTGAAACAGTGATACCTGCTATCGTCTTCAGCTTTGCTACACCTCAGCTCAGAGTTGAACATGTGAGAGAAACTTATCCGCCACTACATGCATGCTTTCACAGAGTTGCTAATGTTAGCAAAACTGTGCCAAAGTTAAAGACCTTCTTTAGAAACACTTATCCTGTGACTAAGCAGACTTTATTTGTACACAACAGTGTACAAATGGTAACTGTTTGTGAAGATTGTTGAGGATTTACACTGCAGATTTACACAATGATTTTCTTTAAACATATTCAGTTTAGACTAAGGCTGTACAATAATGAAACCCATGAAACCCATGAAATAACCAAGTGAATTTGTTTATTAGTGTATTAGGTTGTGGTTGATTGTGATGATTCACTCGTTTTTTGCATCATGTTTAAATGTCTTGTTTTTTTTTTAAATAGGCCCCCCCAAGAACTACTAAAGGTGCTTTAAAAGTCATTTAAACATAATGCAAAGCTCACATGCAGTTGGTCCTTAGCCAATGATATTATGGATTATTTGATGGCTCAACTTATGAAAATGTGTTATGCCCCACTGACCTCCACCACACATTTCTCTATTAATGAATGGCCCCTGAAGCTTTGAAAGAGAGGATAACTGCAGCAAAAAATGTCCATTTCCATGTTTGATAATATAAATGTGCACTTGAGCACCCACTGGCCTTTACACTCAGCTGACAGTGAAAAAACACTTGTTTAGTTTAGACCCTGTGTAGCTGCTGTCAGGGAATACAACTACAGGCGACAGACCAATATCTGGAGCCCCAGCTTTTAAAGCCTGTTTTACCGCAAGGCCAAGGATTTTCATTGTCTAAGAACTCCTCACTGGAGTGTCTGAAAGAACCACAGAGCAAATCCCTTAAGCTGCTGCAATTCTGTCATGGTAACCATACCATCATTATAAAGCTGTGTAGAAGGTACTGATGTTCCCTCTGCAAGGCAGCGACTTTAGCATTGTAGTTTCTGTCAGACTCTTATAAGCAGAATGACACAGCAGAACAGACACGAAGCGGTGAACAATCGTCAAAAGCCGATTTCCAAATCTGAAAGAGCTGAAACGAAGGCTTGACTGAATCAATATGGGTCTATAGTGAAGTGCATCAGTCTGGTAATTTCACAATTTCATCTCTAAATTGGAAATGCAGTGAAGGACACACGTTCTGTGCTTCATTGGTTTATTTTATTTATTTTCTTTCTCCTTGCTCTCGGAGTCAGATATGTAGGGCACTTTTTATTACAAAAGAAGCTCCAGAACGACTTCATGAGGATGTCCTCTCTGAGGACTGTGTTTACAGCCTTGAAAATCTCCAAATGTTTGGCCTTCAGCTGGAAGCCCCCAAGTACTGTTCCACAATTTCAGCATAAAAGTCCCACTGTATTCAGTTCAAACCCTTAGTATCCAGTAAATTTGTTGATTAAGCCAGGTCAGTTTTAGTCCCCCCTTTTAGTGTAGATGCTAGCTAGTTTTATGTACCCAAAACAGTCATTTTACATGAATTTATGAGATGACATATGCATATCTTATGTCCCCGATGTGAGGCACATGAGCTGTAAAGAAACGATGTAAAATAATAGTACAAACACTTTGGTAATTGTACATTCTGGAGGATACAAGTCAGTCTTCTGGTTTGATTTGACTGTTATTTGCTGTTATTTGTAAAGTTTGTATGCGATACTTTGTGCAGCCTGGCTGTGGTTGTAGTTTTGCTATTTTTTGTTACGATGCTTTTGTTTTTCATGTGTTTTGGATTTACAGCTTATTCTTGTATAATTAATTTTTTACATTTCTACCATGATGGCATTACAGTTAACTAGCTCAACACATTAAAACGGGTGTTTGTTTACTATATATTTATGTACGTAATGCAGTAAAACAGCTTTGTTCGTTAATCTAGAGTAACATATAATACAGCATGAGTGCCGTAAATAGACTGTACATTAACGAAAAAACTGCAACCTGTAAATTACATTATTTTACATTAAAACACACTACAATACACTAAAGTCAATGTTCAATTTGATACAGTGGTGTGACATATGGATACTAATTCTCATATGCTTCAAATTGATCTTCAGTTACAAATGTCCATTATTCTGTATGTACGTTCAGACTGTAGTCACATTTGCTCATGTATGCTAACATTTACATTTCTGCTAGTAATAGTCAGAGAAAGGTGTGTGTGTGCCCTGTGGAGGCCTGGCTCCCCACCCAGGGTGAGTCCCTACTTTGCGCCCCCATTGACCCCAGGGTAGGCTCCGGGCACCACCGACCCTAGTGAGGATTAAGCAGTTGCAGAAAGTGAGTTAGTGAGTAAAGTCACTGTACATTTACAGCATATATAGTCACTCTACTCACGACAACTCTACTCACATGTCTGTAAAAGCTATATCTTCATTCAGTTTCATTCTTCCATTGCAGCGCCAATTTTCTTCTTGAACATTCTGATGTCAAGAGTCCAGAATGACAAAAAAAGGAGAAGGAATCCAGTCTGATTGGCCAAACTGAGTCATGCATTCAGACATCCCATCAAATGTTGCTTAAATCTAATCTTTGTACCATTCGGCCTGCAGAAAATCTGTCCTGCTCGAATCAGATATGCAAAAAAATCCGAACAAGTCCTTTGAAGAATCACAGTCCTGGTAAACTCATAGATTTGACCATTAGCATCAGGAGTGTTGAGTACAATGGAGGGACTGATGTATATGTGCTGATCTTTAACTCCCCTTGCTAACATTATGATAATGATTGTTCGCACAACCTCATGAAGCTGTCTAGACATTTGAACGTATCCAATCTTTTGGTACTTTTTTATCAGTGGAAATCAGTGGAAAGTCAGTATTTGAAAGAATTTTTCAAATGGTAGAATGAAATCTTGGCAGTGCTGGACTCATTGTAAGCTTAAAGCAAATATATCCTACCAAGAAAAAAAAGAGTAAAAGTTGGCTTGTTACTAAGTTACTAGCAGACTGTGTTAAACACAGGCATGTACTTTCAACTATAATTATATGGAAAAGCTTTTCATTTTACATCCCGGTATTCAGTACAAAGCAGTTTGAATGCACAAGGGCACTTTATTAATTTGCATTCATTTTTGTCTTTTTAACCATAAGTTTGGCAATGTTATATAGTGAATAATAGTTATATGCATTTAAACAAGTGAAATCTGTAATTACATTATAATAGATATGTAATTACTGTGTTATTTTTCAGAATATTTTTTTTCTGTTTTATTCCTACACAGTGTAATGTGCACTTTCCAGCCTCGCATGAAATCTGCCAAAAACGAGTGTAGCACCTACTTGGCCAGAGGCAGTCCATGTGTGCAGTGCAATGTGGCAGGTGATTATCCGTGACACTCAGCTGGGTAGCAGAGTGGAGACGTCAGCAATGTGTTTGGCTGCAGGGACATGTATAGCTTATGGTCTGTGCTTTCAGAGGCATCCTATGTGCAATTATACCTGCGTTTGGGATTCAAATAAGATGCCGTGCAATTTTTTAAAATAGATATTTGTCCCTAGTCGAGTAACTAAGTTAATTAGGTATATTTATGCTTTATGTTTGCTTGTGTATTACCAAATATGTAAATATATCTAATTACTGGTCTGATTGAACCATCATCCCCTTGATATTACAGTTACCATAAAAAAGATTCATAGTCATTGTGAAGACATCAAGCTATTCCCTGTATCTATTAGCTGGTATCATTCCTCAAGACGATGGATTCTTGATATTAATAAATAATTCAAAAGGAATGTAATGTGCAATTATGGAACTTCCCAGGGTGATAGATCTAACAGATATATAATAGATGTTAAAAAAAAAGTCCACACAACTTAATACATTACCACAGTGAACTCGGGTGACCTCTAATGATGTCATCTATTGAAAGCCACCAGAACATTCGGCAGGAATTTGCAAAAGATTGCTGGACAGCTGGGCTGGCAAATTGCCCAGTGAGCTTACTAGTGTATTGGCATTGCCAATACAGTCAGTGATTTTGACTTTGTGCCCTTTACTCACTAAAATCTGCATGCATGTCCACACTGAGCTTCATGAAATGAATCAGCATGTGGAATTGGAGCTTTCTGTTCACTACCATGCTGTCCCATATTGTGCCTATTTCTGGAACAGAATTCCCATTAAGACCTTCTTATTTGACATGTTTAATCAGAGGAACAGCAGAAGGCACTACAACATAATGAAATCACAATATAAAAGAAGAATTATAGCTTAAAGCTGACAAATAGATCAATAGAAATGGTTCAAAATGACAGAACTACAGTTGCTTTGACCAGCATTTAAAATGCTATGGGCATTTTTATCTTCCCTATAAAGTTGCTTTTTTGGAGATTTTTTATTCTAAGAGCAACAAGGTGAATTTACATTACTTTGCGATTTCCCAGCCTACCAAATTTTCAAACATCTAGCTTACTTTTGAAGTGATGAATAGACCACTTTCCCATGATTCTGTGGCACTGTCTGAGGAGAAAGAATGGCCTGGCCTGCTGTACATGTCAGCAAATTTCATGGGCTGCCAAAATTCCTCTCCTGCCAAAATAGCTCCTGCTGGCCAGGGCCTGGTGGCTGCCTGTTAGCGGCTAATTTTAGCCTCCATTACCACCTCTCCAACCCCCCTGACATTCAGCCACTTTGTCCCCTCTGCTGGAGCCGACTATGTCCAGCAAAGTCCAGTCTCTCTCTCTGGCCCTCTAGTACACAGGGATGACTCTCTTTTTCTTGAACCTCTTGGGATTTTTGTTTTGGTTCACAAGCCAGTTGTGTGCCACATGGTCTGGCTAGGCCTGCCCCCTGCTGGGAGCTATCTTAAAGAAACCAGGCTTTTTACATATTTATGCTATTTAATGGTTGGTCTGTGCAAACAGAGTGGATTTATGCCAACACTCTCTCTCTCTATCTCTCTCTCTCT
>JBBPCY010000001.1:16262351-16280567 GCA_037974405.1 Brachyalestes nurse
TCTCTCTCTCTCTCTCTCTCTCTCTCTCTCTCTCTCTCTCTCTCTCTCTCTCTCTCTCTCTCTCTCTCTCTCTGAACTTGCCACTGCAGGGCGTGTTGTTAAAGCAGTATCCAGCTCCCTCTGCGAGCGGAGGACACACACTCCATGTTCCTGCTGAGTTTCCTTTCCAGATCCGCTCCCTGGTAATTGGGCGAGAGCTTGCGTGCGTTTTTGTTGGATCAAAGAAAGTTGCACACTTGGCATGAATCTGCCCATGTGGAACAATACATATAAAGCATGGCCCGCTTGGCTGATGATAGCTAATGACCCTTGCGCTTAAGTGGGAAATTCTAAATCATACATATGATTTATGGTGCTGCGAGCTGCTCTTCTGGAATACAGCTGCCTGGCTCTCTTTCAGGCCGTGTCCTCAAGGCACGCACCCAAAAAGTCACAGTAACCTTAATCGCAGGACTTCTCAGCGATGCCTCCTCACTTTCTCTAAGTGAAACACACTGTTCTTGTTTTCAACTTCCTTATCATCTTTACAGCACAGCCTATTTTTACACTTCTCATTGCTCTGTTATGATGCATGAACTGATGAACTGTGATGAAATGGTGTAGGTTCCACCAGACACTTACTTCACCATATATAGACCGTGAACATTCCATATATATATATATATGTTAAAGAGATCATGCATATTCCATGTTTGATCAAATACCACAAGCCATAAAAGGCATGTGACCCAGTTATGTCTATGTAAATGACAGGAATATATCAGATGTATGGCAGCTTATGGGAGAGGGATGAATGAAGGGCTAACACTTGGTTTGGTGGTTTGGAGTGGTTTGGATTTTTGGTTCTAGAAGAAAAAATGAAAACTGTTGAATTCGTAAAGAACTTTCCCATTACATTCTACAAATGTAAAACGGAAAACAGATGTGTTTTAGGTTAAAGAACCATCACAAAAGGTTTAAGGATCCTTTACGTAATGTGGAGGTTCTTCTAACTTCTTAAAGGTCATTCAAACCCAAACACCTAATTTCAAAAACCATTCAGTCCATTCAGAAGTTTTTTAGAGATGCAAAGTGGATTTTTTAATAGAATGACACATGGATCCCTTTTGGCACCTTTACTATTAAGAGTCTAATGGTTCACATATAAGAACAACTATTTATTTCATATAGAACATTCACAAACTTCATTTACAAGGAACGATCCCTTAAGTCATCCACTGAAAGCTTATATATGGTTCTTCTATGATATCACTCTAAAGAACCCTGTTTGGTTCCTCTGGGTGCCCTTACGGTAAGAAGTGAAGGGTGAAAAGGAAGAGAAGAGTTGAAAAGGCGGATGGGGCAAATAAAAAAAAATGAAAAAATGTCTAGAGGGATGTTTTTTTTCCACTTATATCGTTTCATCTCTTTGACGTGCATCACATAGTGCATCTGCATCTTCAGTGAGTCAGCCCAGCAGGGGCTGAAGCTGTTCCAGCCTGCATTGTTCAGGCACTCAAAAGGAAATAACTAACTTTGAGTGCGTTGCCATCGCTTTCTTTTAACTAGACGTTCTTATGGAGTTCAAAGGGGCGCAGGGGTTAAATGAGTGTGGTATGGTGCACATGTGTATGTGTGTGTTTGTGTGTGTGCTGAACAGTGTGGTTTTGTTTGCTGAGGAAAAGGCTGTCTGTGTCACACGTACACACACCCCCACCCCACCCCTTCAGCTTCCACTTTATTTGATCTTCCAATGATTAGCCTTTCCTTAAACTTCTCATAACCTTTGGTCTGGCAGTGAACTCTCCCCGGCGTACAGTACGTGTTTGTTAGGCTTGAACTGACAATAACCCCGTGCTCGCCTTGACTACAGAAAAAAAAGGAACAGAAATTAAACAAATAAGTCCGAGACCAAGACCGAGGTCAAGCTCCGGTGCTTGACAACTGTTCGCTTGTCAGAGAACACAGACAGAGGGAAAAAGCAGCTCAGAAAAAAGGCTGGCTTTTGAACTCGTGGCCTGTTGTGGACCAGTACAAAGAGCTGCTGATTCCAAAGCCAGGTCTTTACGTGGTGGGAAAAAGTGGTGTGACAGAGACATGATACAATACAAGGTGCACTGTATACTGTTGTGCTCTGCTTTTATTAAGTGCTTTATCATTTCTGGGCTTGGACATATGGTCCAATTCCTCTTTAAAGGTTCTTTAAACATTAAACATCTCACATGTTTACAATACTATACATACATATATATATATATACATATGGGCTTGGGCTACGAGAGGGTCAATATGAAAGAAAAAGTGTTTTTAAGTCATTCATATAAGCTATGTTTTATATGTTTTATACGTGTATATATACATCAATGCTGGGCAACGATTATAATTTTAATTGCGATTAATTGCATGGTTTTCTGTGATTCATCTGGGTTCATCGCATTGTTATACGCAAAATTAAACAATTCAAAAGTAGTGTATTGTGCACTTTTATTTTTAAAGTACTGCTAAATGAACAAAAGAGCAATAACATTTGGTTTGCAAACACTTTAAACAAATAAGGAGCTTTTTTAACAGCAGTGTTCCCTTTAACACATTTACAGTTCAAATGTTTCTTGTAAATCTTAATTTAAACATTAACGTAATTAAATCAAACATAAAACCAAAGCTTTCTGCCCTTGCTATTGCATTCACCCTTTTATCTAGTTTGTTATAGAAAAACAATATATGTATAATATATGTATATATATGTATATATATATATATATATACTGTACGTACTCCGTCATATACACCAGCCATACAATATACAACCATCTGTACAATATTGTGCAAGATCCCCCTCATGTGTAACCAAAACAGCTCTGACTTACTGAAGCGTGAACTCTGCAAGACCTCTGAAGGAGTTCTCTGCTACAGTAGCTGTTCTGCCGGACTGGACCAGAAAGGTTTGCCTTCATTCCCATGCTCATCGATGAGCCTGGGGCACCCATAAGCCTGTCGCCAGTTCACTGGATGTCCTTCCTTGGGCCACTTTTACTAGGTACTGTAATGAGGTAAGCAATGTTATTCATTTTACCTGTCATTGGTTTTAATGTTGTGGCTGGTTTGTGTAGACACCTATTCAGCCCTGCACATTTGTGCTGAAGTTATAAGGAGTGTTACACCCTGCTTTTTGAATAAGGTGCAATACAGGACAGCCAATCAAAACAGAGCTCATCCATCAATCAATCCAAAAGAAATAGCAACAAAAGCTGCCTGTTTATTGCTAAAGGGCAAAATAATATCATGTATAAATGAAATTCATTGGTTCACAGTTTTGCACAATGCATAACATTTTAATCACAGTCATTCAAATCCAGTGAAATGCAATGTGTGTGTCAAATAGAGTCACTTTTTATCATATGAGTATCAGGTCAGGCAGGTTTGAAAGGCCTCTCTAAACTCCCACAGCTATTTACTTACAGGGAGGTGAAATGGGACATGCTTGGCTCACCCGTAAAGCTGAGTGCGGCCTATTGTTTTGAGAGTGACCCAGGACACCCAGGGCATGGAGGGGGGTCACAACTGACTGAGTCGGCTTAATGTCAAGCAGAACACTGTGGGAAGAGTGTTCCAGGCTGACACACGCACACACACACACACACTCACAAATGTCGGTATTCATCACAGCCGATCAGGCATTTCCTCACAGTACAGTCCCCTAACTTTGCCAAGACATCCTAACCTCATTGTGCTGTTCAGCTTCACTCTGGCTCCAGGAGTGCATGGATGGTGAATCACACGTCTCAGTTCAGCTGTCACACGCCAGTAAAATGGGAAAATTCCCTGTGGAGGATTAGGCAGAACTGCTCAGAATGTAGTCACCCAGTTACCTAGGCTCGTTTGGATAGCAGTTTGATGGTCAAACATTTGAAAAAAATCAAATAAGTACCAGGTCAAATACAAATAAAGGGTCTTTCTTAATGTGCTTATTGCCAGTAATGTATTTATTCACAATCACAACACCAGACACAACAGCAACGTCATGTCTGCAAGCGCTGCAGCCTGTGGCAAAATTGGGCCTACAAACTGAGAGACAGACAGACTCAGAAGTATTGGAACCACTGTTTAAACCGAATTCACCCTCAATGTCAACAGAGTGGCTGAGAAAGAAGTCCTACATCTCGCTTGTATTAGCTGCTGCTGAATAAAAAGCAAACACATATGAGCTCTGATTAGAGAGAGAGTGGAGAATGAACATAGGAGCTTTAAATGGAAAGAGAGGAGTGACAGGCACACAGAAAGTAGAATTGAATGAGAGAAAAGGAGAATGGATGTACATGCTTTTACTGCCACCTTGTGGTGAATGGTGAATGTGCTGGTGGTGCATTCTTTTTTAAAAACCTGTCTGTGGAAAGGTTCAATATGAAATAATCACTGCAAATAACCTGTATTGGCACATTTATTTGGGAAGGACACATATCATGGAAAACGGAATTTTCCTCTTATGTATTGAAGTAAAGTTGGTTTGTTAAACAAGCTTGTTTATATATAAATATATATATATATTAATTCACTGTGCCTTTAAAACTATATATATATATATAGTTTTAAAGGCACAGTGACAATTATGGCAGGCCTCTTTTTTCACACCGGTATTCCGACAAGCCCCGCCCCCTGTATTACGATTGGTTGGATTGGCCGGGTGGGGGGGCAGTGGGCGTGCATGTATTTTGTACAAGTCGATACCAGAGGAAACGTCACTCTTACTCCATTCTGTAAGTACAGAAATCTTTCGCGTGTCTATTTTTAATGTTGGTCTTTAACCGCAGTTTGTTAAATCCTGTCTCGTTGTAGAAATCTCTCTACCCTGTCTGTGTGTTAGCAGAACACGCCCTGAACTTCAGGCGTCTTTTATACCAATCCCTCCAAAACCAGACTCTGACCATGGACTGTGCTGTGCATGACAAGGTGAAGGTGAGTTGTGGCACGTCTATGTGAAGACAGTGGAGTAGTTTATGTATCTGCTCATTTATACACTTGTTTGATCACCCGAGGTGTGTAGACTGAGGTATTGGTTAATATTATCTAAATACAAATTATCTATTGTATTGTATTTAGATAATAAGTAATATTATCTAAATACAAAGTTTAAAAAACATTGGAAACAAATACATCAATCAGTCATAACATTAAAACCACTTGCCTACCTTGTGGTGCGGCTGGTGGCCTGGTGGTTAGGGAGTTGCCCCTGTGATCAGAAGGTTGTGGATTCAAATCCTTGAACAAAGTACCGTCCCCACACACTGCTCCATTGGCAGCCTGTTGGTGACCGCTAACTGCTTCACTTGGTGAATGGGTTAAATGTAGGGAAAGACAAGATCTGTGAAGGTACCCAAGGCTCAATGGCTTGGGGTACCCAAACCTGTCATTTGTTTACTGCTTGTCCTTCTTTGGACCTCTTTTGGTAGGTACCGACCACTGCACACCTGCAACACCCCACCTGCTGAGATCCTTTCACTTGTTACATTTTCTGCATCAATCTCAAAATTGAAAGGTGCCATTTTAACAAGATAATCAGTATTATTCACCTCACCTGTCAATGGTTTTAATATTGTGGCTGATCCTATGATGAAAAGTATATTCATGTTCCAAGTTAAAGGTATGGAATCAAATGGTAAGTATGCTTTCTCTCACAGCTCAGATTCACTTCTGTTTAAAAGTAACTATTGTAATACCTTCTGTACTTTGTACTCATTTGTATGCCATATAAGTACTTGGTACTTTCACATGAAATAATCACTCCAACAATTGCTACAACCTGCTGAGCATTTCAGTGTCATTTAGTCATTTCAGTGTCCCCAAACCTACCTTCATGATACCCAAAGTTTGTACCAAATTACCAGGTTAATCCAGGTTAATGTATATTTAGGGAACTGTAAGCTTTATTAACTTTATCAACTATTTACTATTCCTTTTGATAATTGTGTTGCTATTTTTGAGTGGAGCACCAATTATTTTCTCCAGATTCAGCATAATAAAAGTGAGTCATGGTCCACAAGCACATATGGAAACTATAAAAGGGCTTATATATTTATTTATGCATTGTTGATGCCGGAACAAAACCTTGTATTTCCAAAAGGCAACTGAGTTAAGTATGTTAATGGAGTTACAACATTTGTTCCAGCAGTGATGATATGTAAATGTAAAAATGTGTATGTTCCACATTTGTTCTGTCCTGATTGGCTGCCTGTACTGGGCCTCATTCCAAAATTCACTCTCAAATCCATTCCTTGTAACTTGAATGAGCAGGGGCTGTTCACTTGTGTTCATCCTACATGGTCTGTTTAGTAACTTATCTCAAAACAGCAAGGAAAGCTCAACTGTGCATAAAATCTCTCAGAATTATAACGCAAGATAGCTGTAGTTTGTCTCTGGGACATTTTTGCCCCGCGGGGATTTTCTTAAGAAGCCAACTTTGTTCCACATGTGTAGAAATATTACAGCGCCCTGAAGACTGGAGACGAATTGCAGACCAGTGCTGCTTGTTCTGTGTTTTCTCGCAAGATCTGCCCAAGCGTCCATGAGGCCCTTCAGCAAGTCCACCCAGATGTTTGCAAGAGGTGATAATGATGTCTGAAGAAATGACAAAACCTCCGGACAGTCAGCACAGTTCCGTGACTCACTTTATGAACTTTGTGTTCTTGTTGCAGGTTCTTAGGTTGTGGCCTGGTGGTTCCAGAGAAACTGAAGGGATGCTCTGTTCTAGATTTGGGAAGTGGGTCAGGTAGAGACTGCTACATCCTGAGCAAACTGGTGGGAGAGAATGGCCATGTCACTGGAATTGACATGACAGAAGATCTGGTACTTCTCTAAATATATTATCATAATTAGAACACAAGGCAATGACACCTGCAAGTTTGGTTTGAAATCGGTTATCATTGCTGTGAACAAAACTCCAAAGTGGTAACATTTCAGGAGAAGGAACTAAAATAAAGAAAAACATTAATCTAACAGGATTTGTGCTGTAAAACTGCTACAAATATAATGTATCAAAGTAACTGGAATCAATAGCATATAAACTATTCACAACTTTATTGGGATGCTCCGTATTTGCTCTATCAACAGATACAAGCATCAAGGAAGTATATCCAGTACCATCAGGAGCAATTTGGTTATTCCAAGCCAAACACTGTGTTTATTCAGGGATACATGGAGAAGCTGAATGAAGCTGGGATCCAGAACGACTCTATGGATGTGGTTATGTATGTATCCTACCTTTAAAGAGTATAAACTGAGTGTACTATATAGATATACATACACATGAATAAAACGTATTACAGCAAAACAGTTATACTGAAAGACAGCATTATGTTTGAATCAAGTAAAATCAATGTGTTACTTTACTAGAGCAAAATGGTTTAGTCACTATACTATATAAAATGGGTCTGGTAGAGAAAATATACTCTTTTCTATGTGTAAATTATAACTGGTTTCAGTCTTCAGTCAGGTCATTGTATGTAGATGTTTCTGGTTACCTGCCGTCCTTCGACATTAACCAGACATGTCCCCCACTTTATAACTGAATTTATCAGGCCTGTTCCCTGCATAATAACTGAATTTATCAGATGTACTTGAGGCTAAAGCAATAAAATCCTGTGTGCAGATCAAACTGTGTGATATGCCTGTGTCCGGACAAGAGGGCTGTTCTAAGTGAAGCTTACAAGGTGCTCAAGGTGAGATGTTCCCTCTTCCAAGCTTTACTGCTGTGACCTGCACAGTAATATAAAAGTTTTGCTTCAGATACATTTATCAAATGATTTTGCTTCAGGTAAACGTATTAAATGATAATAGTACTGGTAATATGCTAGTGCTGTGCTAGTTTATACGTTTCCAACAATTTATACCACATCTCGAGGGTTTTTACAATGTCAGGAATGATGGATAGATGACTCTGAGCTGGCTGAGAAAGCTGATAATGTTAAGACTGAAGTTATTCTGACATGAATATACAAACTGCCTTTTATTTTCAAAGAGAGTATCAAATCTCAAGGTGCAAACATATGTCAGCGTAGTTATACACAACTACGGTATATTATTTTTATTTAATGACCATGTAATGCTAGATCTAGTGAGATCTACAAGATGTTTGTCTGAACTTTTGAACAGTGGTATATGTTCTCAATGAGTCTCCATAACCCATAGGAAGGGGGCGAACTGTACTTCAGTGACATGTATGCCAGCAAGGTTGTTCCAGAATGTTTCAGAGAGGATCCAGTTCTTTGGGGTATGTTTTTACCTTTTGAATCACACCCTAGGGAGCTGGATGGTCTAGTGGTTAAGTGGCCTTACAATCAGAGGGTTGGGGGTTCGAATCCTAACTGCTAGTGTCACCATTGAGGTACCCTTGAGCAAGGTACCGTCCCCACACCGTCCCCACACTCTGCTCGCCTCATTGGCGGCAGCCCACTGCTTCACTTGTTGAATGGGTGAAATGCATTGTATCACTATGCATGTGACATAAAGAATGTCTTGTCTTAACTGAATGTAAAGTGGCTGTTTGTCACACAGGAACACAGCACAGTGTACAATTGTTCTCTGAATTTAACCCATTCACCCAAGTGAGGCAGTTGACAGTGGTGCCCACTGGTAGTCCTGGGATTCGAACCCACGACTTTCCAATCACAGTGGCAGAGCCTTAACCAGGCCACCAGCTGCCGACCAGCATTAAGTGGTCCTTGCATTGTAATCCCTTTTCCAGTACCTTTTACAGTGTACAGTTGCTAATTATGTTGCACACAGGGTGGGGACAGAGAAAGGGACACAGCTTTAAGACTTTAACAGTTTCCAACCTGAACATAAAACATAATGATGGTCACAAGCTTAAGGTGGTCTGACTGAACCAGAATGCTTTCTTGGGTCAGGTGAAGGAATGGCTGGTGCCCTCTACTGGCAAGACCTCATTTCAATGGTAAAAGAACTGGGCTTCAGCACACCACACCTGGTCACAGCAAGCCACATTCAGATCTACAATCCAGAGCTCCAGAAGATGGCAGGTAGGCTTGTCCTGTTAAATGTTTTAAACTTACTTTATTGATCCTGGAGGAAATTGCTTGAGTCCTTAACTCACTGACCTAAGTGAAGCAGAGGGCAGCCACTGGCAGTCCTGGGATTCAAACCCATTCACAGGGGTAAGTCCCAAACCACCAGGCCACCATAGTTCACTGCTGTTTTTACAGTAAGCCTTAAGGTGTTTGTTTGTCTGATCCATGTCTTGGAAGATTTGGAACTGTATATGTTTTCCCACTGAAAATGCATTGGCATCATTTGGAATGTGTTTTTGCCAACTGCACACAAAAGTGGACATTCACTGAATTTCATATGTGAAAAGCACATTGATTTTTGAAAGCTTTTTTAAAGATGCTCTAATCATTCAACATGTTCTTTTTAAATTTAAAAGTACATTTAAAATACTTAAAATACAACCTTTAATCTTTTTTTAGGTGATATTAAATATGCATCAGGGACCTACCGCATCTTCAAATTGCCTCAAAACTCCGTTCAGACAAAAGCACTGATTACATACCAAGGGACTGTGCCAGACTGTGAAGAATATTTAGAGTTTGATGCCTCAAACATCTTTAAGGTATTTTGCATTTGACTAATGCTCCTTGCAACAGTTTTTCTGAACTTTAACTTTTTTTATATTTCTGGTATTCATAATATATTTCTGTAACTTTCTTTTCCTACAGTACATGCTGCAAAAGTTTGTGCGCCCCAGGTTAACTTCTGTGTTTAAATAGGCACACATTCTCTACAGCAGGGGTGTCCAGTTACGGTCCTGAAGGCCTGGTGTCTAGCCCAGTTTGGTGATTTTCTCAAACACACCTGGTTCAGCTTACCTGTTAATTGCCCTCTTTAGTGAGTGTTTGAGGGGGAGAATTACTGTAATTGTAGGACATAGAACATAAAATGTGGCCTATGAAAAAATAGACCAAGCAGCCTGAACATTAAAACCACTGACAGGTTAAGTGAATATCACTGCTTATCTTATTACAAAGGCACCTGTCAAGGGGTGGGAGATATTAGGGAGCAAGTCAACTGTCAAGTGTTGAAATTGTATGTTGGAAGCAGAAAAATGGGCGAGTGTAAAGATTTGAGCCTCTTTGTCGAGGTCCAAATTACAGTGGCTAGATGACTGGGTCAGGGCTTCTCCAAAATGGCAGGTCTTGTAGGGTGTTCCCAGTATGTAGTGGTCAGGTGGTCCAAGAAAGGACGACTGGTGATTCTGGTTACGGTTGAAAGGTGTCAGAACACACAGGGAGTCTCAGCTTGCTGAGACTGAATGCCCATTCTGACCCCTGTCCACCACCAAAAGTGTCTACAATGGGCACGTGAACCTCAGAACTGTATACAATGAACATGTGTTTTTTTTATTTTGCGTTATGTTACGTCTTGCCCAACATTGTTTCTCTTCATGTTTTCACTCCCTGGCTCTGCCCTTGGTGTTCAATATTGTGGTCATATTTTCTTGTTTTTTACTTTTGTTAATAAAGTCCATGGTGCTGCATCCACATCCCTCTATCACCCTGACAATCTGACTATGTTACAAGAAGTGCTGGAAGAAGGTGACCTGGTCTGATGAACAAGTTTTCTTTTATATAATTTTATATTTTACATATTTTATCATATATTGTGGACAGCCAAGTGTGTGTTGGAAAGAGATGGCCGCACAATGCATTGTGGGCAGGTGGAGGCAGTGTGATGCTTTGGGCAATTACCTGCTGGGAGCTCTTGGGTCCTGCATTCATGTGGATGCTACTTTGACACATAAAGAACAACTTCACCCTTTCATTGCAATACTTTTCTCTAATAGTAGTGATCTCTTTCAGCAGTATAAAGCAATTGTCCTGCCACACTACAAAAACTGTTTTTGGAATGGTTTGAGGAACATGACAAAAAGTTTGAAAAGTTCCTCAGAACCTAACCCAGTCAAGCATTTATGGAAAAATGTTCTGGAAAAAACTAGTCCACAACTAACAGGACTAAAATGATCTGCTGTTAACATCTTGGTACCATATACCACAGCACACCTTTAGTGAGATCTTAGCACAAGGCGAACCTACACAATATTAAGCAGTTGGTTTTAATGTTATGGCTGATTGGTATACATTTATAATTTAACATAGAAATGTATATGTATGTTTGAGAACTCCTGCTTTAGGAAACCAAAATAGTTTTTCTAAACACATGAGAATTACAGATAAGTCTTTACCTAAACAAACTTTCACCTGAAGTCTTAGCTTGAAGTGCACAGAACGTTTGCATTTTGGCATCATGCAAAGAACACTTTCTATAATATAAGTGCTGTTAACTTCTATCAAGAGGTTCAATTAGTACGTTATTGCATGTCATATTGTTGGGTCAGTTAAGAAAGACACTAATCAGTCCACATCAGCTTAATCAGTATGATCTGTTGTTGCTGTTCTGTGCAGGCGAACATGGAAGTTGAGGTGGATGCAGAAATGGCTGCCATCCTGCAGTGCACACGTTTCTCTTCAGACTTTACTGTGCAGATGACAGACAAACCTGATCCTACCATCAACTCTCCTCAACAGGTAACACACAGGACTGATTAGCTGTTTTCAGGTTTTAATATTTCATAAGGATCAGATCAGGGTGTACTTAGTTTTTCAGACAGGCATTAATTCTAAAATCTCCATTCAAAATTCTGTGTAATCCAAGACTAGCTTTAATCTTTTAATTAACAATTGGTGAAAAATCACATTTACACAGTTGTCTCCTAATCTCAAAATGTACTCATTCTTCCAGGACAAGTTTGGTGTTTGATGGTCACTTTTTTAGTTTTGCTTATGAGCTGCTAGGCTGCAGAAGCGTTTGTACACTAATGCACAGCCTCAAAATAGCTTCAAAAGTCTCAATAGCGACATTAATGACATTTGTCAGTTCAGTCTATACAGTACTTGATTGGTGTCTGAAGCTAATTGCAGTTTGAAAGATTAAGTTTTTGTTACTTGTAAGCTACTTTAGCCTTTAGCTCCAGTGCAAAACTAAAGGAGTGACATGAAACATGTCTTATGTGGTGGGCTGAAGGGGAAAGCTATAAATGTGATAAAATTACAAAATATCAAGTAATGACTCATACACCATTCTCATACAAATTTCTCAAAGAATATCCAACAAATGTGTGACGTAGAGAAGGTATGAGGGAGACAAACACAAAGAGAGAGAGAGAGAGTGAGAAAATTGATAAGAAGTTGACAATGTTACCTTATGTGCTTTTCAGTTTTGCCACCTGAGCCCGTTCTGGCTGGCAGACAGTCTGGGCTCCTACGTGAAGCAGTGCTCAAAGACAGGCAGTGTGGGCACCTGTGGCAGCAGGTAAAGTGTTGGAGCTCTACAGTTTGTTAAAGCAACCCAAACAGCTCTCCCTACAACCTCCTCACATTTCTATACCTTCTATATGAAAAAGTTTGTGTTCTATGTTTTATTATAATGCCACACATTTCCACTAATGGAGCCAGAATCTATACATTTTCCCAGCTGAGTATAGAATGCAATTGCAATTAATGTTGACATATTTCATGTCAATATCAGAAGCCTCAAACAGCATCGTCAGTTCACTGTTTGGAGTGCATGTGTTTTGTTTTGTCACCATGTTCACCTAGGAAGGGCTCGTTAATGGGTAAAAAATGTTCATTAGTTGCATCAGGTGTGTTTGGAGCAAGGGGAAGCTCTAAAATATGCGGGGCAGTAGTAGCCCACTCCAATTATAGATGCATAATTGCAGCCTTACTCTCAAATGAATCATAATTAGGACTGGAAGCTGTTATAAGTGTACAGAGCCCCCTGCGTGAGCCCCCGAAAGTAAGTTCTTTGGTGTTGGGACTTAACACTGATTTTACTGCCCTGCACTGTTTAGCAATACTCTCCTTTTAACCTCATTAAGTGCTTTATATGAACCTTTATATGAGCTTTGGAGCAGGATAACACTAAAATATTCAGCTCATTAGACTGGACTGATCTAAAAGACATCACTTTCCCACCTGGCAGTACAGGACAGCATTATATGGCCACTATTCTGAATTCAGAATTATGCCTATCCATGTGTCAATTTTCCATTGTATATTGATAACTATGAATGTAGGAAAAGCTCTGGCAACTACATTTCTAGCTCCACCCATATACTGTTCTCCTGTTTCGTGCACTTGAAAATATAAATAATGACAATATGTGCAATTACACATTCATACCCACTTTATGTTTCGATGTCTGGTGAAGAAGTGTTTAATTACAGTTAATGTTGAATACCGTTATTGTCCCTAGATGGCAGTAAAGTTCCTGTTTTACATTTCATTTTTTTCATGGTTCAGGTCTGAACTGGTGCATTAACAGTGGACATAGTAATTATTGTATTCTTCTAATGATGTGAAGGGTGCAGTCAATTTGATAATCACAGAGACCTATTATGTATTTGAAATACGACACATTGATTTGCTAAACTGGCAGTGGAGCAATACCTAAAATCAGCTGGGTTTTAATGAAACTTGCAGATAATTATCTGATTGCAGAAATCATCTGGGTATGTGTTTAGTAAGATGTTCATGAGAAAATATTAATAAACAAATTATATTGCTTTGTATATCATATAGATTTGGTCTAACCGTTAGCAAAAGCAGCATTACCAAGACAGTTTAGTGATAATAATGATGTAAACAATATAATAATACTGTATTCATGACAAAATATGAACATTTATGTTAAAACAAGAGGTTTTTATGGAAACAATCAAAAATTCAAATGCATCTTAATAGTGTAACATTTCAAATGTACAGTATGTATTCAAATGTCAAATACATTTTTATTTAAAACATGAATTCACTGTGAAAATAGAAAGATGCTTTTTGGTCCTGTCTAAAATGTAAGTATTATTAAATGGCCCATATCAAAGAAATCCAAATTTTCCTAAACATTTTTTTTTTACATTTTTTAGAATGTTTCCATGAAAAATATGCTTCAAAATCACCTGTTTTGAGTATATTGTTTTTCTGATGTCATAAAAATGTATGCATTTGCATATCTGCCAATTCAGTTTTCTCTCCATCTTTTTTCATTGAAGTTCATTGGAGTGTTTCAGCCCTCAGAGAAAAAAGACAAGACAACTGTAGGCTAAGGGCCCTTTAACAGTATCTACTTTTAATGTGGAACTTTCCTGTATGAGACACGATGCAATCTCAAACAGAATCAGAGATTATTTTGCTCTGGCCTTTTTTTACTCCCAGAACTAGGTTTAAATATGTGCTGATATGATCCTACAAAAGATCCTCTTGTTTGCAGAAATGAGGCGAAAACTCCCTGCAGTGTGCTAAGGGTCCAGCGAGGGAGTGGTGTGATATGTAGAGCTGTGTGGAGGAAGCAGGTGTGGGGTAAATGTAAACAGAGCTGTGAGGAATGGCTCACATTGTCCTCATTTCACCTCTCCCAAAGTGCTCTGTTCTGGAGCTTGCCCAAGTCCTATCCCATTACTCTCAGCCACTTAATGCACTGTCAATATCCAGAGCTAAAAAGCATGTAGCGTCAAGAGACACTGCGAAGTGAACAGTAACATTCACTGAAAAGGCCCATGCATGGATATCAACAGTACAAGGGTTTGCTGTGCTAATTTGTGCATTGGGTTACTTGCCCGTATTTGGCAGAGATTTTATCAGTTTGCTGACAGATCTTTTTGGAATCATGGAGTTGGAATCATTTTTTACTGGGCAAGTGCGTTTGATTGTATTGGGAATTTGGCTTTGTAGAAGTTGTGCATACATAAATGGACAATACAGAATTCAATAGTAGCCAATAGTATAGAGCATGAGCACATGAGCCCAGTGCTCAATGGAAAGTGTCGGCTAGAGGGGTATAAAGCCCCCCACAGCACTGGGCTATGGAGCAGCAGAACTTCCAAAGCGTAATGGAGCTCTGTCCAGTACCTTTAGGTAGGGCTGGGCGATATGGCTAAAAAATGTATCACGATATCAGTGTTTCATATCGGTCGATATCGATAATTATTGATATTTTTTATGACCCATTTAAAATAAAGACCAGGAGAAAAATATATTACATTCAAACATTTTTATTTTAAACTTAACCTTCCTATGATCATAATCCCCTCAGTTATTAAGACATGTCAACAAACATGGAAAACTCAAATAATTAAAATGTAAAATGTAAAATCGAAGTCATCCAGCTATCCAGCTTCTCCCTGTACTGCCTCTTGAGAGATATGTGGTCAGACTGTCCGAAGTGGGGACGCGGTGCAGTCCTGTATGAACCACGTATGTTAGTGTAAACATGGTCTAAGGTGTTCTTGTCACGGGTGGGAATGGGTGTTGGTGATATTTTGGATGTACAGTTCGTAAATTGCACTTATTAAAGTCACCAGCGGCGATAAAAACAGTCGCTAAATGAGTTGTCTCTAACATGCTGATGACGTCGTGGAGTTTACCGAGCGCCGCTGTGGAGTTAGCTTGCGGCTGGATGTGAACAATGGCCAAAAACACAGCTGAGGGCGGCATTTCAGCATTAAAAACTCCTCGTCTGGCGATCAGAACTTGTGGACAGTCTGTACGTCTCCACACTACGAGTTGTTAATAAATGCACAGACCCCTCCCCCAAAAGCCTTACCAGAGGCTGCGGTCGGGTCTCCTTGGTGCATGGAGTGAGTCTGTAGCCAAATAAACAATATTCAACATACAAGCAAGTGTGCCCCAGGTAGATAGGGTCTTAGATGCACAGAGCTGGTGTGCACTGGCCAGCTGCTGGAAGAGGCTTTTTTTTACAGCTTGAAATTGTAAAAACACGCTGATAAACAGCTCCTCCATCTCTCCAGTGCACACTGAGTCACCTCTGTGCTTGCAGAGCACCAACCCCTCTCCCCTCCCTCGCCCACAGGAACTCTCATAAAAGCGTGAGCAGAGGGTTAATGCAACCAAACTAGCTTCGCAACCTCTGTTTTCTTCCGACGAAGAATAAAAAATATCGAACGTTTTATCGAACACATTGATATCGATTGATATCGATTGATATTGATATCGATCATGTGTCTATCGCGATACATAAAGGTTATAGTGTTATTGCCCAGCCCTACCTTTAGGATTAATTGGAGTGGCATTTGTGATCTAGAACTTCTCTGTCACTTTGGTGCATTTCTTATATCGTTATTAATGTCTGCATGACGGTTAGTGCTCATAACTATATGTGCAAACTCAAAAGCTAATATTTATGCCAAGGAAACTTTCAGTGCTAGCAGAATGACAAGTCCTTGTACCATTGTTTCTGAAGAAGGTAAAATGCTTTTCTGTTGAAAACTGTGACTAAGATATTGATAACTGACTGAAAATGCACAAGGCAGCACTATTTTCTGTGTTGTATACTACTGTATACTACAACATTTGAGGAGAATTGATTGCAAGAGATGGGATATGATTCAAAGCTTTTACTGTAATACATATATATATATATATACAGTATATACAGATATGCTTGGTAAGATTCACATGAGACATATTATTCAAATTAGGATACTTTTACCAAAAAAATGTAAGCGGCAAGAATGAAATATGACAGATTATGAAAACTAATTTAACATATTTGCAGGAATGTATAAAAGCATTTGTTGTTGGTTCAGGATAATGACAATGATGTGGAGTTTCAACAAGCAGTTTTAGGAATTGAAATTCTGTTCTGAGAAATGCACCAACGCAACTGAGAAAAATTGTAATCTGAGAAAAACATCCATACCTGAAAAAAACATCCATACCCGACCGCACTAATGCTCTCGTGGCTAAATGCTATGCTCCAGTATAATTTTTTTAGAAAGGCTTCCCAGAAGAATATAAAAGCAAAAGGGTGGGACACACCCTATTAATGATCTTGATTTCAGAAGAAACATTTACAGTAGATTCAGAAAGACGTACCAATTAAACTGGTGCCAAAGGTTTGGTCAGTTTGTTATCTAAATGAGCATATTATCTACAGTCACAATATAAAGTCAGTGTAGATTTTGACTGCAACAGATGGTGGATAGTGGGATGTGTAAAATATACGAGTTTCAGCTTTGCATGAAAAGATAAGGTTCAGTTTTGCGTGAGGATGACAGTTGCCGAATGGACCTCCAAATTGTGCTTACATAATTGAATACAGCCAAAATGGTTTTGAGATTTTAATGGAGTGCGTTTTGGCATGAAACATATCACTGTGGTGGGAATTGAAACGATTTGATATTAAGGTCGCTACCATGCCAGTTTTTTATTTCTAGTCTTTCATTTAATGCGTTAACCCATTTCAAATACGGCTTTTTGCTTGTTGCCAATTTGCCTTTGTCTTTTGTAACTAAGACCTGATGCACACATTTTTCTCTCTTTTTGCAGCATGAATATAATCAGAAAACACTGACCACAGGAGTTTTAACACATCTTGAGTTTTCCACATGCCTATTTAGCTTTTAGCATCTATTAAAAATAGGGTAACAGTTTGCCTGTTTGTTTTCAAGATATATCATGTTACAGACATTAATAGGTTGTGGTGAAAATGATACAGAAAGAAATAAGTTGTACATCATAAAATGGTAACTTCGGAGTTGGTCAAGAGTTTTTTCACAGCAAAAATGCGGGAAGCTAGAATTCACTTGAAACTGCAACTCCCACAAACTTTCCCATGATAGCACAAAGGCTTATGCAGTAAAAAAATGTCAGAACAGCCCATGAAGGAGTTGTCATTTTGACACTTGTTCCAGAATTGTGTGTGTCTGTGTGTCTGCATATATATAGAGAGATAGAGATACAAATCCTAGTATCTTCATTTTTTTTGTCCTTCTGATGACTGGTTGACTATGGATCCAAAATTACCTTTTGTTCTCTCAGTATTCCCTTGCTTTTTTGGTAAATTGTGATGAATAATAAATGCAAACAAACTGTTCTGCATGGGCAGAAGGTCAAGAAAGTGTGTGTGTATTTGTATATACTAGGGCATTAACGACTCCAGATTTTTTCAAGTTGACTAGTCGATCAGAATAGTCAAAGTCGCGTCGACTAGTCGTTTGATGATGTCATCACACACGCAGTGGAGGAACACGGATGTGCAACTCTGAGCAACTTTTATTAAAATTTCTTTGTAACATTAACAGTCAACACGACAAATAAACAAAACAAAACAAAGGCTGATACCTTGAATTTTCTTGCAAATTTAAGTGTCCGT
>JBBPCY010000001.1:16284300-16300669 GCA_037974405.1 Brachyalestes nurse
GTATGTCCTCAGTGCAGGCTGACATTCAGAAAAATCTAATGCCTCAGCTTGGATGGGCTGATGCGGTTTCTCCTCTCTGTTAGTATCTACCATGTTTTTGAGAAGACTTTCTCCTCGCATGTGATTGGCCACAAGGCTGCCCATCAAAACAAAGTTCTGACGTGAACAGATCTGAGCCGCTGACCGTGAGAGCTGAGCAGCGGTTCTCAATCGATGGGAGTCGACTCTTCTGATTCACCTGATGCTCTCGGTTCACTCGGTTTTACGTTGTACGGCCTCCTGCGTTAGAGTTTGTTTTGAAAGGCAGGGCTCAGACAATCAGTCAAAACTTCACAATATAGACTTAAAAATATTATTTTCGATAATGTATCTGGATATTGCAGTGATGATTGCAGTAAATTAAAATTAAATTAGTATGTCTCTGAATGGTTTTATGTAGTTATGTGTATTTCTCCTGCAGCAAACAAGTAAAACTACAAGCACTATTCACTGTTGTGCAAAGTGCAAAATAAAATAATAATGAAATACTAAAAGCAATTTTAGTTTTGAAGCAGTTTTACTGGGCAATTTTAGTGCTTTAAGTTCTGCGTATGAAGTTAGTATTGGAAAAATTAAGCATAAACTCAAATGTGTGTGATAACTTGTGCACAGGCCATGTGTTTCTGAAGCAGAGAGGTTTAATCACCTGCTCTATACTTGGAGTTTGAGCCTGCTACACAGAAATATACCCTGCTCTAATATTAGAGCTCCAATTCTAAATTCCAGCCAGTCTAATTATGTCACTCTGGCTCTGAGCGTGTGTAATATAATTTGATCCATTATGTCATCGTAGACCTCAATGGTATGTTCACCTCAGACAATCAGAGCCCTACAAAACACGTGTGATGTCTGAAGTCCTCTTTAATTTTGCCCTAGAGCTTTAGGTTTTGAACTAGATATTTTTTTGTCTTGATCCCACCATTCAGCTGCATTTTTAATTATTTGAAACATTAGACATTTGTGAATCCCCTTGTTTAATACATTCTACCATGAGAGGCTAATCATAAACATAGTAGCACAGATTCAAAATGTTGACCACAATCCTCTTGAATACACTTCAAAAAGCATTAGAAACCGTTCTTATGTTCGAGACCAGATCTCTTTTTGTGTCACTGTGGAAAAGCAAACACAGGGCCTTATAAGACCTAAGAATCCAAATTAATGAATATCCTTGCATCCTACGGTCTATCGATTTTCTGGTGGGCTCTTGCGTAATATTGATCTCTTAAGCCACTGCATGCACACTTGAGCTTGCTCAGGGTGAGCTTTTCTATAATCCTTTGATGTCTTCATAAAAAGAGAAAGTCTTTTTAAAAAATTGACTTGAAGTCTTACTCACGGTATCTTTAAAGTAAGCGCCACAGGAAAAGGGGCAGAAAAGAAGATACTTTCAGTATTGATGAACTGATTGATTGTATCATCCATGATCAGCTGGAGCATGCCAAGAACATCGTAACTTCACTCTGCAGCTTGTTCCATGCTTATACAAATAAGCACTGTGGACAAAAGTTTTCCACTGAAAGGCAATCTTAATTCATTTTGGACAATGCCATTCTTCCAACTTTGTGGACACAGTTTGGGGAAGAACCTTTTCTATTTCAGCATGACTGTGTCCCAGTACACAAAGCAGCTCCATAAAGACATGACTGGAGGAGTTCAGTGTGGAAGAACGACTGGCCACACAGAGCCCTGACCTCAACCCCATCCAGCACCTTTGGGATGAACTTGAACAGCGATTGTGATCCAGGCCTTTTTGACCAGAATCGGTGCCTGACCCTATAAATGCTCTACAGAATGAATGGGCACAAATTCCCACAGAAACTCCAAAATCTTGTAAGGAGTAGAAGCCGCTACATCTGCAAAAGAGGGGCCAGTCTCCATTTTAAATTCTATGTATTTGAATGCAATGTCATTATAGTCCCCTTTGCTGTAAATTGGTGATCGGGAGCCTCAATACTTTTGTCCATATAGAGTGTGTGTGTGTGGATAGAAAGATAGATATAGCAATGAGTCTTCTCCTCTAATGCCTCATGAGACTGGAGAATACACAGCGAGCAATCTGAGATGTCTCCTCAATACCTCCAGTATTCTGTGTCCTTACTTTTTTTAGTTTTGTAGACTAAATTTACTTTCATATTTTCAGCGTGAGATTGAAGTAACTAACCACAATAGCCACTTTGTAATGTCTTTTAACGGTGCCCAGATGATACATACAGTAAATACAGTCATTTTTTAATTGACAGTAATAAAAATACCGGGCGAAGAAGAACAAAACGAAAAACAGGAGAACACTCAAAGAAACACTCCAGATAGCTCCAAGCGAGATGTGTCACAGGGCAGCAGCCAATCAGCAGCAAGGAGAAATAAATAACGTTCTCGGATTGGCTACTTTCAAACCGCCCGCCTCCGAGTACAGCGGTATTTCACCATCCCAAGATGCGCGTTCTTTGTGTTCTCTGGACAGTACCAAAAAATGTATAGTTATTTTTTTATTTGGAAATGTAGCTGAAATTACGTTAATATTTATGTCACAAAATTAGTTCATTATGTTTGTTTTTATAATTTAGCAATGAAATGCATGAAAAATTATATATTGCCACGAAAAAAGCTGTGACGTCCAGGCCTTGTCCACCACGCTTCGTCATGCTGGTTGTTTATGTTTGGGCGCGGCGCTGAGCAGCGGAGGCTCATTCCGTTCAGGTGTATCTGATTGCCTTTATAACGGCCGCACCCAAACATAAACAACCCAGAATGAGGATGAGGGGCCGTGGCGGACGAGGACCGTACATCACAAAAGCAAAAAAAAAAAATGCGGAAGATATTTCCAGTTTTCGCGAACAATTATTAGTTTGGTTCTCAGAAAAAATCCACGAGAGCCTGAAGCCTTGACTGCTGAAGCGCGTATAAGCGGGGGTCGCTGTATATACACAAACACACACACATACACACACACGAATATATATATATATATATATGTATAAAAAATTAGATAGATAGACAGACAGATTGATTGATTGATTTGTATATATATATATATTGCTGTGTGGGAAAAAATCCACCACCCAAGTAAGACATAGAGTTTATGCTTGTGGGAGCAGAGGCATGTTTTGACTGAAAGTAACTCTGACACTTTGTCATCGATATCAGTATTTTCGCGGGTGATGTGTTGATTTAGCAGTGAGCTCGCGGGCAGCAGACACTGTCGTTTGAAAAACACCTTATGCAATATTTTCTCACTGCACTGCGGCTACATGGAGGGTTTATGCTGCACCTGGCATACCTTCCCACTGCAATCATGCTATTAACATGGAATGAAGGTTAACCTTAGGAAGAAAAGTTTATTTTACAGAACAGAGATCTGTGGTTCTTTCTGTTTTATTGGGTTTGTATTGTGTATCTTATAGATTCGCAAAGACAAAAAGCATATTCATTACTGGTGCTGTTTCTTTCACAGGCTGGCTGTCTCTCTGCTCTCTGCTCAGTTGTCCTTTCTCTTCTCCAAAGCCGCCTCTGTTGCCGATAACACAATGAAAACTTTGTGTGTGAATGTTTTGAGCCTGATCGCTGATCGTTTTCTGTCAGATCCGTATGCCTGTGGCTTTCATAACAGTTCATTCAGTTCATTCACGCAGATTTATTCCAGAGATGGAACTTCTGCTGCAGGAACAAGAAGACCTGAGATGACAAATGAATGATCTCGCTTAACGACCTCAAGCGAGTAACCATTATGAAAACAATCCTTCTCGTGCACCTTCATTAGTCCACGCACCACCATGTAAACTATACCGAGCAGTTTGGTCGGCCTGTGCTCTGAAAAATGTCAGTTTTTCGTGAGGGCCTCAATGGGTGGAGCAAGAAGTTGTCCCACAGGCACTAATCATCTGTGCAGCGTTGGCTGTGGTCCAAATGGAGATCTAATGGAGCCTATTCTGGGCCCCAAGCAATGCGGCCCCCCTCCCTGGGGTCTGATTAGTCTCCTGAATAATTCTGGAACGGGCCATGGTGAAGACAAGCTCGATGCTGCTAGAAGTACAAGAGCGTTGCAGCAGTATACCAAAAAGGGTGTGTGTGGTCCTGCGCTCAAATTTCAACCTGCACCAACTGCCGCACAAAATGGCTTCCCCGCACACTGATTGAAAACGTGCTATAGCTGAGATTTGCACCATCCAAGTCTTGAATGACCACTGAAATAGAACGAAATACCTTTTGTTTTAATACAGCTGAGCACGTAGGCACCACTAATGCCCAAAAAACAACCTCCCCCCCAGCTTTCGCAGCTGGTCGTCTCGCTGAACTTTCCTCTTGAGAGTGTTCTAGTCTTGTGATTGCCTTAAGACAGCCTGCTAATAAGCAGAGGAAGCGTGTCTTGATCATATGAGCTTGAAGTTTCCACTACAGTTGTGTTTATGGATAAACTGGCCATTCAGTACGTGTGAAAGTCATTTCTGAAAAGTCTGAAAGTTCGCAACTCGCCCGGAGGAGCCGTAACTTGTGTTCCCCGCTACGTTTGGCCCGCAGAAAGTGATCCTCATCTCTTCTGACATCCACAACAGTCACATAGGTCTGGCACCAAGCTGTGTGATGTAATTCAAACTTCTCAAAAAAAAAAAACCATAAAAAAGGAAAAACATCACCAACAAATGCGACAGCTGTCAACTGATTCTCATGCACACTGGGGATTGTATCCAGTTAATGGCGGGTGGGCTACTGGGAATCCACAGTGATGTATAAAGTTACACTGTCCATTTCTAAACATGTTGCTTTGAGCTTTGAATGAAATTGTTCTGGGAATTAGAACAGACAGCAGGTACTTTTTCAGTTCTATACTGTACAAGGCAATTGTTGAATATGCAATGTAGAAGATGCTCAGACTGAGATTCCTGCAGTAAAGATACAGCTTTGACTCCATTCTTAAAAATAACGATGCCAAAAACTGTCATAGAAGAACCACTTTTAGTTCCGTAAAGAACGTTTCAATGCTTTAGACAACCATCTTGGTAGATATGATGTGTGACTCTGAAGAACCTTTGCAATGTTCCCCATGTTTTGAATGAAATCTGACTCTGAAGAACCTTTGCAATGTTCCGCATATTTTGAATAATTTTAATGTGAAGATTCTTCAAACCTTTCGAAGGTTCTCCAGTCTCACAAATTGCATTTAAAACATGTTTCCTTGGAGAACCAAAAGTGATTCTTCTATGAAGTTGCTCAGATAGTCCTTTTTCGTAGGAGTACTGAGCAAAACAATGTAAAGCCATTCCTCAAAAGTATTACACCGTTAGAAATACAGATGCTAGAGGATGTTCTTTGGAGTGATGCTGTTGAAGAAGAGCTGTGTTTAAAAAGGGGGTTCCATATGTCCAAGACGAAAATATTTAGAAATCTTAAGCCTTGATTTGTGCCACAAAGTGTTATTTTAGTGATGCCTTAAAAATCATGTTTGGAAAAAGATGGTTCCTCTGTAGCTTTCTTAAAGTGATGTCAGAACTGTTATGTTCTGTAGAGGTTCCCTAAACTTTAAATGTTCTTCCTGTTAGTAAACCTAATTTACAAAACTGGTTAGTTAAAGAAAAATAGTCAATACTCTCTTAGGTAACCAAAAGGGCTTCTTGAATGGGATGGCTCTCCAGAACCCCTTCAGACAACATTGTTTGTGAAAACATTTTTTTTGTATGTCATGGGTGGTCTTAACCTGAGATACTGATAGATGGTCAGTGACATACAGGCTCTGCCTCTTGTTGCTTCAAACCCTGAATTGACAGCGGCTTGTCTGGCTGGGCCTCTGGAAGCCTGGCCTTTGCATTCCAGCACTTGGACGAGGGGCAGCGGCTCTTATTGGAGTGGGAGGAAGTTTCTGCAGGGCAAGGATTATGCGCACTTTTCCTTACGCCTCACCCCCCCGTCTCTCTCTCTTTCTCTCTCTCTCCCTCTCCTTGCTGTGCTGCCTCCATTAACCATGACAAGGGAACAGCAGAGCGCTGAGACGCCAAAACCTGAAACTCAGGTGGACAGCCCTTCAGCCACAATTTTACAGCCTTCGCTCTATCTAGATCTATTTCTTCTTTCTCTCTCTCTCTCTCTCTCTCTCTCTCTCTCTCTTCCCTCGCTGCCTGCTTGTGTTTTTTTTTTTCTTCCTTGTCTTTTTTTTTTTTTTTTTCTGCCCCCACACTATCATGTGGTAGTGGCTTAAGGAATCTCATTGGAGAAGAGGACAGGGAAGCAGTACAGCTGCACAGTGCTGAAGCCGGTGTTGTGCCTGACGGCCGCTTAAAGCGATCCCCCCTCGTGGATGAGGAAGAAGACAGCGGCGATGGTGTGCGCAAGTTTTTTTGAGGAAAAAAAAACAAAAGGGTGGTGTGGTAGTGGGTGAGGGGGGGTCTGTCTCAATTCTGAACTTTCTTCACAGTCCACAGAGCAGTTGTTTGAGAAACTCTGACCAGGAGAGATTACAGATGAGCGAGAAGTGAAGAGTTCTGCAGTTTTTCAGCCAAGGTAAGTGGGATCCTCCTCTCTGTTCCCCCTCGGCCACTCGTCTCCAATAAAAGGCGAGACAAAAGGCCAGTGCGCGCATGCAGAAATGCATGCAAGACCAGCAGATGCTCCATGAACCTCCTTTCCTCACTTCTTTGAGTTTGCGGCGGACGTTATTTGATTAATGAGTGCCTGTCCAGGCTGTCTTTCTTCACTCTGTAAACAAACTCTCTCATGCCTTATCTGCTGAACGGAACCATGAGCCGGGTTGAAAAGACAGCTTTGTGCTACGGCTCCACACAAGTTGAGGTTCATGGCCTTGTGTGACGGCTTTTTATTCTGTCTCTCGGCTGAAAATGGTGCTTCGTTCCCGTTATTTTTTTTTATCTGGAAAGGCTGTTTGATTTCAAGTGGAAGGGTATCAGATTATCAAGAGTTTGTAGAAAAGTTTTCTGAGCAGAGAATAAAAGAAAAATTGCAGTTGAACTCGAAGTAGCAGTGTTCTTGCTCGAAGCCAGCAATTGTTTTTGAAACTTATTAATGCTATTCTTATGAAGCTTTTATTACTAGTAACACAAGTCCTAAATCACTGCATGACCTCTTTCTTTGATCATTTATATGTATATGCATAGTTTTGTTTTATTCCTTTTTTACAAGAAAATGTATTTTTTTTCTATTCATGAGTTATTAAAGGAGTCAAGTTTTTTGTAAAATCATGATGCCAACTATTAACCTATAATGTATATATGCACTTTTAATACATTATGCATTGTCATAACCTGCCTGCATCTCTATTGTGATGTTTATTACATATCTGTCCCACCAAATATTTGAAAGACTGGAAGTTAGAAAGACTCATTTTGAATTGAGCAGTGTCTTATAGGCTTCAGCACTCATAAAGGGCTGTTATTCAAAGCAAAGCATTCTATTAAACATTTATAGAGACGTTTTTACAACAAACCGATGACAAACTGGGCTTGAACCTTCATTGATGTTTACCAATAGTGGCGTCTTGTTTTTCTGAGCCGTAAAAAGAGTGTGCGTGGATTAAGGTGACCATAAACATTCCTGAAACTTTTCCAGTTGTAACAATGAGCAAGACTTTCTCTCGATTTCACCCGAAGCTCGGGAGCAGTGCGGGGAGCGAAGGGGCCTGGCCTGCTCTGGAGTGTTTAGCCTCGCATCCAGTGCATGTGAGTGTGAGGTCAAGTGTGGATCAGGAAAAGTTAAGTGGGCTTCACTTGGGATTTGATCAGATTAAAAGCATGTCGTTCAAATTCTTATAATGATTATAATATTTGTTTAAACCTATTAATGTGACCTATAATATTAAAGACATGCAGTCAATGCTCTTGTCCATCACAAGTCACCTCTACAGACCACTTATGACATATTCTAATCCCAAAAGCTATGAGAACCTTAAAAAGGAAGGATAAAGGAGGTATGTTAAGGGACAGTATTACTATGAGAACATGCCACTGCAAACTTCCCCTGGCTCTCAGCTCCAGTCTGTGTGTCATGCTGAAAGAAAAGCATGGAAATTTGAAAGTTTGTCTAACCTCAGTGGTCAGTTGTTTGGGGAAATCACTTGACAAGAGCAAGCACTCTGTCAGTGTGTGTACGGTGTCTCATTGATTTCCACAGGAAACGTGCTCCGTGGTCTCCTATTATGTTCGTTCAGGCTGAGGGACTTCTCAGCAGACAAACTGAGTTATTCTTCTCGACCCTGTTTTCTCAGTGTTAACTGTATGTAGAGATGATGAAACCTTGCCATTATGGGGAATTACAGTCTGCAGTCTGTCCAGTTTCATTCTGACACTGTCGTTGAACCAGCTGTCAGGACTCTTGCACTGGTGAGGAGTGTATGGAGAGTGTGTTCAGCTTATAATTGCATTTGGTGGGGCAGTAGGTAAGGCCATTATAAAATTGTGCAAAATATGTCAGTTACATTCTGAAACTCCAATTTCAATATTAACTTTATAGAAAGACATTTTCATCTATTAGGCATCAATATAATAGATTAGTATAATAGTGTTATCAAGGTGGGATGAAACTGTCCTAATGCCAGGACATTGTGTTGAATATTGAAAGAGTATCCAAGTGGACTACAGGAGACATAAAAGAAGCACTAAAACACACAAAAGCAAAGAGCAATGTTAGTCTGTAAAAATAGAAACTCGGCAAACCATGTTCACAGTTTTCAGGGGCTTTTCAGACCACCTTTTAAAAGCAATAAGGAGGGAGGAGGCTAGAGAAAATTGCCTTTTCCGCGGTGAGATTTGAGCTGTGGGCAACAGTATAGTGTAAAAAATAATGAGTTGTGTGCTCCACTATTGATTGGTCTGACTCTGCATGAAGGCTATTAAATCCAAAAGTGTGGATTATGATATTATTGACCCAGTTTAATGGAAAATAATATTTGTTTTGTTTTTTTTTCTAAAGACAAATGATTGTCACCTTTGCCAAGAAACATAAGTTGCAGAAAGACATTTTAGCGCTTATTAACCAGCCGCTTATTTGTCATAATATTTTAAATCATTTTTCAGAATAAAATGACTTCTTTTTCTTAAATTGCCTTTGAGCTGTTTGCAAAATACTTGATTCGTAGCTGTTTATGAAATCTAAAACAATAAAGTGGGCAGTAGTATGGTGAAAATGTTAACACTGCTGGCCTACAATCGAGTGAGGAGGGGTATGTCACTGGGGTCCAGTTTTAGCTTTGAGGGTTTTACCTATTTATAATAGCTAAAGCTCATTGAGACTGGTGGGCTTGGGGGGGCTCGCTTGCAGAGGCCCAGAGCTTGGAACAAAAATAAATGAATAACACACATACAAATATTATACGTCAGTATATTTCAACAGTTCCAAAGCCTGGAGATATTAACATGGCTGGCCCTCTCAAAGCTGCTTCCCCTCATCCCCATATGTGGAACGGTTATGGAATCTATGCAGGTGTGTGTTGCTGCTCGAGCAGAGCTCTCGTGTGATCTGATCATGTGGTTAAAGAGCCTGTATCGTGTCAGTGTTCACCCGAGGGCCCGAAGCGCCGGCGAGGTCTGTAAGAAGAGCTGCGCGTAATGACGACCTCGCTGTCTTAAGCTGGCTCCTGCCATCAATACTGGGTTAAAAAAGAGGAAGAGAAAACACAGAGCTAGAGTTTCACAGGAATACGTCTCCTCCAGACCGCTGCTGAAGCCGTACTGTAATCCTTGAATAGATCCTCCAAATGACAGAGCGCTGATGTCATGCTCTTCTTCTGTGTTTGTGTAGCTGGCAGCCGTGCCATCGCTGCCGAGCCAGTGCTCTCAGCTCAAGGCCGGCGCTCAGCCGAACGAGGACAGATGTGCTTCTGATCTGCTCTGTTCCCACTTAATTCATTTCATATTTGACTTTACCACCTTCTTAATCAGAAATACACACGGTTACATCAGCGCAGATGAAAACTGAAACTTTTCCCCCTTTCTTTACATACGTTTTTGTTTTTTTGCGGTCAGTGCACAAGTCAAAGGAAACGAGTAAATATGGAGAGCTGTAAGCAATAGCAGTGCCTCAGAAGAGCCCATGTTTTACTAACTACTCACTTTTTAATGATAAAAATGACCCCAAGAGCCCCACACTTCAGTTTCTCCAGTAGTTTTATAGTAGTTACAAAACAATTTGTAGTACTGAATAATAAGTCTCAGCCTGATCATTTGAGGTCATTATTAGAAACGAGTGTCTTACTATCACTGTATTATTACTATTGCTAAACAATTAATGCATTATTACTGTATTATTATACTATGAAATGTAATGATATTTGTCTACGTAACTACTGACATAATACTTACTTATTTAAAGGGCTCATGTCCTGCATTCCCCCTCTCTCATTTGTTTTTTTCTTACAATGTGTGTGCTTTTATGTAACAGGCAATTTTTACAAGACCATTTTCCATTTTCCAACTTCTCTCTCCTTATCCTTTTGAACAAAACTGGTTGCTATACGATTTTGCTGGTTGCTGATTTTTCTGGTTGCTGCACCGTTTTGCGCCTCATTCAAAACCAGCCTGGGCTGAAACACTCCTTATAACTTCAGAATGAATAGGCAGAGGGTTAAATAGAATAGACTGAAATATGTAAATGGGATATCACACATTTGTGTGATATCACAAAAACAGTGGATTCAAAATAGGCAATTGTACAGTGAATAGTATTTACAAATAATGTTCGCATCCTACATCAACCTTTTTAATTACAATTTAATTAAAATTTAATTACAATTTTGATATTGACTTTTGATATTGACATGTTCAGGCCTACATTTGTGACTTTTCTTCTGTTTGTTTGGACACCAAAAATAGCAGAACTGTGAAGGTCAACTTCTCTTTCCTAAAACAAGACTGTACAGGCTGTACAAACTTTTTGTTGGATGTACATCATAAAAATATCATCAACTTATAAACTCATGTGTAGGTGAGACTGAAAGTTTAGAATCTGCACTTTTAACCAGTTCTTAGCACAAGTGAGAAATAATATAACCAAATGTAAATAGAGGCATGCTGTGATGGGCACTTCAGAGGGTTACTGAGGTGGTACTAATCCTAGGGTTCAGTATTTCAAGTTTACAAAGAGTTCCCTTTTCAAACTCACAACTGCTTTGTCCATAGAGTCAGTAGTCACAGGTTGTTTTGCTGCTTTTCTCCTCCCCCAGTCAGTCTCTGTCTCCACATCCTGATTCTTCCTCGTCCTCCTTTCATTGGAAGGGACGCATCTGCGACATCATCAGAAAGAGGGAAGTTCCCGCTGTCGCTCTTATTGTTCTCCAAGCCTGAAGGCCCCTTCTGTCTGTGGCTAATGGAGATTGGGTGTTGGGGGGTGGTGGGGTAGGCTGGAGTGGGGGGGTTAAATCTGGAGAATAAGGGGAAAGTAAGGCCAAGGGAAAGTGTGCCAGGGTCACTGGACACGTGTGTTTTTGCCCAATGTAAAATCAGCCCATTGACCCATTCAGTCAAGAGGTAATTAGCAAATCAGCCAGACAGATTTCTCCATTTCCTTTGACCTGTCCACTTTCCTGCACAACCGCAAGATGGTCTTTTCTTTTGGCAGGAATTTTCTGACTTGTTTCCTTGGCCATGACTGACAGTCTTGAAACTAAAAGAGATCCACAATCTCACTTTTCTTTTTTTTCCTGGCACAAATGAGTCGTTTAATGAAAAAGCATGAGAAAGAAAGAGAGAGACAAAAGAGAAAGATGGCAAAAGAAAGAAAAAGAGGGAGAGAGAGAGAGAAAGACATTGAAAGAGATTGAGATAAAGAAAATAAAAGGGAGAGATGGGTTAGAGAGGAAAAAGACAAAAATAGAAAAAGAGAGAGATGAGAAAAGAGTGAGAAATGGAGTGATAAGGGACAATCAGGGAGAAAAAGAAAGGGATAAAGTAGAAAAGAGGAGAGAAAAGGGTTAAAAGGAAAAGGGGAAAAGATCTAGATAAAGATAATAGAGAGACGGGTCAAAGAGGAAAAGGACAAAAAGAAAGAGGGAGAAAAGAGTGAGAAAGAGAGTGATAAGGGGCAATCAGAGAAAACAGGAGAGAAAGGAGTTAAAAGGAAAAAAAACAGAAAAGAGGTTAAGAAGAGGGAGAGATGTGTTAAAGTAGGAAAAAGACAATAGAAAGATCAGTAGGGAAAAGATGAGAAGGGAGAAAAAGAGTGAAAAAGATCAGTCAGGGAGAAAGAGAGTGATAAAATAAAAATTAGGAGTCGTTTAGCATGTTAATTCGCAGAATATAGCCAACAAATTCCTGCAGTTATTAATTTAGCCCTGCTAGAAAAACAACTTTACTGTAAGCATCAGTAGACTTGACACATAGTAACATCGTTGCATTGTTTCCATTTTTTTTCATGTCTTAAAGGAATGCACCAGTATTTTTCAGCGTAGCGTCAATCAGCATTTGCAGAATTCAGTCAGTTGCCACTGACTTTGACTTTAAAACGCCTGATAAAAATCAATGGGCAGCTGATTATAGTTGATTTTTTTTATTGGTTTCCATAAAGCGTGTGTTTTGAGTAAACAGATCTTCAGTTCTCAGCGAAACCTTTGTGAACTTGGTGATTGATTGCTCCACAGATGTAGCAGAAATGCTGGAGTATTTCTTTTTCTCTCTTTCTGTCTTTCTTTTTCTCTTTTCTTTATGCATATATCTCTTTGTCTGTCTCCTCTTGGTCTCTTTAGCTCTCTCTGTTTCCTTTATGTCTATCATGGTCTTGCTTCTTTCTCTCCTTTTTCTTTTCTCTCCTTTTCTTTTTATTCTTTCTTTGTCTGTTCCTTTCTGTCTCTTTTTCTGTCTTTCACTCTTTCCTCTCTCGTTTTCCTTACTTTATAACTATTTCTCTCTTTTTCTGTCTCCTCTTACTCCCTTTTTCTCTCCCTGTTTCCTTTATGTCTATCATGATCTCTCTTCCTTGTCTCCACTTTCTTTGTTCTCCTTTTCTTTTTCTTCTTTCTTTGTCTGTTCCTTTCTGTCTCTTTTTCTCTCTCCTATCTTGTTTTCCAACCTTTATAACTATTTCTCTCTTTTTCTCTGCCTGTTTCCTTTATGTCTATCATGGTCTCTCTTCCTTCTCTCCTCTGTCTATTTCTTCTATCTTTGTTTATTCCTTTATGTCTCTTTTTCTCTCTCCTCTCTTGATTTTCTTCCTTTATAACTGTTTCTCTCTTTTTCTGTCTCCTCTTACTCTTTCTTGCAGTCCAGGTGAAGTTTGTGAAAGTAGATCCACAGGCAGCCGAGTTATGGAAAGGTTCGATATTAATATTGACGTAAACCAGTGAAAGACCTTGCTGTGGACTTTCAGCAGTGAGGTAACCGAAGGACGAAGCTATTTTAACGGCATAATTCCTAACTTTAATTTTTCCCCCTTTCGAAGGGATCCCCTCTCATAGGGAAGCTGTTTTATTAACAATTCAGATGGAAATCAGGGGCAAAGGAGGAACAGCTTCACACATACACTTAGCGTAGCTGTGTGTGTGTGTGTGTGTGTGTGTGTGTGTGTGTGTGTGTGTGTGTTTGGCTTGACCCTGCTGTGGCTTAAGACACTGCCTGCAAGGGCTGGAGCGCCAGACACTGAAATGAAAAGCAAGCACATTCTTGCACCGCACACAAAGACCACGAGAGAGGGGGAGAAAGAGGGAACGAGAGAGAGAAGAGAGGAGAGAAGGAAGAGAGCGAGAGAGTGATAGACATAAAGGAAACAGAGAGAGAGACAGAAAAAGAGAAATAGTTATAAAAGAAAGACAAAGAGAGGCGAGAAAGAGTGAAAGACAGAGCAAGAGACAAAGGAACGGCAATAGAGAAGAAAAAGAAAAAGTGAAAGAAAAGAGAGAGAGGAGAGGAAGAGACAGAGAAAGAAAATAGGCATCAAGAAACGAGAAAAAGGGACAGAAAGACAGAAGGGACAGAAAAGGACAAAGGGAGACAAAGAAGAAAACAGAAGAAAAAGAAAGGGAGAGAGAAAAGAGAAGAGAGAGTGATAGACATGAAGCAGAAAGAGAGTAAGATGAGACAGATAGAGAGAGAGAGGGAGAAAGGAAATAAAAAAGAGACAGAGTGAAAAAGACAGTGAAACAGACAAAGGGGAAAGCAGAGTGAGAGAAGAAAAAGAAAGAGAAGGAAGAGAGAGATAAACAAAGGAAACAGAAAGAAAGAAAGTAAGAGGAGACAGAAAAAGAAACAAGCATGAAGGAAAGTTAAAAAGAACAAGATAAAGTAACAAAGGAGGAAACAGAGAAAGAAGGAAGAGAGAGAGATAGACAAAGGAAACAGAAAGACAGTAAGAGGAGACAGAAAGAGAGACATAAAGGAAAGAAAAGGAAATAGTGATAAAAAGGAAACAGTGATAGAGAAGAAAAGAAAGAGAAAAAAGGCGAAGGAAATAGAAATGGAGAGAGAGAAAGAGATTGAGTTAAAGATAAGAGAGTGATGACTAGAGGAAAAATACAAAAAAAGAAGGAAGGAGAGATGAGGAAAGAGTAAGAGATGAAGGTCACTTAGAGAAAGGGGGATAAAGTGGAAAAGAGAGAAAGTAGTTAAGATGAAACAAAAAGATAAAAAGAGATTGAGAAAAAGAAGAGGAAAGATGGGATAAAAAGGAAAAAAGAAAAAGATGAAAAGAGAGTCAGAGACTTTCTCTCAGAAGACAAAAAATAAAGATAAGGAAGGAGAAAGATAAGAAAAGAGTGAGAGAATAATAAAAGGCAGTCAGAGAAAGGAGAAAGGGATGAAGTAAAAAAGAAGAAATGTGTTTGGAGGAAAAAAGAAAACAGAAAGATAAAAAGAGAGATAAAAAGAAATTGAGATAAAGAAGATAGAGAGGGATGTGTTAAAGAGGAAAGATTCAAATTAGAGAGACAACACAAGAGTGAGAAGTAGAACAATAAAGGGATAAAATAGGAAGAAATGGGTTAAGAGGAAAAAACAGATTTTTATAAAATATAAAGAAGACAAAAGGGAGAGGAAAAAGACAAAAAAAGAAAGAAAAGGAAAGTGAAAGATCAGAAAAGAGTGAGAAATATAGCGGGAAAAAGGGATAAAGTAGAAAAGAGGAGAGACGGGATAAGAAGAGAAAGGGAAAAAACAAATATAAAATAAGAGATAAAATAAGGAGATAATGGAGATAAAGAAGATGAGAGCGAGAGGAATGTGTTAAAAAGGAAAAAGGAGGAGAAAAAGAGATTGAAAGAAATAAGAGGGAGAGATGGCTTAAAGGACAAAGACAAAAAAGAAACATAAAAAAGAAAGAGAGAGACATGAAAAAACAGTGAAAGAATGCAGTCAGAGAGAAAGAAAAAGGATAAAATAGAAAAGGAGAGGAAGGGGTTAAGAGGAAAGAAAACACAGGTAAAAAGAGATTGAGATGAAGAATGTGGATAAGTTAAATAGGAAAAGAAAAAAGATGAGAAAAGTGAGAGAATGATAAAAGGGCAGTCAAAGAGAAAGAGAACATGGCTAAAGCAGAAAAGAGGAGAGAAAGGGGTTAAAAAGAAAGATAATTTTTTATTTATGTTTTAAAAAATCTTTTCTCCTCTAGAGGACGAGATTTCTTTCTCTCGAACTGAACCTGTTTTTTTTTTTTTGTCTGATTTTGGAATCGAACTTTAAACATTAATTCAGGACTGAAGATCAAGATGTCAAACATCTCATGCTTTCAACTACAGCAGCCTGGTGTCCCACTGTTATACTCTCCTCATATTAATATAGTAATAAAATATAGTCATAAAAGATATTACATCAATTCAGTTATCAGCAATAGGGTCTCAATGGAAAGATAAGGATGTGCAGAAAATATTAATGAATGTGTAAATCATGTACACAATTCAAACAATTCATTGTGGTTTTTATTGTATGTGTGTGTGTGTGTGTCAAGTAGTGAAATGAAGTAGAGCTTTATTGTCATCCCAGCCATATACATTAAAGACACAGTGAGACTAAATATCGTCCTCCTGGACCATACGAGCAACACAACACAACAGCAGCACTCAGACAGATCAACAATAAAGGTAAAAAGGGGGAATGAATTATAGAATTATAGTGTATATATATATATATATATATATATATAGACACTATACACTGTGTCTGGTGAACCATTTCTGTGTAGATTTGGCATTTGACAAGATAAGACATTATCTTGCTGAAATACCCAGTGACGACCCATCTTCAGCTTTCGGGCAGAGGCCACCGGAGTTTGCTTTAAAATGTCCTAGTATTTCAAAGCATTCATGATGCCATGCACCCTAACAAGGTTCCCAAGGCCTCTGGAAGAGAAACAGGCCCACAGCATCACCGATCCTCCCCCATACTTCACAGTGGGCATGAGGTGCTTTTCT
>JBBPCY010000001.1:16304417-16325312 GCA_037974405.1 Brachyalestes nurse
TCTCTCTCTCTCTCTCTCTCTCTCTCTCTCTCTCTATATATATATATATAGGTAGATACACAGAAATATATACTCTATGTATAAACCATATGTTTATAGGCCAATATACATATATATATATATATATATATATATATGTTTACATATGTGTTTGTGTATAAATGTACAAACACTACAAATATTTAGATCAGATCAGAATGTAGGGTGACTACACTGAAAAGTGGCAGAATCATAAACATACCTAAACAACACAACACAGCCCATCTTTATAGACAGTGACTTTAGTAAAGCAGTGAATTCAGCCTCTTCTTATTTTAATTATGCTGATGCTTTTTCGTTCAATCATAATTATCATGTTGTGAAAAAGACATACACCACACACTGTGGCAAACACACTGGCCTTGCTGTTTACACAGCGCACCGACTCAGAATAGAAATATTTAACAATTGCGGCATGCTCAAAACCTTTGACAAAATGTGTTTTCTGTGTATTTGAATGATGTATAGGAAGTAGTCAGACAGATGGTGACTGGCCGCTGTATCCAGGCTACGCACAAACACTGCTCTTGCATGTCTGTCTGCTCTTGTCACTGCCTGCGTGCTGCTGGCTGAGCGAGTGAGTGTGTGTGTGTGTGTGTGTGTGCGCGCGCGCTGATGCTTCATTTTCTGCAGACGTCTCGACCAATCAGACAACCCTAAAAAAAATGCCCACCAGCCACATAAATCTAGAAGGTCAGTTAAGGGCACAGAAGGTGCCTTATAGTAGTGAAGTAGGTATAGCAGTTATTTCTGTGGGGTGGATTAATGGGCCATTGAATGCTATACAGAAAGTATAGCAGGTTATGTACATTGTAATAATATAATTTACTTACATGGCTTAAATCAATGTGCTTAAAACTTAACGACACAAAACGGTTCAGATTAAAAAGCCACTGCTTGAAATAACAGGAAAAACACAGTAAACACACAGTGAAATATCATTTTCTTGGTTTAATAATATATATATATAGCTTTTATTTAAAGCAATCAGTGGTAACATTCTGTAAAAATCCCACATACTGACAGGTTAAGATTAGCGAAGATTTACAAGTGAAATACATTTTCATTCATCGTCAGTTTACATAATTGTGCATTAACCTTCTGTAGTAATATTAGTTTGAAAGTTATCTTAACTGCAATAGCAGATTGAACTTTTATTAATCAGACAATACATTAATTATCAACAGTGTATGAAATATAAGCCCTGTTTTCACTTAAGTATTAGTCTCTGGCTACGATGAGTCCATAAACCATGCAGCAAGTTAGTCCAGCGATTTTCCAGCATGGTTATTCTGGTCTTTTTTCTGTCCGTCACTGGGCTAAATTTTGCATGGCAACAGTGTAGAGGGAAAAAAAGCCACACACAGCCAATGAGGGGTATTTTCACAGAGCTTTAAAAACAAAAGACAGTTTTAGGGTCCTGCACACATTATTAGATCTCTTCCAGCACCACTTGCATTGCATAAAAACAAAAAAGGAAAAAGACGATGGGACGATAGTGGAGCATTTAATGAGGGACAGATTTATTTCATGCACTAAAATCATGCGCAATAAACAATGGCAGTGTTTGACATATGCATATGCATTATCTTTAGAATAAAATCAACTGAAATAGTGAATCATGGTGGAAATATCATACAGAGAGTGTGGTAAACACAAAACAAAGACTCACCTCAGGGGAGTATAAAGTGATGAGAAAATGTAAACAAAAATGCCCTTCCCATAATTACAGTTACCTCACTGTACCAAAACAAGCTCATCACAGAACACGACAAATACGTCCAGTCATGTTAATTTGTTTACTAGCAGAAGACAATCAGAACCTTCATCATTTCCTTCCTCAGCTTGTGCCAAAAATCCAGCAGGACCAGGAGAGATCGTGTTAGAGATGAAGATACATATCAAATAAAGCTGAAATCCAGAGGAGAAAACACTAGAAAACACTGAAGATATTAAATCTGTCAGATCTGAGGGAATCTTGCAGGCTTCTTCAGATGCCCCATCAGCGACCAGAGGGTAGAAGGTAGTGAGGATGAGAAAGGGAGAGAGAGGGGGAGAGAGAGAGAGAGAGAGAGAGAGGGGCAGTTAAGTAAGAGAGAGAGAGAGAGTTGGCCCACAACCCCAAGCTTGATTAAAAAAAATGCTTGCCAAGCTATCCATTTCACACACGCACCGACAGAAGGTTTGATATATTCACCCGATCGATGAAGTGAACAGGCACAATGGCCTAATCGGACGGGGCGTTTTTTTTTTCTCCCTCAATTCCTCGTCTCTGATGTTCCCCCCTGCAGTCTGTGCTGGTGCTGCACTCAGAGACTCGGAGAGCAGGGGTTACCCCAAGGGTGCTCAGCTCCGTGGACTGGCCGAGCAGGTCTAGACCACTGTGTGACCCCCGCGTCGGCCCCTTTGAAGGAAAGGCAAGTTCGGTCAGAAGGAAGAAAGTGAGGCGTGGCCCCTTTTCAGTGTGGGAGCGAGCCGCGGCCGTCCAGAGGTAAGAAGGGCAGGGAGAGTGGGCAGCTGCTACCATGGTTACTGGCCAAGTATGAGGGTCCTGCTATTGAGGGGCTGCTTTCTCATGCTCTCAGCCGGGCAGTGTCCCACACTCCGAGGGGGCAGTGCACAGTGTAAAGGATTCTTTTCAGCAAGCGGTGGGACATGGCCATGGAGTTTACCTTAGTCATCATATATATATATATATATATAAAGTTACTGTTGGGACAAAACCTTGTATCTGAGAACTTTAGAAGAAGGAAAGAACATTTCCAGCCTTGAATGCTTGAATGGAAGTTGATCAAGATTTTTTATTTAAACCTTTAAAACTCATTTTAAAGTGACACAAATGCATTTCCATTGTTTGATTTTTGAACATGATTTGCATTTTTGCCTCTAAAAAGCCAGCGTCTGCTGTTCAGCAAATGGTTAGTCAGAGTTTGAAGGTGAAGTGTTGGTGATGCTGCATTGTGCCTCCTTGCTGTCTTCTTTTTAATTTTGCTTATTTAAGTCTTTTACTCAAATGTATACCCATAATTGCCTTACCTGTTAAAACATATGAAGGTGTTTATTCCTTTTTAATTGCATTTTTTAAATGTTTCTCCTACAATGTCAAGATTTAGTGATACTTTAAAGATATATTTAACACAGTATGACCTCGTGATGTGGAGAGCGCAGTATTACCTTTAATGACTTTTAGACAGAATGTTTATTGGAGACTTTATGACATTGTTAGGGCTTTGCATATTGTTTTAATTATTCATTCACCAAAGCATTTGTTATGCTTAGTCTGAGCTTGCTCACTTCATGCCACGATGATGCTGCGGACTGACAGACTGACTGACACTACTGAAAGACATACAGACACACGGTGTGTCCTTATAGAAACGCTCTGGGACATCAGACCAAAGACATCCTGAATAAGGATGAAATCTATAGACCTAAGCTCATCTCCAAAACATGACAAAGCTACGATTTGGGGGTTCATTTATCCTAAAGGTATAATAATGTACAGTAGATATGGTATATAAATAATATGGACTGTGTATATAGTGTAGAGGAATATTCTGTACAATCTCTGCAAAACAGAAATGTAAATCAGAACAAAACTTTTCAGGTGAAGGAAAAATAATTGTTACAACAAATTTGAATGTGATTTTGAATTACTGTTATTTAATCGTTCATATTCAAGATTCAAGATTCTTTATTTGTCACATGCATAGTCATACAGTTACAACACGCAGTGAAATGTATCCTGAACCGCTCCTTTGACTGTGCAGACATTATAGACAAGTAATTTTTAAATAAAAACCTGGAATTTTCTGAAACATAGAATAAAGTAAGGAAATAAGTACAATATTCTGCTGGAATAAATGTTATGTTGGTGTGAGAGCCGGTTTGGTTAGAGTGTAATGAGATGCGGAATATTTATACTGTACTATGTCTTGAAGTAGAACAATGATATAATAATGTTGTATAGTATTGCATAATTGAATAATATGGCCCTACATTGCGAGCATCACAGTGACATTAATGCAAACTGTTGTAAAGTGTAGGTTCAGTGTATTTATATTTAATGCTTAACGGAAGTGTAGTGTAATTACATGTCCTTGCTTATGAATAAACCAGAGCATGGCACTTACAGTTCCACAAATTGTAACTTCAGTGCAGTGGGTTTACTGTAAGAATGCTGGCCCACTCCCTGCAGCTGACACTTGCCCCTCCAGACAGACACTAAGACTCAGACAGATGGCCGGGCAGGCCAAAGGGGCAAGGCATGACCACGTTACTGATGGAGCGTGGGAAACCCTTCTCTCGGTCACATGCAGCGACAAGGCTCTGTTTCTTCATCGCTGAGGCAAAACAGCAGATTAGAATCATTAGCACAAAGTAAAAATAATCATTTCATGCTTAATATGAAGTCTGCAGAGTTAGACTGCAGGATTTGCATTCTGTTGAAAGAACAGGAGCAAGTTGGGCTAACATTTATTTACATATACGCCAAACAAATACATGCTTTGCTGCTTTTGGACATTTTTAGTTTTCAGATGTTCCATGGTGTAAACTCTACTACCTACTGTTTTTTCTGCATCAAATGGTGATTTGCAGGAGTCAGATGTTCTACGTGAGTTTATTGTGGCCTCTCTTCAGGATCCATTTACAGGACATGTAGAAGACAGACAGACAGAAAGGTTTAACACGATCAGATCAGTAATTGTGGGAGGAGAAACTGGGACTAAGGAATAAGGCTCGGCTCATGAAAGCCAGACATGCTGCTGTAAACTGGAGAGTATTAAAGTTTCTCTTAATGAGCACTGGAAGGAGAAACAGGTGCAGGTGATGATGAGAAGGCGGAGCCAAAGATGCTGTGGACCAGTCAGAAACGGAGAAAGAGAAGCGGTCACTTAAGGTGGAGACTCAAAAAGAGAAGGTTACAGTGTTGAACATATTAAGGGTAGTAATAGGACGTTTAACTGTGTATAATACTACCACTACCAATACCAATAATATTAATAATTAATAATACCAATCATTTTAATAATAATGATGATGGTGGTGGTGATGATGATGATTCTACTAATACTGCTACAACTACAACTAATAATAATTATGCTACTACTACTATTACTACTATTACTACTACTACTAGTAATAATAATAATGGTAGTTTTCGTATCATCATTCTTCTTGCTAGCATTATTATTATTATTATTAATAATAATAAGAAGAAGAATGATGATGATACTAATAATAATAGTAGTTGTCGTATCATCATCATTCTTCTTACTAGTAATAGTAATAATAATGATGATAATTTGACGACTAATACTACTATTATTATTATTATTAGTAGTTGTAGTAGTAGTAGTATCATCATTATTATTCTTAGTTGTAGTAGTGCCATCATCATTCTTCTTCTTTGTTTCAGTGTAGTGTACATGAGACCTTCCAACCTAAAGTAAAACATCTGACCAGCAATAAATCAGCAAAATTGATTGTGATTTAGCAGCAAGACCTGCAAGTCTGTGTGTAAACGAGAGCAGGGGGATCACTAACCAGGACCATTCGCTCCAGAACGCAAAAAGTGAGAAAAGGCTAAGGGGAAGTTGGGAAGTGCTATTGGTGTCTTAACCCTTTTAGGTCTATTGTTCTGAACAAAGGCCAGTCACAATAAGCCCTGGGGTAGATGGCCCTCCAAAGAATAGCCACTTTGGTGGGATTTAACGGGTTAATGCAGTACAAAAGGAGCTGAGGCCATGTAACACAGCAGGGGCTGAACGTTGGAAACACCAGGCAAGCATTCCAAACTCTGCTCCCAGTCAGCCTTGGCTTACAACTGGACCCTGCATACTTTCCCTACATGCATTTGTGGGCTTTTTTTTTTTGTTTTCCCCTCTTTGTTTCATTCTACGCACAATTAAAAATGCCTTGGCGTGCTAAGACGAGCGCTAATATCCTTCAATCATTTTGAGCTTTATGTAGTTTGCATGCTGTGAATGTAAGACAAGTAAATGATATGTAGCTCTATATTTTTGGTTTATGCCAAAACAACAATAAAGCAAATGACTGTGGTTTTGCTCTTTTTTTCCCCCACTGCTTCCCAAAAGGAATGTGGGATTCTCCCTGGTTTACCTTCCATTATACCGGGTTTATCGAGTTCCCAAGCATGACGCCGGTCTCCTTCAAGCTCTTTTCATGAGCCCATACTATCAGAATTAGAATCAGAAAACTTTATTGATCCTGGAGGAAATGGTGGCACAGTCTCACAGAGACACAGAGACCAGAACAATCTAAAATATAAAGCCAAAAATAAAATATAAAGCAGAAAAATATTCTGTATGAAATCAGAAAGAATATTCTTGAAAATACCTCTGGGCTGTGACTTTGCTCCAAAGGGTTAAATATGTTTATGATTTAAAACTTGTATTTATTATTTTATTATCTAAGGTCCCCTTATAGTGTCCCTTACAGGTAAAATCAAAATGAAGTTCTTGAGCTTTAAATTAACTTAAGACTGCTCGTTATTATTATTATTATTATTATTATTATTATTATTATTATTATTATTATTATTAATATTAAACATATTAACACATTATTAATATTAAACATTAATGTAGTCTTTATTTTTGTGCCCAAAACTCTGTAATTTGTGGTCTTTAATTACAATATGTATTGATTAATGCGTGATTAAATATCTGTTTGGGTTTTTGTTTGTTTTCTTTGCTCATTCATCCTTTCATGAATTTACTTTGCAAATATCAGAGGAAACACTGCACGCACTGTGTGACGTGGGGTTTTTTTGGCCCAATTCAGGCAAATGTAGGTGCATTTAGTGGCTCTGGATATATGTAATGTGCTCTGCTGGCACCGTATCATCTCCTGGCTCTTTGTGATGTCTATAGCTATTTATGAACAGTGCCGTCCTCCTGAGCGGGGGCTGGCATTAGACCACAGAAAAGGCTCGCAGCTGAAAAGTAAGTATCAGTTTCACGCTGCTCTTTGTTTTGATTCCACCCCTGAGGAATCCTTCCCCTCACTTGACCTCCGCTTTTCTTGTGATGCATTTCGGCAGGGTTTCCATTAGCCTCCTCCTTCAGGGATAAAGCAGCTCATTTAGCCGTGCAGTTTGCGGCGGACGTGCTGTTGCGCCGCTCACTGCTTCCATTTGCCATGCTGTCCTTACCCGTCTTCATTAGCCGAATGTGCCCATCACCTGTGGTGAAAACAAAAAGCAGCAGACACACAACACAATTCGACACAGGCCCAGACCCGGAGCCCATGACCGTAAATACCTCAAAGCTTTTGGCCCATTCCCATTCACCCATTTCACCCAACGCTATGGGGCTTTGAAGCACTGGAGCATTCAGACCCATTATTTAAGACATTATTCTGCTCACGCGGCTCGGTGACAGGACAGAAAACGCTACATGGTGCAACATGCAGACTAAGCAAAATGTGAAATAGGCCCAAGATGCAGTGAAGGACGGTGCCTGTGATCTGACTCCCACTGGGTTGTAGAGTATTTCGGTGTTATTTGGAAAAAAAAAGGACATCAGGCAAATTCAGTTCATCCGTCTCATATTTGGAAGGAAAAATCAATCCATTGAGATGTTTTGCACAGTTACTTGTCCCAAAGTGAGCGAGGTTAAGTTAAAAACCGTGGGAGAAATCAAAGCCTGGTTAATATTTGAACAGTGCTGATTGTATATTTATATTTTTAAAGAGAAGGCAGGTTCTCATTAATATTTTAACGGTTAGCTTTGGTCAGAATATCACATTCTGGGTGGCTGTACTTTTTAAACATGTGAAGATATATAGTGAATTGCTTTTATAATTAATTTAACATGCTGATGAGACCACATTAATACTTAAATAGGCTGTTGTCACTGATATTAATTCACATGGGGTCAGCCTGCAGGGCAGAAAGTGTTTTTTAAAGCAGAGATCTTGAAATCTGGACCTCAAATCCAACTCCTGGTCCTGGATTTTGTACTTTGGTTAAATTGCACTAGGTGTCAATCAGCAGTTCAATTAGTAACCAGTGATCCAAAATCCAGGATGGGAAACTGGATTCAAGGTCCTGAGTTGAAGACCCTTGCCTTAGAGCACTGCCACTGCCTCATCATATTAATATTAAATGGATAAGATCTCAACTTTCAGTCTCTGTTGTTGGTTTTTTTTTTTTTGTAAGAAGCCATTAACACCGCACATAGATCAGCATTCTGCACAAAAACAAGGAAAGTAATTAAGCTAAAATGCAGTCTGAATTCAGGCTCCATGCAAGGTGCTTTTGAAAGACCAATCAAGCAAATGCTTTCACAGGCCTTTTGAGATGCTGTAAGCATCGATCCTGGCAAAGTGCCTTATTTAGTCACTTGGAGGGTTATGTTTATTTTCAAGCCTTCAAGCCTATTTAGAAATTCATAACGTCTAGATGGAGTTGATACTGAGCTGGCGCTCAGTAGTGGAATTATTCATAATTGTGAGCGTTACGGGCACAGAGGTGGGTGGTGGCTAGTTACACTTACTCCTTTACATTTCAAAAGATCGTTTTCAACAATTTTGTATGTAAAAGGGGTTTTAAAAATAGGACAGTTGATGCAAATCATATTTTTTTGTATGTGGAAAGGCAGAGGTATCTAATAAAAGTCCTCATAATATAGTTTTAATATTTCTAGTATTTCAGGACCCCACCCTCATTGTATCATTTAAAAATGATATATATAAAAATGATATTTAATGCATTTTGGAGTCTTCACATACTCATGTTAGTTTTTGTTGGATTGGTATAACCCTTTCCTGCCCTGTTGAGCTCCAATCAGCATCTAACATGCTGGCCCCTCCCCCTCAATTAATGCTCCAGCCAATCAGGGACTTTGTTTGCCAGTTAATTGCAGATGGTGGTTGGAACTAGACGACTCAAGAAGGTAGATCTTCAGGAACAGGGTTGGTGGCCAATTTCATGAATTTTCTTTTTATTCATGATATACATTGTTGAGAGTGGGCTGTAATGCAATTGTAAACAAAAACTCTTCAAGCAAAATGCTCATGAATTCATATTTTTTTCTGTTTTTAAATGAAAATACTCTATACTCTAATACTTTAAAATCTACTTTTAAGTCTATTTGTGAGGAACATGATCTTCCTTGTAGACTGTTACCTTTAGCCATTCACACTGACGTACTCATTCCTTTTTTGTGTGCTTATTTTTCATGAAGCTTTTCATTTTATTTTTATTTTAGACCAGACAGAGAAGATCAGGAACAAACAAATGCTGTGAGTGTTAGATGTACAAATTCCACTGCAGTTCTATAAGTTACTACTTAAGTACTTTCTTAGGCTACTTTACTCATACTGTTGATGACATCATACCCATTATTTCACAGAACTAACAATAAATTTACTTGACAGTGAGCTGGTGCTTCTCAATCTAATCCACAGGGTCTCCAAGATAGTCCACAGTTTTGCTTCTATGGAACTATGATGCATAGGGATAAAACAAAAATGTGGACCATCCACAGCGGCCTTAGGATCAATTTGAGACCATTACAGCCACCCTTTTAAAAATAGGGCTGCCAAATAAAGTTCAGCCATAGAACAGTGGTTCCCAATCCTAGTCATGGATGTTGTGTTTACTGGCTCTTACACCCTCACCTTCGTTAACCTTAAAAAGGGCTTGTTAATTAGCTCCTTATTTGCATCAGGTGTTTTGGGAGCAGAGGAAACTCTAAAATGTGTGATGCAATCTCCCCCAGGACTGAGAGCCATTGTAATAGAAATGCAACTTTTTGGTGCCCTTGAAAAGCAAAAAAAACTTTGAGTGGATATCTCATTTTTGCAAATAAGATATGAGCATACAAACATAAGTTTTCCACAACTGTACATCCAGGCCAAAAGCCGGAGAGAAGCGTTTATTATGAAGAGTGCACCTCTGGTGCTGCATTGCCATTTCACTGATTTTATCACCTGTCTTTGTGATATCAGGAACAATAACACAGACCAAGCACGCCTGATCCAGAAAGACAGAGCTTACTGATATACTGATAAGATCTGCAGTTCTGCTGGATGAAGTTAGAGCTGAATACGGCAGAAAGACTGCTCTATTGCATCACGGCCAGCTGAATTTACACACTTTATCCAAGTATAAGAAACCACTGAACATACTTTCAGTGACCCCAGTGGTTGTTAGAGCGCTAAACGACAAGAATGACTAGTTATATATTTAACAGCATGGAATGCAGCACTACCTAATAGTGGACACTCACTCTGTTGTGCTTTCTGTAATTAATCACTCTGGAGTCCAATCCTGCTCGAATATATCAGACTCGCCCATTCTGGACAGTCAACTGTTTGTGTGTGTGTGGCCATATTGTTTTCTCTCTTTTCAATTCAGAGAGTACTGTGGTTGGGTTTAGTATCACAAAATAATGGTATATTGCCTTAAAATGGACTTAATTGACAACTTCCATTCATCCATCCATTATCTACCCCTTTGTCCCGTAATTGACAACTTATTTTCTCTAAATTTTGAATGAAGACGATTATGTCAACATGCTTTATCGAAATAAAATATATACATTTGCATTTCAAGAAAGTAGGAAATTATGTCAGAAATGTGAGAAAAATCATTATTACAAGATTCCTTATTTTGAGATAATATATTATTTTGACTGAACACATCAACATTCTCAGACATCAGCATTCTCAGACAAAGATATTGTGTTGGGAGTTGAAAACTGTCACTATTCCAACATTATTTCGATATTATCTAGAATTTTGAATCAAAGTAAGTCATTATTATGAGATGCCAAGTTAAAATGTTAATATACTGCTGCCAGAAGCAGTTTCTGATATATTTATTCGAGCGGTGTGTGAGGCCTAATGCAGGTTGCATGTTTGCCTCGCCCGTTCGAGTTCTCCCCTAAACGGACCCCACTTTTTCACCTCATTGCCTCTGCCCACAGCTTCGCATCCAGCAGCTGCCGCCAACAAGTCCTGCTAAAATAGTGGCCGTGTTTAGTCTGGCACCATGCAGCAAGATTGATTGGCAGCTGGGTCAAACAAAGTCATTTTCTTGGCTCCTCTCCCAGGCAAATCTCTGCCTAGCGCTGGGTTAGTGGTATCAAGTCCCTTTCCAGAGAGGCTGACCAAAGCGCTCTCCTTATTCACCTCAGGTTCCTCTCTCCGAATCCATCCAAACATCTGTCAGCTCAATGAAGGCTTAAACGCGGCACAAAAGGATGCAAATGAGTGACTGAAGGTGAGAAAAAAAATTACTGCTATTGTTCCTGAAGATGAAGGATTGAATACCTTTCTGTTTTGGTACGGTGTTAAAGCTCAGGTTTTCCACATTTGGCTATTCATCAGCACAGGGCTTACTCAGTGACAAGTTTACGTCTAGAAAAGTGCACCTTGGTACAGTGGGCCCATTTACACCAAATTACACTTAAGACGCCCTTCTCCTCTGAGACTGACCACCACACAGGTGGTTCGCCTTTTAAAACGGGCCTCGGACATGAATTCCTTCATCGTTTTTTTGGCAGTATGCTGTTTTGCAATGTGTTTTAAGTTACTGTTGGTTGATGTCATTGCTAGCTTGAAGCTTTTTCAGCTCCTGTCTTTGCCATCATGTATCATGTCAGTTTTGTTAGGATATATTTTTACCACAGTTTGCGTGCTTGAAAATAAATTGCGTTGCTGCTGAGATGGATGAAAAAAGTAATAAGGAACCAAGCTAAACATGATTATATAATAACTTCACTGCTTGGCAGGTGACCTGCTATGGTGTGTTGGAAAGTGGAACATTTCTCTTCTTGAAATGATAAAAATGATACAATGATAAAACCACTAAACAAATGAAGCGTACTCATAGATGTAGGAAACCTCTCGCTAAATCACTAAACTAAATATAATTATGTACTTTGCTGTGCGGTAGGTAGCCTCCTATGACTTGCTTGAACATAAACACTCTCAAATGTCAACTCAAATGTCCAAAATAGATTAAAAAATAAACCAACAAACAAATTAGTAACATAATTGTGGACTAAAATGTCTGCCTGGTATGTAACCATCCTGATTGCAGTTGTGCTTAAGGTGAAAGTCTACACTCTTTAAACTGTTATAGAAGTTAAACTGGCAGGTTTTTTCCAGTCCCATTTTAAAGACAACAACTCAATAAATTGCATTCAGAAAGAAGGGAAGAAAAAAAACGAGGCTTGAAACAGTCAACATGAACCCATTAACACAGTTGTCAATCCAGGATTAGGGGCCCATTTCTCAATTTTTCATGAAACACATCCAAAGCGTTGGTCTAGTCAGAGCCATAAGCCTGAGAGATTTCGAAGGAGAGTGTGATGCATCTGCCAGAGTTTGATTCTTTTTTGTGTGTGCGACTTTAATAGGATTCAGGCCCTGCTGAGGCTTATTTTCACTCGGTAAAATGCGGTGGAGTGTGCGAGTCATGAGTCCTGTCATATGTTTGAGTAATTGCTACGAACCGAGTGACTCCGCAATGCATGTAACGCTGCCTTGTGGCCAAATAGCACGTGAGCAGTCCCACTCAGCTGCTGCTTGCACTTTCTCATTTAAGATAAATAGCGCCATTGACTCCACTCCACGTGTGTGCAAATAGCAAGTGTGTGGGCCAAGACATCCACACATTGTTTCCCCAGATAAACGCCTCCTTAGGTTCCTATTTTTCCATACCTTTATGGCACGCCATGAAGCTTAATGCTCTTAATTTGGTTATTTTTCTCATATGATATATGAGGGACATTATGACTTTCTTTGGAATTCTGCACTTTCGGAAATACTATGTAACTTTAGAAAGAAACTCTAAGATACACCGGCCATGAGTGTACATCATTACTAGATATCCCTACAGAACATGTTATGAAAACAACTTCTTCCTTTCAACTCATCAACAAGACCCCAGGCCCCCCCGCTGAAACAGTCTCTGCCTAAAACAGTACCCCCCACTGACTCTTCACACATGTCAACACATTTTTGCACGTGTTTCATCTGTATGTTTTACTTTGCACTTTGTATATGTTTCAATACTCAGTATATTTACTTCTGTAATATATTTATTATAGTATGTTGCATATGTTCTGCACTATTTTATCCTGTTTGTATTTTAGTACTTATTGTTTTTAAAACTGTTATTTTTGTTTTTTGCACCGTCATACCAAAGTATGTTAGGTCAGTTATCAGATGATACACACACACACAAACTACAAAATTTCACCCAACTTTGCAACCTTGAAGGTTTTACTGAAAAAGTTCTGAAAATAATCAGAATCATCATGCAACATGCATGGTTTCCTCCTTGTGGAAAATATGCAGACTGCTGAACATGGCTTTATAAATATATACACTGATCTGGCACAGCAATAAAATCACTAATAGTTCTCATTATGGTGGCACTTGTCAAAGGGTAGGAGATGTTAGGCACCAAGTGAACAATCAGTTGTTGATTTGTTGCAAGCAGAAAGAATAGGCACTCTGACAAGGGCCAAATTGTGAAGGCTAGGCGACTGGGTCTGAGCATCTCTAAAACCTTAGGTCTTTTGGGGTGTTCCTGGTATGCAGTGGTCAGTATTGACCAAATAGGACAAACATTCATCTGGCGACAGGGTCTTGGGTGCACTGATGCACATGAGGAGTGAAGGCTTGCCTGGTTGGTCCAGTTCTACAGAAGAGCTACTGTAGCAACTTCATGAAGAAAAAACTTAATGCCAGATGTGATATAAAGGTGTCAGAACACACAGTGCATTACAGTTTCTGCATACGGGGCTGGCTAGTCACAGACCAGTCAGAGTGCCCATGCTGACTGCTCACAAACCTGTGGAAAAATAGCACTAGGATCAAGACAGTGGAGGCAGTGTGATTCTCTGGGCAATGTTCTGCTGAGAAACTTAATGTGAACGTATCACCTAGATGAACATTGTTGCAGACTAAATACATCCCTTAATGGCAAATTTATTTTCTAATAGCGATGGCCTCTTTCAGCAGGAAAATGAGCCCTACCACACTGCGAAAACTGCTCAGAAATGGTTTGAGGAACATGGAAATAAAAGTTCAAGGTGCTGACTTAGCCTACAAATTTCCAAGATCTTAATGTGATAAAGCAGCTGTGGGATGTACGGGTCAAACTAGTCTGATCCATGGAGGCCCCATCTCCTAACTTACAGGATCTGCTCCTTATCTTTTTGGCAGATACCTAACACACCCTTAGAGGTCTTGTGGAAGTGCTTCAAAGGGTCAGAGCTGTTTTTGGTGGGACTTGGGGGACCTGCACAGTTTTAGGCAGGTGGTTTAAATCTTATGGCTGATAAGTGTATGCTGTACAGACTCTGTGTATCCTTCAAGCTGCAAGTAATCACTAAGCCAGTGCACTGAGAAAACGCCTTTTAGCTTTAAGATCGAATAACCGGCTAACTGTGTTCTCTAGTTAGCCCTCAAACATAATGACACATAATGACACTGACAAATAATAGTATAGGACCCTTTTATATTACGGGACATAATCTGCTATCACAAGTGCTGACAGCACATGACATGTTCTATGACATGTTTATGACATGCTTATGTCAATGTTATATAACAGGGGTCAAAGTGCTATCAGTATACTAGTATAATAAAAAAAAACAAATCTATTCTAAAAAAAACAAAGTGAAAATCTTACAGGCTTAGTCAGTCGTTTTGAATTCCAGTGTACATCAACTGGGATTTCCAGTTATTTATTGTTTCATTTTCAACTCGGTCCAGAGGCAACTGATCATTTGCAGCTTTTCGTTTTTTCCGAGGGCGCACACAGTTATTGAAGCAAATTGCTGAATATTGGCAACTAATTCTAAATATTAGGCTGATGCATGGAATTATTTCAATTGCATCTAAACTGCATCATGACAAGTTTAATCTTATGCATTGTCTTTCACTTTTTAGGAGGTCGTAATGCAGGTTTGATGATGATCACAGGAAAAAATGAGGATACTTAGCCTCAAGGTACGTGTTTAATTTTTTAAATTGTGAATTAATACATTTACAGACTAACACAATATAATAAATCTCTACATGTGTGTTGTTTGTCGACAACACAATATTTACTCTCATGAGGATGTGTTAATAGACTCGACATAGAGGAGAACCTGGATATGTTACAAACTGGGAATCATTATAATACACTGATACAGGGATGCAGGAAGAGGGGGTGCTGAGGGTGCTGCAGCATCTCCTGATTTCAGGACTGTTCAACTGTAGCTGCACACTGTGTGTTGCTAAAACACAAGCAAGTTGCGGTGCAAACAGGGAAGGTGTGCTGTGGCCTAATTTTTTAAAAGGTCCTAATAATATCTTGTTTTGAGTATGTTAGTTGTTTTACAACCTTTATATGTGCCGCTATGTATGTATTCAAGAATTTCAGCTATGGACGTGACAGTCAGTCACTACAGCATCTGATTGGTTGCTGCTCAGCTTATTTGCATAATATTTGACCAGAATGAGAATGCATCAGTGGGTTAACGTGGCAGTTATGTTTATGTCTCTCTTCACATTTAATAGCTCATCATGACATTTCATTTGATGTAAATTGCCCAAAAGAATAATAAGAATGAGAAAGAAAAGGTTCATAACGACACCACATATATGCTGCTTACCATTTCAGCACCCCCAAGTTCCTGCATGTATCATCCATGTTCTGCTGGTGTGTTTGGGCTTCATTTGTTTTGAACAATATTGCTTGTCTCCAAATGCGGAATCAGCGAGGAGCCACTTGTCATTAACCCGTAGATCCGATCTTGTGGTAAAGTCAACAGCACAAGCTCGTCTCTATGGGTCTCTGTCTCTGTGGTAGACCAGCACCTAGTTCTTGTCTATTATTTTCTATGTGTGTCTTAAAAGAAATTCAAATAGAGAACATATAAAACATAGAGCAGTGAATGTATAAGTCTGTCACTCAACACACAGTAACAACACTAAGCCAGATTCTCGGTCTCAAAATGTATTTTATTCATTTATCTATATATTTATTTATTTCATGTTAGTAATGAGTAATGAATTCACCAGTGCACCTTTGTTCACAAGAGTATGATCATGAGGAACCGTGTGTATCCGGGTTGAGGTAGTAGGTTGTATGGTTTAGAATTACATCCTGGGAGTTAACTGTACAACCTTCTAGCTTTCCTTGGAGCTCACTAAAGTCATCCAACAGGAAATATTGCTTGCACTTGGTTATGCATCATGCAGCTGGTTTTTAGCTTGAGCTAAGCCAGCATGTACATTAATTTTAAAATGTGTATGTGTACGTCTACATAATACAATGGTACCATATGAAGCAGAACCTTAAGTACAACTTTCCTCTGTTTCTTCCATTTCCTTTTTCTGATTTACTAAGTTGGGCCCTAACCAAGCAGCATATACCATATTCTGTACCTATTGGTTCATTCATATAGATTTCTTTTGTGATCACGGTTGATTTCTCAGTTATTATACACAATTGGGAGTAGAATTATTAAGGGGTAGTGCTTTACTTACCTCTTCCATGAATGCATTTTCAAAAGAAAAGCTAAAAAAGTATGAAAGGAATGAAAATGACCTTAAGCTAATATAAACGGAAATGTTTTCATACACTGTGCTACACGCTAGAATTTATTCTGTGGTATCCTAAATGTTTACTGGCCCTTTTTTGCCTTTCATTTAAAAACTGACCACTGACCTTCACTCACAGTTTCAACGTTCCCTTTTCCAGCTAAAAAGTCACAATGCAGTCTTCATCTTCACCATCTGTAATAAAAGGGTATGAGATAGTGACCAATAGGAGACCCTGTTATCCTGAAGCTGCTGCACAAATGCCGTTTATACTCGGCGCGGTCAGCCGAGGCACAGAGCCGGCTTTTACTTTATGGTCAGTAAATAAGCATAACGTGTGTGTGGTGCTCTGAGGTGTCATCGATTTGTCTGGAGCTGCTCCTTTTGCTGCTGTGTCCGAGACCCTCACAGATCAATGCAGACTTGCCCTTTAACCTCTGAAAGAAATCAATAGCATTGACCTGGAGGGTTCTGGGCTGCATTAATAGAATGGCCTGGCATTTATTGTAATAAGATTGGATATTTCTTAGTTTTTGCACACATCACACTTTATGCACAGCTTAAAATTCTATAAATATAATATACACAGACATATATACCATCACTGTTAGTACAAATTCTCCAGAAAGCTTGTTAAGTAAGTAATTTTGGAACATTTCTATAATTTCTGTTGATCTATTCATCATGAAAGGTCAACTAGTATTTTCAAATTATCTAAAAAAAAGAAAAAAAATGAAGATAAAAGGTTTTGTCCTGACAGTGATGATATGAATGCACTGAGCACCACTGATGAGACTTCCTCATCACTAGAGAGCTGCTAAAAAAAGAGCATGTGTGTGTATTGTTCAGTTAACAGCTCCTGAGTGTTGAAAAGCTGTCTAATGCCTTATAGGTTCAAAAGACTTGAATAGTCAGTCACAGTGCAATAATAATAAGATCAAAGATGCTCTATAAAACCTGAAGTATACTCTATGTACTGCAGTACTGATGTCCAAAAGTAAGAGGAGAGGTTAGCAATGTCCCAGAGAGAGAGGCAGTAATAGACCTGATTGATTACAAGCACTAGTTTAAAGCATTCATTGATTTCATTTGCTTTAATATTCCCTTGGTCCTGTGGAGACTCCAGTGTCTGCAGTCTGAGGGAGAGTGGACTTGAACTTGAATTATGTGCTGTTGGGGAAATTACACACTGACATTTAGAGCAATGCACACCATTGAGCAGCCCTGGATCCTGCAGGGACATGCAGCATATTATATTGGGGCGTAATTGAATCATTGGATGCACTGCGCCATAAGTGGGTGTATATATACCCAACTCTGTATCTCTGACAATGCAGAGAGCTGTGTAAAAGGTAATGAATGCTTAGTAAAGGCCAACCAAACTTCGCAAGCAACACATCCTACCTCTGAGACTAGCATGCAAATAGTTTTTTTTTCTACTGTCTTGTAAACTGCGGCAAGTTTGCTGATTTCTTCAGTTAATTAGAGGCAGTCTCTCCTGAGCCGTGAGGCGGTACATAAGATTGATCGTTGAAAGGCAGCAGACATGGATTCTGTAAGGTCTTTGTTAGACTCTAGCCGATAGCTTGAGCCGAGACTTCCTCAGAAACTGAAAGAAGCATGTAAGAGGTTATCAAACAGATGCTCTTGGCTTTTTAACAGCCAGACATTCGCCTATGTCTGAGAAGCAGCCCCAGTCTCGCCGACACTCCGCAACCTCCAGACACTGCAGGACAGGGTGACGGATGGCTACTGCGAGCCAATGGCAGCGAGCGTAGGGGTGGGAACTACCTGCTCACTCCACCCCCACCCCCCCCACCCCCACCCCACATCTTCAGACCAGTCTGCGTCTGATTCAGCAACCAGCTCCCGTGTTCACCTCCAAACCTGATTTTTCCCTGAAAGATGGATGGCAGTGGCGATGGCGTCTCGTTCGTTCGGAAGAACCAGAGGTAAATTGGGAACGGCTAATAATAATCTGCTCATTCCATTGAAAGTCACCTCTTTCCTCACCCCAGTCTGCCTCAGGGGAGGGCAGGGGGCTGTAAGCCTGTGGGTGGGGGGTGGAGATGGGGGTTCATAGGGTAGGGGGAGGAGCTGGAGAGGTGATGAGAATAACATCACTTTTGTTTTGGCTGGAGCGAGTGACTTGATTGCCATCGCAGATGGAAAAGATTTCAGTAAGCATATTAAGCAAATTAAGTAATGGTGGCGGAATAGCTTGGGGGGGAGGGGGTAGTTAGCCGTTATAGCCCCAGCAGCTGCTTAGCACATCTGTAGGTACTACTTGTCTGATTGGTCTTCTTGGCCATAACACCTTCAAAAACGTTACAGAGACCACTCATACATCCTGTATAGCCAGGCACCAAAGTTTCCGCAAAGACTGTGCGCTCCAGGTTGGTTTGGGCAAGAGAATGGGTTTCAAGGGTAGAGTTTGACGCATTGTAGACGCTATTCTTCTGGGTACTTGCGCACCATTGTCCGATGTATATCTCGACAGAACAAGGTTAGTGTGTCCTGGATATGATATATTTGTGTGTGTGTAGATGATGGTCATCACCTTGAGCTTCTGGCGGATGTAAGCAGGGTTAGAGGGCAGGGCAAGTCACAGCAGACTCTCATGACCCTGCGGCGTGCAGCGAGGACAAAGAGGAAGGAACGAGTGTCTGGCTCGGAGTGAGACAGCAAAGGGGGGTGGGGGGTGTTTCCTCTACTCACAAAGACCAGCGACTGTGGAGAGACATTCGTCCATCGCAGTTCAATCCAAAAAAGAGGAAACAAAAGTCTGGCAAGTCTGTCACCAGCTTTCTACTGTTCTGTTCCTGTTTTTACCCCATCATCTCGCTACGCTTTCTTCCATTCCTCATTTGTAACACTCTGGAGCATCACATCTCTATGTACAGTCTGAGAGTGGTACCGGCTTTTCCCTGGGACTAGCGATAAGCTCCTCACGTCTGGGGATAAGCGACAGAGTCTGCGGCACAAAAGCCCGGAAGAGAGAGGATATTTCTCTCTTCTCCTTTCCCTCTTTTCTCTTTACACAGGAACAAGAGCAACAGTCGCAGACAAAGGCAAACAGTCCACGACCTGCTCTGGCTGCTGCAGGCGAGCTCGTCTGGTTCTGCAGACAGTAGGTGGTTGGAGAAGGGAGCGTCCAGCCCCAGCAGTGGTGGGAAAATAAAGAAGGGCACCGGCAGCCCTCCTCCTGTTCCCTGAGACCCTAACTCGTGAGCTCTGCTTCCAAAATCACGGGTCAGGAGCTTGGGACCCGGGTGGAGGGCTTAAGCAACACTGACCACAAGTCATCTGTCAGAAAGCAAGAGACACATAGTCCGCTTCTTGCCTGCATAAATATAATCCTTTAAATAAAGGCGCCAAAATGGGTTCTTTGGAACAATGCCATAGAAGAACCATTTTTGGTTCCCTAAAGAACCATCAGTTTAATGGATGGATCCCTCAAGAACACTTTTTAGAGAGTGTGCTTAGCCTTTTCCAAGTTAAACCTTAAAGTCTTGGAACTGTACAACCATTTAGAAACATTAACTTCTTAGCATTGTCTGTTACATCATAGATATGAAAGAATACAACCAAGGAACATTGTACAGTTTTTTTATTGAATACAGTAAAAAAATCTTTTGCCTTGTTTGGTCTTATAATTTTTTGTTTTTTTGTTTATTTGATTGTGTGGAGCACAACTTGTTGCAGAATACAGACTGGATAGGAGCACACACAATAACAAGCTTTTAGTTTCCAGTCATAACATATTGGTTTATTAAGATACTCTGGTAGACTTTTACTGAATGCAATCAATTGGACATGTTCCTGGAAAACATATATATAGACTACGTAGCTTTTGTAACCTGAGATGTGTTTTGTGGCTCTTCCACAAGCATAGCTAATGCATTATGGAGTATATCAAAAGAAGAATTTACAGGAATGTAATATGAATGTAATACACTTGATTTGCATGCTGCCAGGCATATGGTTTTCATTACACCCTATTGGCAGGAACAGATGGAGAATGTAGTATTGAAGTTAAATGCTCTTTGCAATAGTTTTGAGAAGAATGTAAGAATGCAGGTCCATTAATTAAAAGCAGCTTGGCCCCTTTGTTATGGAATTATCATGGGGTCAATTGGTTCAGTCCAGCATTCTGCACTGAAGGTGGAAAAATCCCATAATAAATGTCATATCCTTCCTCTCTATCTATCTATCTATCTATCTATCTATCTATCTATCTATCTATCTATCTATCTATCTGTCTATCTATCTATC
>JBBPCY010000001.1:16334224-16361024 GCA_037974405.1 Brachyalestes nurse
GTGTGGTCAATAGTGTATAAAACAACAGTGACATGCACATTTTACACAGACACACTCCCACAAATTACAAAAGCAATGAACAGAAAAAAATGATGCTGTCTCTTATTTTTTTCCACAGCTAAGGTTTTATTTATATCTTTTATTTAAAAAAAACTCGAAATTGCTTCTGAATGTAAAGTGATGTTGATTATCAGGGTCATATCTGAGTATTTTGGAGCCTGAAGCAATATCCCTCTTTTAACCAGGAAAATGTTTAAACAAAATAAAAGTAAACAAATAAATGTGTAATCTTTTATATAGTCGTTTTCTGTGAAGGAGTTTTTAGAGACATTAAACATTTTAGACATCTGTTTGCAATCACCTCTGCTCTGAAGAGGCATCTGAGGAGCAGAACATTTCACATCAAACCGACTGTTTACGTATTCACAATTCAATTATGTGAACATTTGAATTTTCCCTCCAGAGAGTACAAATATAGATCTTGAGGACTAATGAAGTAAAACAAAGGTTTCTTTGCAGAAAAGTTAGTTTCAATCTAAAGTTAAAAGTGCATTGAAGATAATGCTAAAGTAAATGATACTGGACCCAATGATTCAAGTTACATTCATCTGTGCATCCCAGCAAGAGCTCTGAGATGTTTTCACCACTAGATGGGCCTGTAGGATACATTTTCACTGTCTTGATAGGCTAAGTGAGGGTTATAAGGAAATCTGTTACACCAGGGCTTTTTACTAAATACGCACCTTAACTCAGTTATACGTTTTCCAGAAAATCTCTTTTTGCTACTATATATTTTGTTCTCCTGTGGTCTTCGGGATACTTCATGTCTACAGTGTTCACTGGACAGTGAAAGTGACACAAAAAAACAAACGTAAACAAAAAAAATTAATGAGGTCAATTTTGTACATGTTTAGATAATCCACAATTATCTAACTCCAGACAAACTGAACAAATGATTGAAGAAATGCAGCAAAAATGGCACTGCATCATTTTGTAATAAAATAACAATGACATTTATACGGTTTGTGGCTTCTATTCTATTCTGATTATTTTTATTCTATTCTCTTCTGTTTTATTCTATTCTATTGTTTACCTTTCTTCCTTTCTCTTCGAATCTATTCTATCATACCCTTTTCAGTCTTATTCTATTTTGTTCTATTCTGTTTTATTTTATTCTTTTGTTTTCCTTTGTTCTCTTTTCTGTTCTATTCTGTTATATTATTAATTTGAATCTATTCTGTTATTCTATTATGTCCTATTTTGTTCTGTTCTTTTCCATTTGGTTTTCTATTATATTCTGTTCTTCTCCATATTATCCAGATTATATTATATCTCCATTGCAAATTGCTTTTGTTTAGTTTCTTTCTCTGTAATTTAAGTATATACTGTATACATCACATATACAGAACATTAACTAAAAAAAAACATTATCAGTGTAGTAATTGAAGGTGAAATAAACCTTTTGCAGTGAGGTATTTCAAGCTTATTTGATTTGCCTTCTTTTCCCACACACACACTGTAAATAATTACTCATACTGCACATATTTACAGATACATATGGTGCCCAGTGCAGTTTGTGCTACATAAAAGTACCTTCAGGACATATCTGAATGAGGCCAGTTTCAGTCTCCCTGCAGAAAGTCACAGTATTACAAGAATCAAAAACATAATTACCGGCTTCTTAGTGCACAAGAAATGGGTGTGCAGCATTAGTGTTAGGAAATGTATAATTAACCTTATCAATGCTCTCAAAACAAAATCTCCAGAAACAGAACTAAGACAAAGCTTGAAAGTTAAATCCAAAAGACATTTTGGAGTCATTTTGGACAATTTCTATTGATCCATTCATGAAATTTTCATCCAGTATGAAGAGGGTATTTCAAATAGGCCCAAAAATAAAAATGTACATTTTAAGGTGGTCTCCTTAAGGTTTTAATGGGTCTGAGTTAATGAATATGTACTTACAGTATGAACTGAATGTTCAGCCTGCTCAGTCTAGCAGAGAAATGAGGGATGCAGATGTAGCACAGCTGTTTAACTCTTAAGTGTCTAGGAGAAGCACACAAGTTTCAGGAAGTAGAAATAGAGGGGCTTCTGAGAACAAATGTCCTCATTAGTTAACTAGATTTACTATATGGTCAAAAGTATTGGGACCCCTGGTCATTCCACAAAGAGGGACTTTAATGACATTGTATTCAAATACATAGACTTTAATATGGATTTTGGTGCCCCTTTATGGCTATAACAGCTTCCACTCTTCTTGGAAACCTTTGCACAAGATTTTGGAGTTTCTGTTGGGACATTTGTCCCCATTTATTTTGTAGAGCATTTACGACATGCTGGAAAAAAGGCCGAACTCGCAATCTCTGTTCCACTTCATCAAGGTGCTGGATGGGGTTGAGGTCAGAGTTCTGTGTGGACCAGTCAAGTTCTTCCACACCAAACTCATCCAGCCATGTCTTTATGGAGCTTACTTTGTGAACTGGGACAGTCATGCTGGAATAGAAATAGTTCTTCCCCAAATTGTCCACAAAGTTGGAAGCATGACGTTGTCCAAAATATCGTGTTATTCTGAAGCATTAAGAATAAGTTTCATTGGAGGTAAGGAGGTCTAGCCCAAACCATCGAAAGCAGGGGTGTCCCTATACTTTTGTCTATATAGCGTATGCTTGTGCACAGGGCAAGGCGGTGGGGTGGACTTGCTCCAGGATTTAAGTGTGTGTGTGTGTGTGTGTGTGTGTGTGTGTGTGTGTGTGTTCCAGCCTGCTCTGCCACTCTCGGGGAGCTGTTGTAGGCGAGGCTCTTGCACTGGAGCCTCCAGCACGCCCAGTCTGTCATGGACTCGCTTTATGGTGCAGTCTGCTCTCTGTCTGGAATCCTGGATCTTCATCCTCCGAAAAACGGATTCAGAGGTGCTTTAAGATAAGCATGAAGGACGAGTCCGTCTGTGAAATGTTGTCGAAGCTGTTTAGATCCTCCTCGAGAAAGTGAATGCAGTCCAGAGGGGCATGGAGCGACGGAGGAGCTCGGTGAGTGGACCACCACCTTCTCCAATAAGATCGAACAACTTAGGCTTCATTTTTTCTTGCAAGCCAAAAACTGAACGCAGCTATCCACACATTCCTTTACTTTTCACGGAGTTTACGTAGTCCTGCTGTTGAAGAGCTTTGCCGTACACACTGGTTTGAAGGTTTTAGCAGTACTGGTCCATTTAATGATCCATTTTACTCTTTTTCTGCAAACTTTTTAGGCTACAGAATTTCGTCAGTGAAGTGCACGCACGGCGCCTCCTTGCGCAGCATACGTGCAGCTCTCACCAGCCGGGTTTAACACTCTAGTAAGAGTAAAAGAGGTTCAACCCACCTCTAGTAAGAGTAATAGAGGCTACTCCTCCATTAAAGGCTACTCCTCTAGTTAAACACTTCTAGTAAGAGTAAAAGAAGTTAAACACTCCTCTAGTAAGAGTAAAAGACGTTCAGCATTCCTCTAGTAAAAGAGGTTAAACACTCTTCTAGGAACAGTAAAGAGAGCTGAGCAACTTTCTGGAGTGATGTTTTTGGTATATATAATATTAAATATATTATTAAAAATAATGCAATGTTTTTATTTTTGAAAGAAAAAGGAGAATTGTTTCATTTTCCTAGCCAGTATTCATCCTCTTTCCACTCTCCACATATATTTTCTGTGATTAATCACATTATTAGATGCAAAATTAAATAATTAATTCAAACGTACTGTATTGCCCACTTTCATTTTAAGAGTATTGCTCCATATGAAAGTCTGAATGCAGTGTCATTAAAGTCCCTGTTGGTGTAATGGTCCCATCAAGCGTCCCATTACTTTTGCTCATATAGTGTATGTTGACTTGGGGGCATTTGTATTTTTTTAGACAAGTTTCTTCTGAAATCAAGAATATCATGGGGAATCTTTCTTTGCTGCTGTACTTTTCTGGGAAGACTTTACACTATGGTTGGAATGTTGCTGTGAGGATTTGATCATGTTCAGCCACAACAGTAGGTACTGATGTTGGATGAATAGTTCTGGGGCGGAACCATTATAGCAACGGCAAAGAGGGACCAACTTCATATTAAATCCTGTGTATTTTAATGCAGTGTCATTAAAGTCCCTGTTGGTGTAATGGTCAGGTGTCCCAATACTTTTGCCCATATAATATAGACAATAATAAATAAATAATTGTCGTTGAGTAAATAATGCGTTAATGCAATAATTACACGTTAACATGCCCAGCCCTAATAAATATATTATAAAACGATAGTCAAAGAAGCAGGACTTAAAAACACTTCTAACAAATCCATTTCCCCTCAACAGCTCGTTAACTAGTGTTGGAAGCAGGTCTCCTGTAACACCAGGTGGTCTTCAACCCTCCTCCTGGCGATCCACTTTCTAGCACACAAATGAATCTGACCAAGCCAATCAAGGTCTTCAGAAGAACATAATGATTTGGGTCCACTGGAATGGTGAGCTCCCAAGACTGATCTAAAACAGTTCAAGGTTACTTTGTCATCAGCAGGTGTGACCACCTACATATTTCTCAATGGACCACAGTGCAACATATATCAACATTCAAACAGTGTTTTCCAGTTCCTGAGGCACACCTCCCTGCACATCTCAGCATTGTCACTGCTTCCAACTAATCAGCTGGTTATTAAGCCCTTACTGTGTTGAAGTGAGTTTGGTGAAGAAGGGAAGGCACTAATAGGACCAGGATTGGCAAAAAAAGTCCCACATTATTGGAGCGACTTAATAGAACCACTTCACTTTCTGAGCAGACAGGCTTGTAAATGTGAGGACTGTTGTTTTTTAAAGGCCATCATGTAATATAAAGATCATTTACCATATCCTTTATATTATATGGAGGTTCTACAAACTTTATTGACACATTTCTTTTACAAAAGTGATTCTCTAAAGAACAGTTGACTTTGGGGAAGCCAGAAAAGTTATTTGGCTTCAAGCACTGCTTACAACACACCTGATCCAACTAATCAGCTGGTTATCAAGCTCTTACTGTGTTGAAGTGTGTTTTTGGTGAAGAAGGGAGGGCACTAAAAGGACCAGGATTGGGGGGAAAGTGCTGCAGTGTGTTATTGGAGCTACTCACTAGAACTCATGTCCTGAACAAACAGGCTTTTGTGATGGTGAAGTAGGTTTAAACAGCCTTCACATAACAAAGGTCATTTACTAGGTTAAGGTTTATTCCCAGATCATTTATGGAGGTTCCTCAAACTTTACTGACACATCTTGTTTACAAAAGTGGTTCTCTAAAGAACAGTCGACTGAGGAAGCCAGAAAAGTTCTGTGGCTTCAAGTAAAGATCAATTTCTGTGAGTTTATACAATATAAAATGAATTGGTAAAAAGGCAAATGTTCCATTCTTATATGTACTGACTTCAGCCTTATCTGAAATAAATAAAATATGAAGAGCTCGTTTCCAAAAGCTGATAAAGGTCAAATTACAAAAAAAAAACGAGCTAGCCATGCCTTTCTGCTTTTTACTGAACCTACTCGCTGTTCCATCAACGTTCCATGCTAAATCGCGGGCTTCCTTCTTTAAAATGTATTAAAAATGGATTTAAACTGCAGTTCTTTTCCAAACCGCGATAAGCGCTATTTGCAAATGCGACGTCTCCTCTCGACCAATCACAGTTCGGCCGGCGCTCTCGACTATCCAACATGGCGGCTCCCCGAAGAGAGCTGTTCTGCTCGCTTGTTTAAAATGTCTTTTGAAAATGGTTGTTTTAAATACTTTTGATGGTTGTGAGGAACAGCTACATGATGTGTAAATAGATGATATATCCGTCTGCTAACTCTCTGGCACAGACACGGACGCAGCACACACGCTCAGAGAGAAAAAGGTGGAAGACGTGAGAGAGAAGAGTGGCAGAGACGACACGTTTCACTGCAAATAGTCAAAAGTTTATAAATATACATACAGTCAGAGATTGGATCTTTTTGTCAAATTGAGATGGATACTTAAATGTTTCTGAATTTCAGATTGAACTAACTGGCAATTTGTATGTATCATATTTTGTATTACGTTATTTGTTTAGATTTAATATGAATGTATTTCGAGTTATTTATTTTTAGTTGTTTATCACTGCATGTTCTCTTGACTCAAAGAGAAAGACAAAAAATAGTTTTGAAAAAAATATAATAAACTTTGGATTTATAATCAACAGCATTGTTAGATTTGACAATTAATGTTGAACATGTTTGGACTAAACCCACGAACTACTTTAACAGTTTTCTAAAAACTATTAAAATAGATTTATAGCATTTTGGAAAAGAGCTCATCCTATGTTCCACAAAAAGACAAGTGGTGCTTAACCAGTTTTACACTCATGAAACTGGAACAGCGCGTGTGTGTGTGTAATTAGGAGATTTTGGGGCAAGATTTTTACTTTTGCTTCAAACACATGATGCTGTCAGAGAAACAGGTTTACAATACAAATGGGAGTCATCAGAACCTCACTGATAATCCACCAGCTGAAACTAAGCTCCTGCAGAAAACTTTCTAATGAAAGTCGCACTATAATCTTTACCTCATCCACCACTGATCTTATCCAGAGCTCATAAAGTCATTGTTCAGTTCAGTCTGTCCAAGTCATCTTGTTCTGTCAACAAGAAGCCAAAGGACCAGCAAGAACACCAAACTTCAAAGAAGCAGCACTTATAAACCTGATAACTGCAGTCCATTAGCAGTTTCCTCCAGAATCAAAAATGATTATTGTAATTATGATTCTGGGTCACTTACTGTTCCTCTTACTCTGGTTTAAACCAGGATCACAACTAAACATCTCATTACTAAACATGTTTTGCCCAAGATCAACTCTTTCCATTGCTGCAAATAACTTATCTTGGCCTTTTGTACCAACTTCTAATCTTCAAGACAAACCCCCCCAAAAAATCTTTTGTTCTGTGTGAGACTTGGTGGCGCAGTGGAAAAGTCCTTGCCTCTAATGCAGAGGATCTTGGTTCAAATCTTGCCTAACATGCAGGAAGGAACTAACTTTTAAGACAGTAAAGGAACGAACAAGTTTGTTAGGTTCTAGTTAGTTCCAACTGTCTTAAAAGTTCGACGCCATTTTTTGTACAGTAAAACCCCCTGCTGTCTCTTGTTTCAGGCTCTATAACCCCAGCTTTTCATCGCTCAGGAGCCCGGGGGGGGCCGACGCATATGTTCCCCCCCCCTTTCTCAGGTATCGGTGTTTGCGGAGATCCCTGCCCAGGATTCGAACCCATGACCTCCCAATTTTGGAGGCATCGCTCTTACCACTGAGCCACAGGATCCCACAGCTAACGTGTCATTTTCTGGATATTTGACTTTCAGATGAGGTCTGATGTTTAAGACATAAAGCTAAAGACTCTGGCTAGAACCCACACCTCCCAAACTTGGAGGCAGTGCTCTTACCACTGAGCCACAGAACCCCGCAGCTAAATTCCCTTTTTTTGGATATTTAACTTTCAGATGAGGTCTGCTGTTCAAGAAATAAAGTTATAGGCTTGGGCTAGAACCCAGACCTCCCGGTCTTGGAGGCAATACTTCTACCACTGAGCCACAGAACTTGTGTTTTTTTTTTTGGGAATTTGACTTTCAGATGAGGTACAATGTTCAAGACATAAAGCTAAAGGCTCTGACTAGAACCCACATGCCCTGGTCTTGGAGGTAGTGGTCTTACCACCGACCCACAGCAACCCACAACTGAAGTCCCATTTTTTGAATATTTAACTTTCAGATGAGGTCTGCTGTTCAAGAAATAAAGTTATAGGCTTGGGCTAGAACCCAGACCTCCTGGTCTTGGAGGCAGTGCTCTTACCACTGAGCCACAGAACCACACAACTTGCTTTCTTTTTTTTGGTAATTTGACTTTCAGATGAGGTACGATGTTCAAGACATAAAGCTAAAGGCTTTGACTAGAATCCCTCACCCCCTGGTCTTGGAGGTAGTGGTCTTACCACCAAACCCCACAGGTAGCTTCCCTTTTCTGGGGGGAATTTGACTTTCAGATGAGGTCTGATGTTCAAGACATAAAGCTAAAGGCTCCGACTAGAACCCACACACTCTTGTCTTGAAGACAGTGTTCTTTACCACTGAGCCACAGGATCACACGGCTGACTTTTTTTTTGGACATTTCACTTTCAGATGAAATAAGACATGAAAGACAGATTATATCCCACAATCTTCTGTTTTTAAGACCACTACAACCTATGATGTGATACTTTAAGATGAAGGTGATGTGCAAGATCTAAAGCAGACCACTCAGATTTGAGCCCCCAACCTCCTAGACTCAAGCCCACGGTTTTAACTTGTGCACTATAGAGCAAGGCTGGATGCTTCACTTATTTTTGGATATTTGATTTTCAGATGAAGTGTGATATACAAGAGATTAAAAGTAAGACACCAACAAGATCCTACAACCTTACAATCGTGAGACCACAGCTTAAGCCAGTGAGCTACTTGGCTTGAGAAGCTAACTAACTTATTTAAGATATTTGACTTTCAGATGAAGTATGATGTGCAAGACATAAAGAGCCAGGTTTGATCCCACAACCTTCTGTTTTTGAGACCAGAGTTTAACCTGTGAGCTACAGAGCCAGGCCGAAAATGCAGGTCTTTTTTTGGTATTTTACTTTCAGATGAAGTGTGAAATGCAAGACTTAAAACTGGGTTTGAACCCATGATCTCATTTTTCTAAAGTAACATCTTAAATAAGCGAGCTATATCGCTTGACAAGCAGCACTGCTTTTTGTAGATGTATCTTTCAGATTCCTAAATCATCTTAACCTGAAGACTCATTGAGTTTGAAATGAACAAATATAAAGACAAGTCGTTGAAGTGAGCCAATGGTCCAGTGATAACCTTCCCTTAAGGCAGGAAGACTGCAAGCCCAATACCTTCTGGCTCTCATGAACAATCTGTGGTTCCATCTAAGCCCAAATCCAGGGGTGCCAAACCTGTGATCCTGGAGGACCACACTTCTGCAGACATCGGCATTTTCTCTCCTTTAACCATCTGAGTTCAGCTCACAAAGGCTTTACCTACTCACTTATGAGTTTAGTCAGGTGTGGTTAATGAGGTTCAAATTTACGTGGACAAATGAATATTACTGATAAATCCAGAAATCCATTACATCTCAGTTAAAAGTCTTTAAAATATTACATCAGTGTTGTGTAGCTATGATGTTTACATAAAAAGGTCAAAAGCCCCAACCAGTTTGCTGACAGTAAATTAAGTAGGCAGAATGGACAAATATGGACAAAAGTAAAGGGACACCTGACTCCCACGAAAACCAGCTGAGACGTAGAGCACTGCATGCTGGGCTCAAACACAAGCCCAATAAAGCAACAAACTTTCAAAATAAAAGTATTAAAAAAACTGCTTTAACACACAATAAAATAATTGTTAGCGTGAAGTAAATAATGCCCACCCCTAATATATATCAAGTTGTAAAACGAGTGCTTGTAGCCATGCTTATTAAAGATTCTTCCCTGAAGCTGCAGAATGCATGGTAACAACATCGAAGCAGACTAGTGTTTCCTAGGTCCTGCTCCACTGCCCAGTCTTTCTTTCCAGTCTGCATTTCCAGGGACAGTTTGAACAGACAGGCCACCAAAGAGGGGGTTGTCTGGTCTTTACTGCAGTGCAAATGGTGATTCAAGGGGAAGTGAAAGTAGCTACCAAGAATAGCTTGAGTCTGAGAAACCCTCTTGGAACTGTGTTGGACCTTCAAATATCAACATAACAAATGAAGTCTATTTGACTCTGTTTTTCTTTTTTGGTCTTTAAATAAAAAATGCCACATCTCCAAGGTAAGAGGCGTAAGCAACAGCTAAGCAGTCCAGGCGCTGATCCAACAGAATAAAATTTGGGTTCAAAAAGGAATTCAGTGAAGCAGGAGTGGGCAATATGACAATATTTACTGTAGTGGTGATAACATGTCATAATATGCTTTTCAGAGCATATTGTGGACATCATCATTACACTGATGTGCATGCTGAATTACACAAAGAGCATAATTAGCCTTGTGTAACTGAACATAGTGCAGCACAGTGAGTGAAACAAAATTATTACAGTCATTATAGTCTTTTTTTTTTTTTGAGAACGTGCGTGGTTACATTTACATAACTTGTCAGACCCATTATTTTACAGACACATTATTTTACAGAAAAATGTAAAATAATGTGTTTCATGATACTGTTTCTTTTCCATATCACCCAATCCTAATGCACAGCACCATAATGCAACTCAGAATAAAGCTAAAATCAGGAGTACACTCAGTATTACTACTTAAAAATACTGAAAGTGTGACGTTCAATTGTACCTCAGTCCATGGAATTGTGAATAGTTTGTACTGCGCTTGTAAAAACACAAGATTTTAATGTTGAAAAATCCATCTGCCATCAATTACGGCATACTTTTGTTTTCCAAATGTGTGTTAATATGACACAGAAGAGCTTGGATGGTTTTGTCACTCAGTTTAAATCAATCAACATGGAAGCACACATGCTTGTAGCATCTCATCGTAAGTCACATCGTTTTTATGGGTCTTCTTTATGGGTGACTTGCAGAAGACTTGTGTGGGAGAGCTGTGACCTGTTTAGCTACGATTGCCTATATGTTAGCTAGAGACTATGAGGCTTTAAATCTCATTGCAGCTGTTCTCATACTCAGAGGTATGATGAAACCCTGTAATTTGCCCTAACGGTTTTTTCATGTCTGCATCATAGCATTGGAGCACATGACACCTTATAACCTGGTCAGACATTGATTAATGAGCTTTTGCAAAGCTTGTAGCGCTGGAAAGTTTTAAGCTCCACTAACCTAAGCTCATATTAAACCTGACTCTTTTTAAGGCGGTGCACTCATTCAGCTTTATTGGATTAGGATGTCTGCTGTCTGCTAATTAAGTTGTTGAGATCTCGCTTCAGTTCCCTCGACAGCATGGGGCAAGCTGTTTTGAGTCATCTTGTTAACAGTGCTCAGAGCAAACTGAAAATGTTTACATTGTTAGTGTTTGGCAGCTTAGAGGAAATTCATCCTGGACATGTTTGCATTATTTTAATATTTAAAAGGTATAAAATACCAAGCAGGTTCTGACATTTATATTAGCACACATTAGAAAAGGCCATCCAATACACTACGAAACGCAATGTGCTTAAAATGTGCTTAATCCTACATTAATTTGCCCCTGAAAATACACCAACTAAGTGGCCATTATTTTTGTGAAACTGACCCCTTAATTTTACCTTAAAATTAGATTTAATGCATGATTGTGAAACTCTTTAGTCTTAATCTTAAATTCAAGGCATTAATTTACCCCTTAATCAGCCTAAATCTGTGCACTTTTTCCCTTAATTTTCCGTAATGTCAAAATTAAGGTAATCTTAAGGCGTTTGGTTTCGTGGTGATATATGCGCCAAAACACTTCTAGCAGAACAAGTATGTGATTAGAAGATCAGAGAACATAGAGTTCCTTATTATGAACAATTAACCTCAGGGACATTAGGCACTTTTCCGTAGGTATTCAGGAACCGTGCTGTACCTAAACTGTACAGTGATGGCCGGGAATTTTCAGCATGCTTTGATTTTCCAGTGTATCTCAGCCCGGTAATGGTGATCTGACACATTAGCAGTGCAATTCTCTACCACTGTTTATGGCCAGTTATCCCTAAACAGGATCCATGGAGTCGAACCAGCGGTCTTTTATTATTCATAGTCTTATTTGAGTTTTTAAATTATTTTCATGGCATTCTTTAGCCATGCGACAAATACCTAACCCAGCTAACTTCCTCACAGCGTTAAAAACCTTTGTTCACAGTACAGCGCGGTTCCTGGAGCCAGAGGAAAAATAAAACATTTGTTTCTGCTACTAATGGAACAGTAGAACTTCAGTATGGAAATTCAGACACTGGAAAAACTCACTCTCCAGGGCACCACATGAAGAACTCACTCCAGAAAGGGTTAAACACCTCCAATATCCTTTTTAGTCTTAGGAGGTTAGCTGAGACAACACCTGGAGAGGTCATGACCCCCCCTCCCATGAAACAGCCAGATGTCTGCTGCCAGTAGAACCATGTCTCTTTTCCAGCTCCTTATCTGTGTAGAGCTCCTCTGCTGAGCTGCAGAAATGAGATTAGATGTGAAATACGCTCAGAAAATAGGGGTTCAAGCAAATATGTCAGTGTTAATTGCAGTTGCATTTTATGTTGACGTGAGTATATGCTGACTCTGCTGTATTTGGCTGAATGGATATATGGTATAATTAAATTAAATGAAATTAGATTATGTGGAGTGTGGTAACAAAGTTCAAGCAATGATATCAGCGGTTGTTCTTATTTCATTTAATGCTTTACCCTCAGCACTGAAGGACACTGTTAATCCTATTCTGCATTCGGATCCTTTCCAGTAATGCCATTATTATCATGATTATGTTAAACAGATAAACATTGGAAGTTCTTGCAGTGGTCACCATATTTCCATCATTATTATGTTTTAGACTTACTGGCAGGGTGTGGATGACATTCCTCAACAAAGTATTCATGATACTGATGATAGTGTGTGCGCTTTAATGTTTATTTTGGATCTTTGTAGTTGTTTTTGCTGCAATAATTAAAGCAATGGTTCAGTGAAAAGCAAATATATTTCCCTAGTTACTTTACTGTTAATGGTAGACTTCCACCCAAAGTCTTATGTAATCTGTTACATCATCCTGGTAGCTTTGGTGAAAAACTGTAAAAGTTAACTCTTAGATGTTCAGCTCCACTTAGAGCAAGAGAGAAGTGAATCTGATTTGTTGTTAAATTACTCATTTCAGAATCCTAACCATGATTAACTGTTCTGAAAAAGAGCCTGTTAAGACAGTCTTGGACATTTTTGCCTGTAGCAGTGTGACTCACTCCAGAGGAGGGAGGAACCTGCAGTGAAGTTTAGGCGAAATGTTTATTTGGAGAACACTTAGACATCCGTTTGCTCTCCCTCCTATGAGGCCGACGGCAACAGGGTGAAGTCACTGAAACAACAAACCATGCAGTGATAGCCACCAACACCCTTTTTCCACAGGCTCAATCAGCAAACCCAGACTGTTTTGAAGAATGACGCTGTGCAGACTTGAGTTTTCTTTTTCGCAGATAACTTATAATCCAATTACTTATGATAAAATCCCTGGATGTTATCAGTCATTACATGGCACTCAAGTGTTTTATTGGACCTCTTGTATAGAACCACCTAGTTACATAAGAGCAAACCTTTAGCCCAAAGCCAGCGTAGACTGACCTAAATGATCTCTGCTTAACTTAAGTGCTATGCCACTACATGCAAGCTTGCACTTTTCCACTAATTGGTAACCAGTTTAATGCCAGCTCATGCTGACGTCTCCTTTGGCTCACTGTCGATCACCTCTGTCCGACATCAGCACGCGTACAGTAGTGTTTGTGTTATCAAACGGCTGAGCAATTAGGTTTAAGTTCAGGTCCTCTACTTCAACAAAAGGCACATGGCCTGAAGCTTCACTAGCACAACTCTCAAAGCTCAGAACAGAAACCGCAGTTTTAAAGAGAGCTTCGGGTATGTACTCTATGGTTTTTTAAATGATTTGCTTACTAAATGTGAGGTTTTAAAATCTATACTCTGGTTTATGGTCCTTTAATTGGCAGTGGGGGCCTATTTAAGCAGTGTGAGTTAGCATTTGAAAATATACAGTGGGTTGACCCACCGCAGTTCAGTTCTGGGGGCTTCTACCATTCCCTCGGTGGTTTAAATATCATAACATGGTTTCAACATATTTGTCATCACATTACTGAGAAATTCTGGCATCTGACATAAAGTGCATGCCATTCTAAAACATTTTTACCATCCTTTTAAAATGAATACGAACTGTGTTTGAAGGAGTATATAGATATTTGACTGTCTTTGATCATCAGAATTAGGGCAGCTCTTCTTGGAGCGCGAAGAAGTTGGGGAAAAATAATTTTAGGCTGACATGTTTCTCCTGCTTCAGGAGTTAGAAAGAAAATACACTGTAATGCAAACTCAGTGTGACTGAAAACTAGACTGGAGAGGTGCCTAAGTGTTTGAGTACTGTTAAGTTAATTTTTAACAAATGCATTATTGCAAAGGTGTTGACATAGCATAGTAGATTCCAATTTAGTGTTATTATCTTGCTTTACCTTTGTTCCATTCTCAGTTCAGTGTACAATGTAGCATGAGAATGGACTTTGGCCTGTAAATTGTCCATACACACTTTTTACCAAATAATCCAATAGTCTCTGTTCACAAGTGTGTATAAGGTGTGGATTTAAATGTTCACTATTTTGCATATTAGATAAATCGAGTGGCTGGAGATTTATTTGACAAACGTGTTGACATGGCCTTACACTACTGTTTACATGACCTTATGCAACACGTTGCAAGACATTCTGTTCTAGTACAAATGTTACTCTCATTATGGCTACAAAATCTGTTTATTCTGGTACATGCAGCAGTTACATTATGCAGCTGTAGGAAAACATGTTGAATACTCAATAACAAACTCTGTGTAGAAGGCCAATGGAAGTTATGAACAAAGAGTAGAAGATGTACTGTCTATTATTTAGTTTGACATTTGACATGTGAAGTAAATCATGTGTTCATCAGTGATATATCTTCTCATGAACAAGCCATTAAGAAGCATGAGGACCCAAACAGAAGCCAGAATATTTTGGGAGAAGATGATCCATATGGTCGCCAGGAGTTGGAACCATTCTGATTGGAATTAATAATAGTAATATGTCTTCATTTAGTGTTGATCGCAAGCTATAAATATAAAACACAGATGGGGTGCTGAGCTGTACTTATCATTTCTTTTTTCCAAACATAACGCGTTATGCAACATGCTGGTACTCTATGCTAAAGGAGTCTGGCAGATTGCTTACAATCATATTAAAACACTCAGCAGTCAGACACTGCAGTTAACTTTTCTTTAACAATAGGGTTATATCAGTACTTCCAATTGACCTTTACACGCACTACACATATGATTTTAAAGTATGACCCACTCAATCAATTGCATGTGTTTTATTTACAGAGCACCATGGTCGTCTTTCTGTGCCTCACCCTGACCTCCCTGCTGGCTCTGATGGCTTCAGGAGAGGTGAAGAATTGCCACCCACAGTGCCGGTGTGAGGTGGAGAGCTACGGTCTGTTCGACAGCTTCAGCCTGACCAAGGTGGACTGCAGTGGAGTTGGTCCAGGCTCTGCTCCGGTCCCCATTCCTCTGGACACGGCCCACCTGGACCTGTCCCACAACTCCATTAGCTCCATCACAGACTCCATTCTGTCTGGACCAGGCTACACCACTCTGGTTAGCCTGGACCTTAGCAACAACCACATCAGCAAGGTGAGCCCCAAGGCTTTCTCCAAACTCCGCTACCTGGAGACTCTAGACCTGAGTCAGAACGCCCTGGAGAGCCTTGGAGATGGCTGCTTCTCTGGGCTTCCCCTGGCTGACGTGGACCTCAGTGACAACAAATTCCAAGATTTTAACTTGGATCTCTTCACCACCAGGGGCCAAGACACCCCCATTAGCGTGGATCTTTCCAACAACCGTCTTACAAGAGTCTCCAGAAATCCACAAGGCCATGCTCCGAATATTAAGAGCTTGACGCTAGCAGGAAACAGGCTGAGGACAGTGCCCAAACTTGCAGGAATTCCCCTGCAGTATCTGAGCCTGGATGGAAATCTCATCACCAGCATTGAGGAGGGCGCCTTCGAGGAGATGAAAGATCTTGTCTATCTGTCTCTCAGCAGCCTGCCTGAGCTGTTAAGAATACAGCCCAACAGCTTTAGAGGCCTAAAGAACCTGCAGGTCCTGGACCTATCAAACAACCGTCAACTCAAGGGTGTGAGCCCAGAAGTTTTCAATGGACTGACTTCTTTGCAGGAGCTCAATTTATCCAAGTCTGTAGTCATTCCGTTGCCTGTGACCATCTTCAACCACATGCCGAGTATAAAAAGTGTAACCCTGGGGCCAAATATGCATTGCTGGAAGACACACAAGCAGGGTCAGTTTCACAGACAGATAGGCCAGGCAAAACCCAATGATATACTAACCTGTGACGTTGCTGGCATTGTTTTATGAAATAATACCTGTTTTTTGTGTTTTTGGATGTGCCTTATTTCTCTGAGGCCAGTGTCTTCCATTGTTTCTAATGAAGGCAACCTTTTTCCATTTGTTCACTGTCAATCAAGTAACATTGTTTTTGCACTTGAAACAAACCAAGGTTCATGAATTTACAGATTTGCTAACATACTAGGAGTTTAGGGGCTCCCATGCACTTTAAGTAGCACAGCTTTCTTTCTATATTTTTAAAAACAAAGGTTCCCGATAGATTTTTATTGCAATGCCACTTTAAAGACCACTTTCGGTTCCATAAAAGTGTTGCAATGAGCGGTTTATTTTTTAATGAGTGTGACTGTAAAGAAGCTGTTTTTAAAGTTTTAAGAACTTTCACATACTGTAGAGCTTTATACCAGTTTAAGGTTTTCTATTAACCATATGACCAAACCAAGAACTATTTGGGAGTCTTTCTTTTTAAAGGGTATATTACATTCCTCTTCATTCCTCTTTGAGCTTTTTCTCATTTGGAAAGTAATTTTGATAGTATTTTCTAAGAGGCTGGGATGGGGTTGGTTCTTTCTGCTTTTTCTGCAGCACAGTCTCAGTGCATGTGCCCCAGATCGCATAAAAACCACTTTAAACTTTGAAACCAAAGTCAGGATTTGAACTCACGTTGAGTGCCTTAATGTGACAACATGTATGTATTTCTGCAGGGTATCTTACCCTACAGTGAAAAGTTACAGATAAAAGTGATGGTACAGATCTAATCTAGTTTGCACATGCAAATATCAGTGGTCTTCTGCTTAAAGTGATCTTCAATGGATCATCAATTCTTTAATTCACTAAACGTGTTTACCTTCTAAGTGTGCAACAAGCTAAAATCTAGAAACAAGCATTAATTTAAATATAATTCAGATATTTATACATTTTATTCACTTCTGGTTGGAACTGGTGCAACTGTTCTCATCCTGAAGTATTTACTTCACATACAGTCTTAGTCACACAAAGCTAAATTATAACATTATTTAATGGATGCCTTTATTGTAATTCTAATTTATGTCATGAATATTTCAGATGATTTGTGCACTGGGTAACGATTTAGCCTCTGAACCATGTTTCAATAAGCCAATGGCATTTCTTCAAATAGTTTATCAGTACAGCGCATTTTCGCAATTGGAGTCCAACAAAATATTAAAGCCCACTTGACATTCATGTTACAGAGTTTCTCGATGTATTTTGCACTTTTTTAAGTGAACTGATTTTGCTATTGCCTGTTGTTTATAGAAGTGTATGTTTGTACAAAACTGTATGCATTTAATAAATACTATAAGTGGGATCATTCCATAACATAGCCCACTCTTTCTTCCTTTAGTGTATGTTTTGTGTTGTTTTATTATCTGTTCCCCTTCCTAATGCAAGAACTGAGTGAAGCAGCAACACTTTATTAGGCTACCTACATAAGAAACTGAGCCTTTAACAATAATATTTGGACATTCATTATCCCTGTAACACAGTGGAAATGATTAGAAGACTAATTATGAATGCCATATATCAGTTATTTGGGAGATTTTTACGCCCTAAAACATGTTTTTCCTTTAATCTGAGGACATCATAGAACTGACACAAAAAGCAGAGATCTTAACTAAACCTCTGGCTTAGGAACAGAAGCATCAATTTTGCTTGAGTGTTCTTATGTCGATACAATGGCATAAACCATTCATGAATACTTATGTATTGCTTTATAGATGTTGTTCGTATAGATGTTGTTCTGTGTTCGCGTATTTGTCATGAAGTCTACATAGAGACCAAACTGTCAGCAAACTTCCTTTCTCAGAATTCCCCTCAACTTAATAAACCTCCTGACTCACAAGCAGCCTGTAGTCATAATAACAGTTCATCTAATGTGGTTCCCATTCTGTCCAATTCACCAAAGCGCCTGGGCTTTGTTTATTAGGAACACACCCAGTGCTCTTTCCAAGACAGAGATTAAAAACAGGACATGTCACGTTCATGCACAAACACACACACACACACACACACATACACACACACAGTGTGCTACGAGACACTGTTCTCTGGCAGAGTGGACAGTGGAAAAGGCTAAAATGGAATCCCACACTGTCCAGACGACTTCAACCTGGCAGTGTCAGAGACGTTCTCCATTGTGGGCTGGAACACAGGCCTGGCCACGCCGCTTCATAGACACTGAGGGTATTCACATGTCCCTTAGCAGTACTGAACTGATGCCAACATTCGGCTCTTTGAAATTCTAGGAGACTTTAGTACCAGATAAATGTTCTGGCACTAAAGTACACCTCCCTAGCTCTTACAATGTTTGCTCCCGCTTGAAACTTGTTTATCTGGGTGAGAAAAGTAAACATACTCTTGCAGCAAGATCTGACACAAATAAACACAGATGAGCAGAAAAACAAACTCCCCAAGGCTGGCCACGGCCACTTGTGGGTCAGTGTGTGTGTGTGTGTGTGTATACATATGTATATGTGTGAACACACAGGCACACACACACACACACACACACACACACATATACGTGTGTGTGTGTTTGTGTGTGTGTATATATATATATATCTTGCATCATTTCTAACCCGCACCATAAAAACTGTATGACTGTGTAACTCTGCAGTTGCACAAGCCAACAAAAAGGCACAATAAACTGGGCGAACATCGTGTTCTTGAAAAGAGGCCCAGTTACAGTCCATATAATCATGCACCACACCAGAGTAGGTGAGAGGGTGTAAAGCCTATCAGCCTAATAAAGTGGACGAGTGGGACACAGTTCGTTTTTGTGTTAAACTGCGTTTTCTGCAGAGTGTGAGAAGTGGGACACAGTTCAGTGCCCTGGGTAAATATGGCCTATAATAAAGGGTGTAAAAAATACACCTGTGTTTTCTGTCTGAACCACTGAACTGCATGTTAGGCCAAACTGATTCACCTGGAAGCACACATACACACACACTGATGTGGTTTATACTCAAAGGCTCGGGTAAATGATCCTTTAATAGGTGTAAAATACAGGACGTAACACTGTTGTGCTGGATAAAGCATTGGACATTCTGAACATCCGAGAACGCCTATGAACCTCTTTGCTGGTTATGTAAGACACTCACTTTTTTTTTTAGCAGGAAGGAATAGATTATCCATGCTAACTTTGTTTCTGATTTAACTACTAAACAGAAAATTTGAATGGGTCAAATCAAGGAGTTTGTCATTTTAACCATGTACACAGTACACAGTGAAATGGAAAAAAAAAACACACAAAGGGAAATAAAACTACACAAAGAACAAAAAACAGAACTTTAAAGTGCAAACTGAATGTCTTGGTCTTGATATATCAAGCAGTAGTTTAACACTAAAAAAAGTGGTATTTAACAATAAAATGTTATTATTTACTACATATTACTATGCTATTTATCATTATTAGAATTATTTGTGTTGTTATTTTTCAGGCATGTAAAGAGGGTGACCACTTGTGTGATGTTTATCATTCTTTTATTCTTTATGTGTGCTTTGCCAATAGCGCTATTAACAAATTGAAAAATAAATAAGCAAAAATAAATAAGTACTCATAGTTCACTGTTTATAACCCCCCCCCCCCACACACACACACACACCAATCTCTCTGATTAGATTTTGCAGCTCGATCTCTGCTTCTGCTGATTCTGTAAAATCTTGATAATAGTTTTGTCTGGCAGGATTGCTGAATGAACTTGTTGAACCCAAATTCTGTACTGTTCGCAGCACAAGATTTGCAGCAAGACTTCATTCAAGGCTGAGTACAGTTCAGCAGAGTGCACCGGCGCTTCGCTCTTTGTCATATTTCCAGGGCCTGTGGGCCATGGCCTTTTGCCAAACACCTGACTAGCCACGCAGCTTTGATCCGACTCAATCCTACAATTAAGTCTGATTTGGATCAAAGGTACAATAAGTTCATGAATAGCTGAAATGCAAAAGCAGCAAAACATGCAAACCCATTAATGCAGCCGTGCTCCCAAAACAAAGAAAATGTTGTGCATTGTGCAACCGTAGGTGCCTGATCATATTACAAGATCTTTCTCCTCAGTTCTCATCTTCATTTCATGGTTTATTTTTCCGTGTTTTTGTTTTTACCTGTGCCCTGAAATGACCCACATGCAGACATCTTAATCAGTAACATTACTTACATTATGGATACACACTGAATAGACAACAGTATTGGGACATGTCTGTTTTTCAGGCGTACATTTGCCCATATAGTGTACATATCACAGAGGTGAAAGTGTCTCAGACCTGATCAGGTTTTTCTGCCCTGAAAAAATCAGGTAGTGCCACTGAAAGCTGGTAATGTGAACAACAAACGTTCAGGCAGTTAAAACTTTCTAGACCCGATTTTTTAAACTATTTACTTTTAGTTACTAATGCCTCTTTTTGTGGTTAATTTTGATGCGCACTGCTCTTTACTGTGGCTGTGGTCCGGAGGAAAAAGTGGGGGGAAGAAACGAATGATTTTGATATTAGTTCTGGCGCCCATGCCTTATGCCCCTATAACAGTATCTGTACTGCTTTGTGATAGACAGTGTTGGGAGTAACACGTTACAAAAGTCACAAATTACTAGAATGCATTGCTTTTTGCTGTAACGCGGTAAAGGTATTACAGAAAAAAATGTGGTAATATTTTACTTAGTACAAATGTCAGTAACACACGTTACAATGCATTTTTAACTCGGAATGAAGTGATTTTTTTCCCCTCATACAAATTCGCCGCGAGATCAGCAGAAGAGAAGCGTTCGCGCAAAATGTTTCACTTCTTGTAGACAGACAGAACAGAGAGATGAGTGCACCTGCAACTGATCTAACGTCGGATAGTACTGTTTTTAACCATAAGCCCAGCTCTGTCAGATACCGCATCACCTTCCACTGGCTGTGTAATAAGCTAACTGAGCGCCATGCTACATTTAGATTGCCAAATCCATATTTCCAGTTATTTTGGTGAGAGTAACTTAAAAGTAATGTAATAGTAGTGTAATGCCTTACATTTTAAATACAGTAATATTGTAATGTAACAAATTACATTGAAATGACAGTAACAAGTAAGTTTTTACAGTTTACAGTTTTGAAGTAACTTACCCAACACTGGTGACAGAACAGCTATATAACATCTGAGGCCTAAGCTTCCATTTTGGATAAAGAATCATCAAAAAGACAAGAATGGAGCACAACAAACTTCGTTTCCTGTGCCGATAGATGCTGGATGTATGAAAAAGTTCCCCTGCTGTTGTCAGTACTTACCAACCTTTGAACTTCTCCAGTTGTTCAGGTGGAAAGGTGCTTTTACTTGTACTCAAATAATTGTTTTACAGACTGCACCAACCATACTTTTACTTGATTATGGGTTTAGACTGCTCTACCCACGTCTGGAAATGAAAGGACCCAGACTAGGACTGTAATAATGTCTCTAGTCCTTCGCAGGAACTTTCCTGGAGTCTCTATAGCAGGTACTGAAAACAATAATAGCAAGTAACTGCAACTGCAACAAGTTGTCATGCACAAAAGCTTAACACAGAACTGAGGAAGAACACTTTTGCCTGTGGCCAAGTCCATGCTTGTTGCTGTGCATGAAGAGTAATGTTGCTGTTCTAGGAAAATCTGAAAAAACACTGGTTTTGCAACACTAGTTTCATCATCATGACCAACTGCCCTCGTAAGTAAATATGAACAGGAGGGAAAGATAAGCTCCATAAATACTCTAGTTTATCTCTGATTTACTCTTTACTTTAAATAAAGGTCTTTGTAGTGCTTCATGTTCCCAAAAGGATTTTAGAGGAGCACATTCTTTTAGAAAGGGGATCTTTAACGGATGTATGGTGTATGTATGGTATAGGGCAGAGCTCTGCACATTTTAGTGTATTTATTGCTACTACCACACCTGATCCAACTAATGATCAAATTAGCAAGCCTTTTCTTGAATAAAGTGGGCGTGTTAGAACAGGAAAAACACTACAGTGTGCTGTAGAGGGGGGCCTCCAGGAACAGGTTGAAACCACTGGTGTGACTTTATGTTTTTTCAACTTTGAAAGACGTCTTGCATAAAAAATGGTTCTTCAAAACTGTGGGTCTCCAACTAGTTCTGAGAAAACCAACAACACTCCACGTTATTTCCACATTGCTAATTTGATAATTATAGTGATAGTAGCAATAAAAACACTAAAATGTGCAGAGCAGGGGGGCCTCAAGGACCAGGACTGCGAGACTCTGCCCTACACCATACATACACCATACATCTGTTAAGGGTCCCCTTTCTAAAAGAATGTGCTCCTTTAAAAATTCTTTTCTGAACATGAAGCTCTACAAAGACGTTTATTTAAACTTTGAAAGACGTCTTGCATAAAAATGGCTTTTCAAAACTGTGGTTCTCAGACTAGTTCTGAGAAAACCCACAACAGTCCACATTATTTCCCCAACCCAACAATGAGTTCAGGAACTACTGATTTGAAAGTACAACCCACTGGAAGGTGCATTAGAGCACCAAAGCCAATTCCTTTAGAATGTATTTTTGGAACTTTAGAACTATTTTTAATCTCCTGTTTTTTAACCTCATTACTTTTTCCGTGCATAAACACCCTAGTTAGCCACACAGAGCACACAGCTTTGGCAAACTGACCCATTTCTCTGTGCTTTCCATGGATGCTGTGTTGCTGTGCTGCATACGTGTTGGACGCATTGACTTTGCTGTAAAGGGGGATAGGCTTGCCTTTGTTTTCCATTCGCCTTTGTGAAAGGCTGAGCTCGACTCCCATACATCAGCACTCAGACACAATGGATCTCATCACACTGCGCAACTGCCGTCCCGAGCAGCACGAAGAGCTTCTCTCACGTGTGGCCCTTCCACTGGGTTAGCGCCTGGGGTCAGGGGTCACCTGGGGTCAAAAGATGACAGGGAAAGCTTAGCTGCAGTTTGCCCACTCTGCAGTTCCTTCAGTTCGGTGTTGTCAGAGCTTTACGGATTTCTGCCGACCAGAGTGGATTGAGAATGGCGATGCATGGTACCAGCGTAAAGCAGCTTTGAAGGAGAAAACAAGGCCGACTCTCCTCAGGCAGAGAGAATGCCGCCTTGTCTCGAGGCTCAGTAGGAGTTGACAGTGTGCCCACTGAGTAACTTGATCATGGACCAATCTGTGCTGCCAGACAGGCTTTGAGAGCAGGGTTTTAAGATCTACCCCCGCGATTGTGCTCTGCTGGAACACACTCATGCATGTTTTCAATAGCGCTGGCAAATAACCGGCATATTGTGCAATAGACCTCTATTTTGAACACGAGCATTTAAATATCAATGCGCTTTTCTTTCTTTTTTTTTTTAAGGACGGAGATTAAGTCCCCACTCCAGGACTCAAAGGACTTGCCAAGCTCAATCAGACTTGTCCACAGAAGACCTTAAACTCAAGATTAAAGGGGTCGATTTACCCTCTTTTCTGTCCAAGAACCACGCAGGCATTCACATGCGAGCACTTTCTCCAGACCCATAAAAGCAGCAGGAAAGTGCATGTTAAACAAATCATTTTGCGCCGGAATGCATTTATATCCTGTTCTCATTTGAGTGGGGCTTGGAATTTTACCCAGCAAAGACAAAACGTCCCAAAGCCCCGCAGAAAAAAAAGCACTCGGTGAGGCAGGAGGCTTTATCCTAAGCAGTTCATTTCATAAAGCCATTAAGTCAAGGCTGCAAATCTTCTTTGCTGTTTCGCAACACTGGGTGTTCGCACTGTTGTTTTCAGGTCAGGGGTCAACACCATATGCACTAACCCTCTTCGAAATGCCCTCTTTTTACATTTTCTTTTCATTGCTTCATTTTGTCTTTTTTGGAACAAAACCTAATATCATCTTTAGAAAAGGACCTTCACGGGATGAGAAAAAAACATTCTCAATTTTCCATGAAAATTCATTTCAATGTCATTTGGACCACATCTATTGCTCTACCTGTCCTGAAATGAACCACAGGCAGTTTCAAACATTGTAGTTAAAATGAAGAACCACAAAAATTAAGATGCATGGTTCCACCAGTAACACCACACTGGACATTTTCTTTATATTCATCTTACAATGATAGCCACTAAATCTAATAGAATACTGTTAAGCAGATTAGCTTTAGAGTAGATTTAAGCTTGCTTTTGAAAAGTAATTTCATGGTGATTCCATGTTCATCAAATAAAAAAAAACAACAACACAGAATTTTAAGAATATAAACCTGAAAATATTACCTGAAAATGTGGTAACAATGTAGATTCATTACAACAGCTTAGGGATGAATCACCTCTTTTCACATCTGTTTTTTCAAATTTTAGGTGATCCTGATAAACTAATGTCAGACAATATGATGTGTCAGTACAATGGACATAATGGACCTACTGCCACCATCTCAGGTCCAAATGAGACCCAAAGGAGATGCCGTTCTGTAAAGTTAGTCTTTGTTGTTGGAATTACTTTATAAATCATTCTCTGGTTTGTTTCTCTGGGCTGATTTATTTACCGTCTCAGCCCCTTATGACTTTTTAATACAAGGCTACAGAAGGAACGTGTTAAAAACCGTTGGAACTTTGAGGAACTCTCTGGGCTAGAGGTCCACCTCTGATCCTTTTTTATTGTTTGTTTCCTTATGGAAAAAGGACATATCCTGAGATACGTGCGCACGCTGACGTGCTCCGCATCTGGATCCCATCATCTCTGACTCAAGTTACTCTCTGCAGGAAACAATAGTAAAAACGCCTCGGCTTTCAGGTCCCTCCCTTGCTGAGGTGCTGCCTAAAACTTGAAGACGCTTCATTGTTTTAGGTTTTGAAAAAGAACTGAACTATTCCTCAAACTCCTCAAAACAATCTCAGGAGTCCTTTCACCTTCAAGTAACTTCAGTTCTATTCAATTAGTAAATGATACTCCGGTATTATAATTAACTAATGGTACGATGGGAATACTACAGAAATATTCTACAGAGGTGAAAATATGGAATATAGAATAATACAGTACTATGCAAACCTTCCATAAAGAAATTACTTTCGACCTGTTTTGAACTAAAGTTCACAATAAATGTGTGGATTTGCAGGATCATTAAAGTGTCAACAGTTATAAGGACAATGTAATAAACTGGAATAAAACTCAAAGAAGGCAAAGTTGCTGTTAAAAGATGATCCTCGCAAAGCTTTGTAGAGCTTATGGCTCCTTCTGACTGGTTTCCAGAGGTAGGTGAGGTACTTCCCTGAAGGATTGTGACCCAGCGGTCTGCTGCTTATGATGCAATGAAGGAAAGGACCTCTTAATTATATCCACATGTTTCTGCTGAATCATGGAGCTAAGAATCTACAGATTTCATCAGGCTGAAACGTGTCCTCCGCATGACACACCATTCAAAACCTAACATTAATGCAGCCAGGGTGACTGAGTGCAAGGAAAAGAGCATAATTACTTTCTGACCACAATCCAGTATTTCCTGTAGATACTGATCAGTCTCCCACAGTGAAAGTTTGGCCTCTTTCCATATACAGGTTTTAAAATGTAATTTACTGTGTTGTTTAGTATGCAAAACAGTTTATTGCTGTTTTTATTAATCATAAATACAATTGTTTATTGAACACTGGTGTGTTATGATATTGTATATGAGGCAATAAGCCACTCAAAGCTTTCTGTTATGCTTAAAGAGCCTAAACCATGGGAATGTTAAGGAATTTGTGCTATGTAATATTTGTGGCAAACATTCAAAATATACCTCAATTCATATTGCAAATACAAATAAACAGCTACCTTTGAGTTCCTTGTTTTTGTGATGTCACAAAATCCAATGCATTTACAAATGTGCCTTTTCAGCTTGTAACAGTTTAGCCCCACCCAGTTATACTAAAGTTACAAGGAGTGTTTCTGAAATGAGGCAGAGTGTAGGGTAAGCAATTAAAATGTTAATTAAAACACGCCTATCAGTCTTAAAGGCACAGTAATAAAAAAGTCTGATTGATACATATGCATATCAAGAGGTTAGAATAGTCATATGAAAATGAATTATGACTGATTTTGTCTCGAAAAAAAACACATAAACCTCAAGGTGTGGACCAGAGAATATTGGCCCTTTAACTGTAACAGAATCATCGTAATGCACAACCTCAAGGGACTGATAATCCCACACCGGCTGGTCCGGAATTTGATTAGTCTTACCACAGTTAAGTGCTCTTATGTGAAACTATGTTTTGGCAGATGGGCTCACTTTGGACTTCTATTTACATTATTCTGTCTAAACTCTTTAATATGGGGCAGAATTCCCTGTGATGTCCATTTCTCTGTCAAGTTCTGACTTATGAATACAGTGTTTAGTTTTGTGGTTTCTCCAGACATAACAGAGTCCATGTCTCGAAAGCTTTTGATTCATCTGTTCATCCAGGTGGCAAACTTGAGACAAACAGTCATAATCCTTTTAGTCTGCTGTGGTTTTGGCCTTTTTGTTCAGTCAGGCACCTCATTTCTTTCCAAACCTGCACATTCAAGAAAGCTTTTCCAGAGTTGTTATTATTATTATTATTATTAGTAGTAGTAGTAGCAGTAGTAGTAGCAGTAGTAGTAGTATTAGTAGCAGTAGTAGTAGTAGTAGTAGTAGTAGTAGTAGTAGTACCAGTAGTAGTAGTAGTAGTAGCAGTAGCAGTAGTAGTAGTAGCAGT
>JBBPCY010000001.1:16367917-16377945 GCA_037974405.1 Brachyalestes nurse
TGATTATTTGTGTAGGTGGTGTATGCAGCAGTGATACTGAAGAGTCCAAGACAGCAGAAAAGACCTCAACCAAAAGAGCCCACTGTCTACTCCTCTCTCAGCTTCTCTACAGTCTGAGCAAACAAACTTGGTCTTCTTTGGACAACATTAAGGACTCCTCAGACCCATCAGGTGCTTTATGAACATTTTCATTCTGTGACATTGATTCTACTCAGGACTATGTTTCATAACGTTACTTGTGATTATGGATTCTTATCTGGATCACTCTTCACCTGCCTGCTATACACGGTCGCACTAACACATCCTCTCACAGGGTAAGAGAGGATACACTCTACATTACTGCTCTTTTTCAAACTGTTGATATCTGACATATTTTTCCTTGACTGTTTACTTCCCAGGGTGCACAAACTCCTGGTAACACTTTATTTCAAGCTTGGTGTTTTAACAATCACAGACTATTAGTGAGCAACTAATAATGCATTAATGTTAAATAAATTAATGACTTAGTACTGCTAAAAAGAAACATACAATTTGTGAGACTGAAGTTTGTATTTAGCAGTGGTAACAAGGTCTTCTGTAAATGAGTTATTAACTGTTCATTGACTGATTTGATAAATGTTGTAGAGTTGTAATATTTTCTGAAATCTTCTTGAATTTTCTTTACGTGATACATTAATTAGGGGACATTACAGAATTACTTTTATCCTACAAAAGAACCATTTTGATCCTCTAAAGGATTGTTCTTTGAAAAAAAATGTGATGTAAGGGTTCGAGGAACATCCCTTTATTTTTGTACAGATCTTTTACATGATATGAAGGTTTGTAGGAAGTTTAAAGAAATTTTCATCTATGTTGTAACAGTATGTAAACGTGCTTTAACCCTTTGTAGCTGTGATGTGTCTGTAACTGTGCTGTAATCTTTGTAACTGTGCTGTTATTGTTTGTAACTGTCTCATAAATGTTTGTCTATACATCAACTGTAGCTGTTTCTGTGTCCAAAATGTCTGTATACTGTGCTACGTTTGTAACTGTGCTGTGTCTTTAACTGTGCTGCAAATGGCTGTAATTGTGTTGTAACTGTTTGTGCTGTGTCTGTCAGTGGCTATAACTGTGCTGTGCTACTTTTGTGTTTGGTCTAGAACTGTGGTGTAACTGTTGTGTCTGTATACTGTGCTGCAATGCTTGCAACTGTGCTGTGTCTATAACTGTGCTGCAACTGTGCTGTAAATAGCTATAATTGTGCTGTATCTGTTTAACTTCTGTCTGTAACTGTGCTGAGTTGCAACTGTAATTGTGCTGTAAATGACTGACTAACCATTTGTAACTGTGCTGTAAATGACTGCAACTGTTTGTAGCTGTGCTGTATCTGTAATTATGCTATAAATGGTTGTATCTGTTCTGTTTACAGCTGCAGCTCGATCACTGAACTGTGTTGCAGCTGTAAGAATTTTGGTTGTAACTAATCTGGATGTATACGATCTGTCCTATTTGTATCATTTGTAAATATGGATATCCGCTAACTTTGAATTTTTTTTTTTTTCATGAAGGAGCCAGCTGTAAAAGTAGACAGTCCTTGACACAAAATACAACATTTTATTTCATAATAAATCCTCAATGGCACATTACATAACGAAATATACATATACTCGAATAGTCTTTTAAATTATCTTCATCTATTTAACTCTGGATTTACTCTGCAATTGTATTTTACAAGACATTGACACATAGTTCAAAAGCAATAAATTATGTCAGTATAAACACACTGTTGTTGGTACTCCAGCTCAGTTCGGCAGTAGCAGGACTATTCCACTCACTCTCTGCTTGGACATACGCTCTAGCCAAAGCATCACTTTGCAGATTTTGCACCAAAGTGCACTGACGTACACTGCGGCACATCATTCAGACAGGAGGGGGCTACACACTGGCTGTGACCCCCGACTACATATAAAGCATTTGGGTGCCTAGCGAAGCACAGTACAAGTGCAACAATTCCTTTTAAATTACGCAACAATTTCTTCTTTGGGAAAAGGAGAACAATGCACACAGAACCACTTCCCATTTCCCAGAGGTCAGCAAGTGCGTGACGTTCTCTCATTCTGTAGAGGAAACTGAATCACGGCAAGAGTTACAAGTCACAATCTTTACCTCTGAACAACATATGAGGGTTTGAAACTACATATCTGGTATATGTACAGTCAGGGTCAGTGTAATGCTGAATAACTGATAGAGCTGTGAATAAAAAGATGAGTTTTTTTGGCTCTAACTGTATGAATTCCCAGAAACACTGAGTGATTTTTACTTCCCCTAACCAGAATTTCCAGTAATCTGAGGTGTAACAAATGTGAAAACCAAAAGCAGCCCTGTGTTCTTGGCACTGCTGAGTACGATTCCACTCTGATAAGATGCATAAGATTCTGCAGGACCAAATACCAACATTTGTATACAAAGAACTGCTAAGTGCTGCCTGATACTGAAATGTATGGTAGAACACTGAAATAACTGATCACAACTGACCCATCCAAGCTCCGCCCACAAATGCATTCTTTCATGGCAACCGTTTCCATCAAACCTAATAAGAAATTATTGTGCACTCTAAAGGTCATGTTTATACACAGATTTCCATTTCTCCATAAATGGCTCTTTACCTGGTAAAATGATTCTTCTCTGGGATGGAAACCTATTGTATTAGCTTCCTTAAATAACCTTTAAAAAAAAAAGAAGTTACCAAAATAACACAAAAATGAGTTCTGCCATTGTTACAAATCATAGAACCTTTTTCAGTACAATATGGAACCTTTTCTACTATGAGTGTACTTAATATTGGCTTTCCAGTTTAAAATGGTGTCCTGGCCTTTTGTTGCAGCTGCTAATGTTGTTGCTGCTAATGTTGTAGCTGCTAGGCAGGTATAAAAAAACGATGATGGACTTGCCATCATTGGTTTTTTTTTTCTCCAGTCTTCACTCTCCCAGTTCTGGTTGCATTGTGTGACAGGGGAAGTCCTAGGTGGTGGAAATTAGCAGTGAAATGAATAATGCTCTCTTTCTCTCTCTCTCATATATATATATATATATATATATATATATATATATGAGAGCCATGGAAAAAATAGGAGACCAGACTACTGTTTTTCTGGATATTGCATTTGCAATTTGTGGGAGTGTGTCTGTGTAAAATGTGCATGTCACTATTGTTTTACACACTATTGACCGCACTTGATTCAAAATTGTATGTAAAAAATTAAAAAATAATACATATAAATAATTTATTATACCTTGGAAATGTTAAACTACACAACACTCTCACATTATTTTACAATTGCAACAATTAAAATTGTGATGTGTTTCATCACACCAGAATTTCTTATTTTTTACACTGTAATACTTCATAAAAGAATAGCAACCTGTGCATTTTACACACACACACTAACACAAACTGTACAGTGAACAGAAAAAAGAGAAAAGCGGTCTCTCTCTCTCTACATATATGTATATATTCATGGCCGGAGCTTGAATAGGTTCCTTTGAATTTCAGTACCTTGGGATAGATTAGATAGTACCTATGAAGTTTCTTGGACATAAGTGTGTAAGGCTAAAAACTATAGACTCTTGTACTCAGCAGGGAAGCAGCAGCTATACACAAACCTCCATATATACCAACTGCCAATATGCAAACAAACCCCTTATGCCCATTATGCCCTTTGGCTTCCAACAGAGAGCCATAACTCTGCTGTAAGGTTGAGCATCTTGCAGTTCAGTCGTTACCTTCTAAAAAATCACTGCAATTAATGACCAAAGAGTACCCAAAAGATTAAAATCACAGTAACCACAAAGAACTAAACAAATAACTAGCTTTATGTTTCTTATTACCCACTTTCCGTTCAAACCCCTGCAGCTGCCTCTATATCCTCTATAATTATCAAAAAAACAGAACTGAAGACACTGAGCTTTGAAACTACATCAATATCTAATCAAGTGTTCCAGAAAGTTGGCATTTTATACGCTACCTGTTTAATGAGAAGCAGCATTAGAGTGAATGTGCCATTGAATTCTGAATGTAGAAGAAGGTTTCACAGGTTTGTACAGCACACCAGTTTGTTACTGTTTTATCCATTAAGACTTGCTTGTCCACGTGTATGTGTGTGTGTGTGTATGTGTGTGTGTGTGTGTAGGCTTGAAGGCATGTGCTCCTGTGCAGTTCATAAAGGGGTGCGTTGGCTGAGCAGTGATGAAGGTGGCTGCGGCGCATACAGCAGATGGTCCCTTCTCTCTTGAGCAGAACATCTCTTGGCTCCAATTAAGCTACACTGGCTGGAGAGGGAAGGCAGAAACATAATTTTGATTACTGACAAAATGTGAAGAATATAAAACAGTGTGATGCAAACAAACATTAAGGAAACCGAGCATTAAAGGGTTAATATTCTACATTTATCCTACAATCTCTGTGATGCCCACCAAAAAAAAACATCATTCTTATCTCTCTTAACTTCAAAATGAAAGATCTGTTTCATTTAACTCTTTTGGACACTGTTCCTTTAAGACTAAATTATGCAAATGATCTCTGTTCTGAATGGCTGCCCTGCATTGTCTCATTCAAAAATTCAGGCTAGGGTAAAACTCCTTATGAATTCGTTGTGAATGGGTGGGGCTAAATTGCTGTAGGCAGAAAAGGGGGGTATATGTAAATGCTTTTTGTGACATCACAAAAATAGTTTATTCCAAATGGGATGTTTTGTAGTTTAGTTTCCATATACGGAATATATATAGACTGCATTTAACAAATCTAACTAATTTTATAAAAAAAAAAAGGTTTTTAATTTTTAATAGCCCTTTAATGCTTTCCCTTTAAAGATGATATGAATGCAGAATAGTACCTGCTCTCTCTGTAGTCACTCTTCTCTTTCTTAATGCCCCTGAAACACAGCAGAGAATATAGCACATATGGCACATTTTTCCAATCAAAGTCAACTCAAGAGTCACAGCAGACGTAACTGAGCACTTTACTCACTGTTGAAGAGTGGCTCAGCTTGTCAAAACGGAACTTCAGGTTTGACCTAGGTGAAGTTTTGATTTTCCCATCTAAGAAAGATAGAGAAGTCTTATAGAGAAAGTAGCACAGCATTTGTGTGAACGTGTGTGTGTTTTTGTATGTGTGTGTTTGAGTTCATGCATGCAATGAGCAAGGCCTTGCATGCATGCCCATGCCTGTGTGAATGTGAATGTGTGTGCTTTCCACTTTTATTACCAGTAGGACTGCGGCACATAATGAGTGGTGTTGCAGAGTTCTGGCTCTCCACGCTGAGGGAGGGGCTGAACACAGAGGACGAAGCCGAACTTGGGTGACTGCTCTGGGGGAACACAACATGCACCAGTGCCCTGTCACTACCATTCCTCCATCTGCCTCTCACTTGCTATGGTAAGCCCCTAAACCCCTAAAGCTCTCTATTGTAGCCCCCTGATGGAGCCTAGGAGTTTGGAGAATCCAATTTGTGCTATTAACTTGCCAGACTGAAATTCGTTCAACCATAGACCCTGCCACGGTGGTCCTGGCGTATTTCTAAACCCTACACTCTTCAGGCTGTGCTGTGCTGTATTGGGCTGCTGCATTGTGACCATGATGAGGTTTGCTGTGGCATGGCATGTCGTATTGTGCTGTGATGGGCTGAGGCATTAGGTATTGGTAACTAGCTCAAAATATGATATTCATTATGGCATGATTCGATGTATGACCATGCATCATGATATCACAATGGAACTGAACTGGTTAATGCTCATGTGTCTGGATGAAGCTCAACAAGATGTACGGCATTTCACAGCTCAAGCAGAACTGAAATGTTCTTCGTTCTTAGGTTTGGAATTGTTGTGCTATGTTGCTTGCAATGCTGTGTTGTTATGCAGCAAGCTTTAACTAAGCTATGCTGTTTTTTTTAAACTCTGCTACATTGGTTTGTATCTGCTGTGACTATGCAATATTGTTCTATAACTATATTGTGACTGTGTTATGCTGTTCTGTAACTGTGCTGTGACTGCACTGTTACTGTTCTGTGACTGTGCTGTGTTGTTCTATGATATAACTGTACTATGTTGGTCCACAATTGTGCTGTGACTGTGCTATCATTTTTTGTAACTGTGCTTTGACTGTGCTATGCTATTCTATAACTGTGGTGTGACTGCGCTATATTGTTTTGTAACTGTGCTTTGACTGAGCTATCTAACTGTACTATGTTGTTCTTTAACTATGCTGTGACAGTGCTCTGTTGATATATAACTGTGTGGTAATTGTACTATGCTGTTCTTTAACTATGCTGTAACTATACTATGTTGTTGTATAACTGATGTAACTGTACTGTGCTGTTCTGTAACTAAACTGTAGCTGTACTACTGTGTTTTAAAACTGTGTTGTGACTGTGTTCTGTTCTTTTGAAATTGTGTTTTGACCGTTCTGTGATGCTTTGAAATTATGCTATAGCTGTACTGTGACTATGTCGTTCTGTAACGTGCTGTGTACTTTGGGTTTTGTTATGCTGTGCTGTATCTGTGCTACGTTTCTAACCGTATCCAGCTCCTCCAGGCCTTCTCCCTCCCCGGCCGTGCTGCTGAAACTGCTGGTGCTGGAGGAGGAACGGGAAATGTTAGCCCTGCCACTGCACTCTTTCAGCTTCACGAACGGCCTGAGGACAGAGAAACAGAATTAGTCACTGGTTTCTGGAGGAACTTGAACAGCTGTTGAGTCATACAGAAGAACCGAGACACCACAGTGCAACTGACCTCTCCTTGTTAGGACAGATCTCTGGCGAGCTTGGATTTGATGATGTCTCTGACCTTACTTCCTGGGAGTGTGGGATAATGTCTCCTGCTTTTTGATCACTGCAAAAAGAGAAGAATGTACAGAGTAGTTTAGTAAACCACACACAATACACAAATTTCTGCTCTGAAAAAAGGTGGTGTTAAATTATTATCAAGCATATTTACTATATAAATTATTTAGATGAAATTGCATGCATTGAATTTGGCCTTTCAGGTGGATTTTTTTTGTTACACAGCCCCTTTTAGTCTTTGGAAACATATTAACACATGCAGGTAAGTGTGTGGGTGTATGTGAGAGAGAGACACCTGCGGGGTGGATGTTTCTCATTTGGGCTCTCTGTGCTGGAGTGCAGTCTGGGAAAGAGACCCGAGCGCCGTTTCACCGGACTCTTGAGAGGAGACTTGGCTGACAGAACAGGAGGCTGCACACATATAAAGCACAAAAGCTAGTTTTTAAACAATGTCAGGACTTTGTATGTCTGTCCCATATGTGTCATGCAGACAATATAATGTAAGCAATATACGTATGTCTATATGTATGTCTAAGCATTATACATATGTCATTATATGTATGTCATATATGTATGTCTAAGCTTCATACTAAACTTTAACCTCAGTATACACTCAGTATACTCAGTAAACTTAATCTCAGTATACATTCAGCGTAAAGCAATAAACAAAAATCCTTTTCAAAAATCTTAAGTACCAGGACCTTTTTGTTGGGCCTGCAGATTCTCTCCAATCATTTTATCTTCAAAATATATGAAGATAAAACTAAACACACAAACACACACACAGGTCAGATAATGCCTCTCAGTGAAGCAGTGATAAAATAAAGATAATAGTGTAGGGCTGAATGGTTAAGCACCAATCTAAAACTCCCTCAGGCAAATACATCATCCAATAAAGTTTTCATTGTAGAGCCTTAATGTTTTCTCTCTCTCTTTCTATTGCAACTCTCTCTTCTCTCTCTCTTTCTCTCGTTCTTCCTACTACTCTCTCTCTCCCTCCCTCTCTCTCTCACCGTGAAGGTGCTCTTGGTGCACTCAGTGCTGCTCTGAGGGAGCACTCCGCCACTCACACTGGATGGTACTCCTCCCCCTCCCGCAGGCTTGTGTTTGTGAGAGCCCACCATCGTCTCCATGGAGTGACTCCTGACTCGCATAGCCCTCTGTGAGACAAACAGAGAATTTTTTTTAATGACAATCATTACAGCTCAGATGATATTACTTACGATGTTCATCTTCTTGATGCTTTTGCATTCAAATTATTTTTTAATTGGCAGAACACTTGACAGCAGGGGTTTAGAAACAACAAATCAGTTCAGTTCGCAATACAGACAATAAAAAAAGCAATCCTTTTTAAAAAAGCAAGCCTTTATAGGATGATTATGTTTGGAAACAGCAAGAGTGCACACTTTATTTGCACATTATTATGATCAGTTCTAGCTTTTTAAATATTTATGCTGTTGAATGTGCACAAAGTGTCTGTTTTCCTCCATACCCAACAGTCATACAGTAGAAAATGTGACAGATACCAAAATATCTCACAATGAATGAGGCAAGCAGAGATCTTTGCATTAACTGGAACATTCACTAGATGGAGCCAAACGCTGACATATATCAGGCATAATCGAAAAGAAAACACTGTAGAACATTCATTCATTCACTAATATATTATCCAAAGCACTTTTTATAAACCTGGACAGGTTGCCAGTCCAACACAAATCAGACAGTTTTACTTAAACGTTCACATCTAGGGCCAATTTAGCATCTCCAGTTCTCTTTACATGCGTGTCTTTAGAGTTCGGGCTCCCAACAGAAACCCATGTCACAGTGCGGACCAGAAATGATGAACACAGTCTGCTCATATAATCAAATACCTTTATTACACCATGTTACACACTACGATTTATTTTGCTGACCACCCCAGAGCACAATGTGTGTGAAGGGTCTAAGACATTTCATATAATGCCTGTCTTGGGTCAAGTGTATGTGTAAATGAACACATACAAGTACAACTAAACAAAAACAGCTAAATAAATGGCATCCTTTTGAGCCAGATATCTGGTTTTCCTCAGTTTGGATGGATTTTCGTCTCTTGACAGGCTTCGTCAAAACCAAGGCAATGTAAAAAAATTATACTGTTTCTATGGTGACCCAATTATTTTATATTTACCAATGTCAATATATAAGGCTTATTATGGTCATATCCCATTTCACTGTCATATACAAAAGTTTATAAAATAGCATACAAAAAAGCATATACAGTTTTCCCCATTTAGTCCTAATGGGTGATATTACGATTATTGTATTGTGTGTGTGTTATTGGTGTATTTGATTTGTGTGGTCTGGTGTAGGGTCAGGCACTGGGCATCTGTATCAGCTGGATGTAGTAGAAGACTGTGACAGCCGCTACACAAATCAGCATGGCATGAGCAGTGTGCGACCGTGAAATACCCCACACACTCCTCCACCCTGCCTGCAAACAGCCACACACACACACACACACACACACACACACAGTGACACAGCGGCATTCTGTAGAGCATGCATCTTGACTCGTGTTTTGATTAGTCAAAACAATTTGGTAAGTTTCATCAGCTATAAAATTTCATTACATAAAATAGAATAGCCTTCATGGTTTCTGCTAAAGAAAAGTATTAGACTGCCCTGAGACAGGGTGAAGAATGGTCATTAATTAGGTCATTAACACCTATTATATTGGACGAATATGAATATGAATATGATGAAGCCAATAAGTAAAGAAGACAAAGTAAGGGCAGTGAAAGTAAAGATGAACGTAGGCTCACTATTTGAGAAGTGACAGGTCACGGTTGTCCTTCTTATTTATGTGTTATCACTTCTTATTAATGTACTTCTGACTGAATTAGTAACCATTAATAAACCATTTATTAACCCATTGTAAGGGTAGCTAAATTGGTAACCATATGTAATAACACAGTAGCTTTAATATAAGAATAAGATATGGCTGTAAACTCATGTTTAAAGTCAAACTCATCCTGCAGAATTACATAAATAGGCTGGACATGATTCTTTTGGAATGAGAATGTATATAGTAAATGTAATTTTAGGAATCAAACAATACGCCTTCACAGAGGTATTTTTTCATTCAGTAAGCCTATATACTACCAGTCAAAAGTTTGGACACACCTTCTCATTCAACCATTTCCTTTGTTTTTATTATTGGCTACATTGTAGATT
>JBBPCY010000001.1:16378879-16398672 GCA_037974405.1 Brachyalestes nurse
TATTATCATCATCTGTAGCCTCATATTTTAGCCCAACTTGGCAAATATGAACGCTTTGTGTGTTGATAAAAAGTGGGCTTCGGCTCTCACTCGAAGGGAGTCGGCTCTTCTGATTCACTACAAAGAATCGACTCTTAGTAGCAAGTGGTGCTGCAAGTCCAGACGCCTCGGCAGAAATACACATGAGAAATAAGCTTATAAAAGGAGGATACTGATGTTTAGTACAGCTAAATATGGGATGTTTGAGTTTTAGAGCTGTGCATTTTCACTAGTTTGATATGGTTTAAAAAAGACAACGGCTGTTTTCTGAATAAAAGTTCCATGTCTCATTCATTTATGGTCTTTTTATATTTTTTTTTGAATGAGAGCAAATGATAAAAGTAATGCTTAGATTCCAGCAATGTCCCCAACACAACTGCAGTCACTGGGTATTTAATGCATAACTTCGTAACTTCGAATAAAATAATGTACATGGAATAAATAGAATGTCACCCATTATGCATTAGCATTCATGCCTGGATACAAGTGAAACTGAAGAGGATCAGACTATGTGTGTGTCTGTGTATGTGTGTGTGTGTGTGAGTATGTGTGAGTGTGAGTATGTGTCGGTATGTGTGTGTGTGTTTGTGTGTGTGAGTATGTGTTAGTAGATACGTGTATGTGTGTGAGTATGTGTGTGTGTGTGTGAGTATGTGTCAGTAGGTATGTGTGTGTGTGTGTGTGTGTGTGTGTGTGTGTGTGAGTGAGAGTGGGAGTCAGAGACTGAGAGAGATTGCCATTCTAAACAAAACACATGACAAGAGAGAAAAACAATGACTTGCATTGCTGCCGAGCCGGAAAGCAGATTCCCGCTTGACTGGCAGGAGTTTTGATTTCAAGTGAACCTTTTTGAAACCTCTGCTGGAGAGATATGAGAAGCCGGGCAGCCATTATAACGAGCGCCAGATAACCATCTTCAACCCTGTTGCTGATTTCGCTCATCACATGGGAACTGCTGTTGTGATGGTACAACACGGTTGCTAAAATAGCTCAGCCGCTGCCTGACTGCCAATCAGCTGGAATTCCTCACCGTGCCCACACACACGGGCCATGAGGGCAGAGGCACAGTCACCGAGACAAACGCTATCAATTACAGATTCCACTTACCAGAAAACAAGATGATTTCCCTCTTGGTTTGTGTGCCTTACTGATTCCACCAGTCATAGCAAACAAAGAGAGCGCTGTTTTTGCGCTGTTTTTGCGCTGTTCATTCTCTTTACATTTACATAATTATTTAAATGCAATTCCATAGTTAGCCAAAATAAGTACATAGTTGTTTGGCTACTGATTTATTTGTGGAATCGACAGTTATGAATGTTCTAATTTGAAAAATGGAAAAAACCCCAAAAATGTTTATAAGACTGCACACACCTTTACACTATTTTCAAAACTTTCAGTTCAGGTAAAAAAATAGAGACACCCCCACATTTATGCTATTGTGGTATTTCAAATTGTATGTTAGCAGTAAGCTAACACGTGAGTGATTTTCTTTTTTTTTGTTAATTACAAACATGTGAAACTTGTGAAAAGACTATAATATTTGATTTAAAGCTTTACATATATTTGACCTTATATGTAGCAAGTTTACACTGACTCCCTCAGTAGCTCATGGGTGGGGCATCTGGTGGGCTAGTGGTTAGGGAGTTGCCCCTGCAATCAGAAGGTCATGGGTTTGAATCCCAGGACTGCTAATGGCACCACTGAAGTACCCTTGAGTAAGATACCATCCCCATGCATGACTATGAGGCCACTTTACTTTAGTGACATATTTTTTTTCTGAAAATCAGTTTGGGTATTCCAGCCAACCCAGTTCATGCAGAATTTAAATACGACAAGCATGATTCAATTCAAAAATGAACTTAAAATTACAAACAGGTATTTTCTATTTCCCATAGATCGTCAAGCCTTCTCTGAAGCTGCAGCTTGCCCTGAGGCTTCCTATCTAAATGCAGCAAAACATAACAAGATGTATTTCAAGGTATAATCACCATGGGGGACTATAAAGAATTAATGCATTTCAGGGTATATGAGAAGATCATTAATGCACAAATATTCTTCATTTATGACAAGCAACAAGCAAAACATGAATCGACAGACATGTGGGCCGAGATTTGCTGCGATGAATGAACGCCGCAATTCACGTTAAGTAACCGCTTCCTTGATGTAAACATCCTCTTATCTAACGACGCCAATCGACCTCCATAACCACAGGAATGTTTTTGGACTCTTCAGTCTCATTTAAGCTCCACTGATAAAGCTGATACGGGCACTCTGTGGGCCCCCAGCAGGGGCACACACATTCTTGTGTGTGTGTGTGTGTGTGTGTGTGTGTGTGTGTGTGTTTTAGTTTGTCTTCTGTTTATGTGCTCTTGTTTTAGCATGCTTCAAAAGTGTCATGATAAAGTACCAGCATTTTCACTCAGTTGAAGCGTTCAGAGATGCAGCCTGATAAGTTCTCAATAAGGACAACACAGATTTCTTAGGAGAACCAGAAAGACCGAGCAAAAGGGGTGGGGGCAAGAGAAAGAAAAATGTTCAACATTTTGTTTGTCTAATTCTTCTTATTGTTGTTAATGCTACAAAACATCAAAAACCATAAACATAAAGAGAGACAGACAGAGTGATAAGGAGACAGAGAGACAGAGAGAGAGAGAGAGAGAGTGAGTGAGAGAGTACATACATATTGTTCATACAAATCGTTTATACTACAACTACTATTACAGCCCTGCTGTCCTAACTTATAAACACACTATACTATGAAATAAAGAGTCGGAGCTATGAAGTTAATCATTTTTTTATGACGATGATATAATTATTATTATTATTATTTTATTTTATTTTATTTTTTTATTTATTATTATTTGTATTATTATTATTATTATTATTACAGCTGCTATTTTTGCAGTTAAGCTATAAACACACTATGCTATGAAAGAAAGAGAGAGAGAGGGAGAGGGAGCTAAGAAGTTAATCATATCTTTTTTGATGATGATGATATTATTATTATTATTATTATTATTATTATTATTATTATTATTATTATTATTACAGCGGCTGTTTTTTGCAGTTAAGCTGTAAACACACTATGCTACGAGAGGTAGAGAGATATATGAAAAGTGAAAGAGGAGAGAGAGAAGGATAGAAAAAAGAGAAGCAGGGAGAGAGAAGAAGAGAAGATGGGGAGCAAGAGACAAGACAATTATCTTCTGTATGCAGACAAAGCGTATTTTTATCTCTTTGATCTCTTTGTACGGCAATGCAGGCCAATCCTGATGACAATCTTTCCTGGCTTTTAGCTCCCTTTCGTCTTCATCATGTTTTAATCTGACAAGCAAACAGGGTCAAACCATGAAAACACGCTCAGGGTGCATCGCTGCTGTCACAACAAAACTCTCAACCTTGTAACTTCACCAGAGAGGAACCAAATACTGCTAGCTTTAATGGATGTTAAAATATTTTGATGCTATTGGTCAGTTTATCATGAAACACCCACAAAATGTATTGGGCAGCTGGTGTCTCCAAATACTGTAAATAATGGTTTCATAATGGCAGTGATATCACACACACACACACACACACACACACACACACACACACATACACACACACACACACACACTCATGCTTTTTGCTGATGTGGATTAGTAGTGAAAGGTGCTTGCTGAATGGTGACAGGTGTGAAGCTGCTCTGAATAAGAGACTGAAGGGTATCAGTGTCCATCTCTAATCTCACACCGTGGACTGATTTACAGCTGTGGCGCCACCGTACACACCCACACACTAACTAACACCCACAAACTATTTAGACACTTACACTCTTCAGTGCATATCCAAATATATGGACTTCTCTAGTGGGGTATCTCTCTCTCTCTTTCTCTCTTTCTCTCACACAACTACACACTCAGTTTTCATACAATGTTTGGACGTGGGACCAACATGTACTGTAGAAACAGCTTGTATCTCATATGAAATTCTTTTAAAAATGTATTTTGCAAATGACAAAAAAAATTATTTTACAAATGACTGCTGCTGCCTATGTTCTCACATACTTTGCTTAGATTGGAAATATTGCATTTGTAAAAAGACAAAAATGAACTGAGCCTCATTCAAACAAAAAGCATGCTACTTCTTTCATCATAGCTCCTATCATACCAGTCCCTCCACTGTTTGTTAGTGTTTCCCTCTAAGTGGAAGCTGATACATATCTGCTAGACTTACTCGGATGTTCTTGCTGCTGTTAGTTTGCTCTGCTCTGCAGATTTCTCCATATCAGATCACTGTTACTGTAACTGCTGCAGGAGCTACGTGCTAAGCAGCCAAAACATCATCGAGTGCATCACAACCATGATATGTTTAAAATGGGCTGCTTGGTATCCATATACAGACCCTGAGAACTTTGAAACTCTCCAAAGTAGAACTCTCATACTGAAAAGTTCTAGCCTTAAGCAATTAAATTAAACTTTTTATTGGGGCATTTAATGCTTTTATTAAAGAAATCATCCTTTAACCCACACTAAATGGACAAAAGTATTGACTAGGCCTCTCACTTCCAGTGAAGGACAATGTTAATGCTTCAGCATACCAAAGCAATTTTGGACAACGCCATGTTCCAACTTTGTGGACGCAGTTTGGGGAAGAACCTTTTCTATTCCAGCATGACTGTGTCCCAGTGCACAAAGCAAGCTCCACAAAGACATGGCTGGAGGAGTTCAGTGTGGAAGAGCCCTGACCTCATACAGCACCTTTGAGATGAACTGGAATGGAGATTGTGAGCCAGACCTTCTCATCCAACATCAGTGTCTGACCCTGTCGGTGTATTGTCCCAATACTTTTGTCCGTATAGTGTAACATATTACTAGAATCCCACAGTGGTGCAAGCTAAAATTAGCATTATTGTAATGGCTGGTTTTCCTTGTTTTGTTCTATTAGTCACAGTTCATCACTGCATTTTTGCCATGCTGCCAGTAAAGTTAAAGGCTGTAAAAGAAGCCACACCTTGGCTATCTGAGGCACACTAGGCAGCTGGGGCAGTCCCTCCAGTGGGATCCTGTCATGAAGAGTCTTCATCTTTGACCTGAAAGAATGAGCAATGGATGAAGATCTGTACAGAAAAAAGGGAGGGTGTGGAGAGTAGTGTGTTTGTGTGTGCTGTGGGTTGTTCTCGTGGTTTTTCCATATAGGAAGCTTGCATGAAATTCTGAAATATAAACCATTATTCCAAAGTCATGAATAATTTGGCCTATTCAAGTTCAGTCATGCACATACACTGGTCACTAGGGATTTTCAGAATTCAACAATAAAAGAATAAAATATAATAAGAGTCATTTGTGGAATGAGGATTTGTTTCACACTGCTGTGTAAGTATTGTTAAACACCTCTTTTCACAAGGCCTTCAATATGAAAGTATATTGTGGACCTACAGTACTTGGCAAAAGTATTAGGCACAAGTAAAAATAATATTTAAAAGCTGTTTAAATGAGCTGTGAGGGTTTTTTCTATTAATACTACAAAATTAAACTAAAAAGAATAATTACAACAACAGTACACACAGATTTTATGTACAGTATGGCAATGTGTTCCTTGAAGAGGTCCAGTATTACTCGTTATTTCCATCAGAAACCTGGTTTGACTGAGACCTTCCTTAAATTAAATCAGGAGCTGCTGATGGAATTTCACAAATCCAAACAACAGATGGAGGAACCAAGGAGCAATCTGGAACTGAACCTGTGTTCTCCTCACCAGCTCACACAATACCAACTCCTTTTTTACAAACAAAACAAATCTTAGTACGTTTTACTGCTTTCTTGTACGTTTGCATTTATTCTAATGTTAACTTTACTAGCAGAAAGATACTTCATCACACTCTGAGAAAAATGGCTTTGAACAATTTTCATAGGCGTCAAGACATTTGCACAGTGCTATAATAAATATTTACAAAGTGTATGTCAAAGTGTGTATGTGTGTGTGTGTACATACAGTATGTGTATGTTTGTGTGTGTTATACCTGAGCATGATGCGAAGGAAATCCTGCCCCTCAGCTTCCTCGTGCTTTAAAGACATGATGAGGTTCCCCAAACTACTTCCTGTGCAGTAATAGTTCATGTGCTCCTGAAAGACAGAGAGAGAGCGAGAAGGAGACAGAGAGAGAGAGAGAGAGAGAGAAAGAGAGAGAGAGCGGGGGGAGTAATTACACAGGCTTCATTTCACAACCCCTGAATTCCTCACTCAGTCAATCTGCTCTTCACACAGAGAAATGGAGAGTTTTATTTTCCAAATGACTGATTCTGAATTAATATTTCTCTGTGATGCTCAGTGGAAGTGCCACTTTCTGCTACTCCCATCAAGCTCTCCTCACTACATAAAAACAAAGCAGCGTGAGCTTCTAGACAGAAACAGATTTAAAAAGAGGAAACTAACTTTAAAGGCATACTCTAAGACAGATACAGACTTGAAGTAAACACAGTGGTCTACACAGGCAGAGCCTCATCCTCCTCTTGGGCTTTTGATCACTAATCAGTATTGTCTATGGCATCCTGAAATAGCAGTTTGAATGCTGTAGTGGTCTGGTATTGTTTTAAGTGTTTTCAGGTGTAATGGTTGAATATAGAGAGTGATGCTGACTTGGTGTTGTTTGAAACTGCACTTACAAGCTATTAATGTCTGAGCTTCTTTGATGCTTGCAAAAGTACGTTTGGATTAAGAGGCATTTGGTCTTTCCATCAACAGAAGACCACTGATGGGAAAATGCTTTCATGTGAAATTAAATAATCTTTTATGTTGCTATTCCAATGTATAAAGAATTAGAAATTAATTTATATGCCAGATTATATCCCATAGCAGCAGACCACTATGTTAGACTCCAAGTCACCTAAATTAGTTAAGAGATATAAGAAACTTAGACTCAAGTTCCTCTTCTATAGAACTGATAGATTAAGACTAAAACAGACATTTACTGAGTCCCGACACACTGTGCTGAAAGTGCTCAGAGATGTGACTTGTGTGAGTTTATTCTCACCCTGCCCAGAAAGTGTTTGCGGTAAGCTCGTGCCGTGCTGTTGCTCTCGAGCCGGTAGCCGAATCCTCCTCCACCTCCTCCAGGGCCTGAGCCTTCGGCCTCCTCTTCCTCACAGAAGCTGCTATCCGAGGAGGTGGGGGTTCCCACTGGAGCTTCGGCATCTTCGATCCAGTACCCCCCAAACTGAGGCAGGATCACCTGGGGGTATGGACTGCCCTTCTCCAGCACCTACACAAACAGCATGAATAATCACACATCGCTATTACAGAAGGTCAACATGACCCCATGCATTCAGAGAAGGGTCCGGTTCATGCTCCATCACTCGCAGCAACTGTCACATAAGCTTTAGAGAAGATTAGGAAAAATCCCATTTAGCCAAAATGGAATGGAAATATCTCTACAAAAGTATTGGGACACACCTCTCAATTACTGAATTCAGATGGCCTCTTAATTCCAGTGAAGGGCTTAACCTTAATGCTTCTGCAGACCAAAACGTTTTGAACAACGCCATGCTTCCATCTTTGTGGACACAATTTGACAAAGAACCTTTTCTATTCCAGCATGACTGTGTCCTAGTACACAAAGCAGCTCCACAAAGACACGGCTGGAGGAGTTCAGTGTGGAAGAACTTGTCTGACGTACACAGAGCCCTGACCTCAACCCCATCCAGCGCCTTTGGGATGAACTTGAACGGAGATTGCGAGACAGGACTTCTTGTCCAGAATCAGTGCCTGGCATCATAAACGCTCTACAGAATTAATTGGCATAAATTCCCACAGAAACTTCAAAATCTTGTGGAAATCTTTTCAAGAAGAGTGGAAACTGTTATAGCTGCAAAGGGGGGGCAACTCCCTTTTAAGGTCTATGGATTTAAATGCAATGTTATTTAAGTACCTGTTGGTGTAATGGTCAGTTGTCCCAATACTTTTGTCCATATAATGTACATTTAGTGTGTATTTTTGCCAGCGTTCAGCTAAGAGAACACATTTGTGGGGGTAGCATGAATACATCAGTCAAAACAACTTTAAACTTTAAACTGCTTTATTTGCATGTGTACCCATGTGAGTTTGCATACATGCTTGTGTACTCACGTCTTCTATCCGCGGGTAAGGGATGTAGTCATCCTGTTAGAAAAAAGGCAAATGTAAACTGTGAGAACGTATGACAGACATGCGGTTTGTCTCTAACAAACACAGGCGGATCATCTGGAAAGCATAACAACCTCTCCAAAGCTGGGTTGGGGCTCAACTCTTCTTCATACAGATCAGATGAGTTCAAATTCAGCCACACATTTCTGTACAGACTGGGACTATTAAACTTTATCGCAGAGCTGGCCTCTTCAATATTAATGTTGCACGGTGTTACAATGGGCCCTATAACAAATCAGGTTTTTTCCCCCCAGTGTAGTCATGGCCAAATCCTGCAACCTAGATCTCCATCTATCAGACAGTTCAACCAAGCTGGGAGGCTAAAGGCAACTTCCAAGACATGAAGAGCACCGCACCCCATCAAACCGATGCTAATGCAACATCAATGGGTCACTCAACACACTTGGAGGAATTCTAATTCTGTTACAATAGCTTACAGATGGACAGGGAGAGGGTCAAGATAAGGCCCATTTTATGATTATTTATTATAATCCTATAACGCTGGTGCAAACAATGACATTTCTAACCAATGTGTTTTCATTTCAACATGTAGCAATACAATTGCAGTGTGGTATTTTGCCAGCACTAAAATCTTTTGCACACTAAAATGACTAGTTAAGAAGGAAGAAACTGTCAGAAATGGAATTGACCCTGAAACTGCTTTGGAGAGAGATATGCAGCGTACAACATACTTCACAAACACATCTGAATCAGGAGTGTGTGGTAGAAGTTCGCCAACAAAACACTTAACTTTTACACTAGCAAAGGAGCATTTATATGACTGTGCTCCCATCCTGAGGTGGTCCACATGTTGGCATTTCTGCTTCTCTAAGCACAGCTTGAAAGCTATCAGCCTTGACCTTATCAGCTCTAGACGTGAAAGACATTTACCGCTAACTGGTATTTAGCATGAAGGTGACCTCAGGAATTTGAAAGCTCTGGTCAAGGCCTTTATTCTACTCTAAGCATTTACAAAGTAAATGACCGCCAGCAAAACAGCACAGGAATCAAGAGGGCAGCCACAAAAGCAGTTCTGACACTGTTTAAACAGCAGCAGTATGTGTACACACATGCACATGCACACTCACACATACACTCGCACTCTACTCTCCACACCTTGTGCTTCTTAGTCTCCTCAGATTTAGGAATCTGTGGTGATCCAGGTTTGCATTAGAAAGTGAAAAAGGACAATGGGGTTAACAACACAAATCCAGCACCAGAAGAGCACCCGTACGATACAGTTTAACTTAGAGACCTCTACGTTTTGGAAGAAAGAGCAGTTTATGGCTACTGTTAAAAGGGGTTAAATGAAGAAGCCATATTTCTTTATATGTATTCCAGTATTATCATTATTCAAGGAGATTTCACTTTTGGATCAGTCAGCAACCTATACATCTACCACATAAAGTTTAGGAGATAATGATGGTAGTCATCTTCATAAACGTCTGCTACAGTACAGCAGACAGTAAGCAGGCTGAGTTCAGTCTGTGGACACAGCACTAAAGGAAGACTCCTAATCTCTGTTTGACAGATTCATAGATCAAGGTTGATTACCATAGACAATAATTCTGAAACCTCTCCCTGTACTGAAAACCTGTCCAATCAAATACAAGCAAAGGAGTGTCATCTTATGTGTATTTGTCAAGTGTCATCTTGTATGTAAACATGTTATGTGTATGTGTGTAGAACACATTTCATTTCAGTATAATGTAATTGAACATATCTGTATTGGTTCCTTCAGCGTTTTCAGGATGTCAAGAACTCATAATACATTAGTAAATACACTAGTTACTACATTGTAACATTATTATAGATGTATATTACTTCGAGCAATATGTTCTTTATGAATTTATTGGCGGATTACTGAGCCCAGTGCACTGTTGCAATATTGAGTGCTTTTCACATATTTTCACTACCTTGCCTGGGAGAGATGATGTAGTTGTCCAAAGTAATTCAGAAAAATATATATTTTTTGTACAATGTATACATATCGAAAATACATGGTCCAATTTTAATTTTATGCTGTAAATATATTAGGAAGGGGCAAATTGGTGCCCTTTAATTACATAATGTTTTAAAGTGGAAACATAAAGTCAGTGCAACTTAATGACTACACTGAAATATGGCAGAATTATGTTCGCCAAGGTGCTGAAGGTATACGGTTGATGGGACCAAACCGGTGAGATTTTAGTACCTTTTTTCTGAAAGTGCATGAATGGAACTGCATGTGCTCAATGACTTCCTCACACTGATCATTTTCATGATTCTTTCATTTACATTTATGGCATTTAGCAGATGCTTTTATCCAAAGCGACTTTCATTCCCTAACTACAGGGGGCAGTCTCCCTGGAGCAATTTGGGGTTAAGGGTCTTGCTCAGGGACCCAGTGGTGGTGTACTGAAGGTAAGATTCGAACCCATGACCTCTTGGTCCAAAGGCAAGTATCCCACCCACTGAGCCTTATATGGCCTTTGTGTTTTCCAGTATGTGGAACAGTTCGATTCTTATTTCAACAGTTTTCCGCACAGTTGTGCAGTTTAACTTTTTCTGGACATGTTTAATCCAAGATTATAGTGCCTTAATGTTGTTCAATTTGTGTCTCTTAAAGGTACTGTACACATTTTTAACGTGCCTATAGTAACTGCTGTAACTGTAGTCATTGCTGGGACTTGTTTCTAGCTTCTTATCAGAAATCCTTTGATTTTAGAGATTTTTAAAATACATATTTTTGCTTTCTAACTTTAAGTCTTTATAGATATTAATTTCTGAGATTTGAGGCTGTATGTTTCAGGAGAATTGTAATTGCCACTTGAGTTTTTAATCAATGCTTCACTCATTACCTTGGAAAATAATCTGTATGTCACATTTTTAATAGAGATTTTCCACCCTGGCAACAAGGATGGGTGTGAATATCACAAAAACCGTGAAAGCAAGTATAATTGCTTCTTTACTTTGTTGCTTCAGTGGCTAATACTTCAGAGAAACAATTTTAGTAGGACTTTCTCTCGTGTCTGCTTCATGTTGTAATCAGCAACTGCCGGGTGGCTTTTATTATGAGTTTAGGTTAAAAAAAGACTGCGTTCAGCCTCTGAGCTCTGAACATTATTGGCTTTGATTTTAAAGAACATGGTCTCTGTGATCATCCATTTGAGAGTCTTCAGTCTTTTAGCTTCCTTTCCAGCCCAGTCCATCCATCATATAGGACTCGGGACAATATAGAGCCCACTTCAAGGCCATCGAGTGATGCACCAATCTGCTCTCTCAAAGGAGAGCTCTATGTATCGATTTACTACTAGCTAATATACACCCCCCCCCCACCTCCTCCCCCTCAAGTGACTAGGTGTGTCAGGTCAATGAGTCATCGTGCTCTCAAAAATTGATTCCTAAAGATCTACACGCACATACAAACAGGTACTCACACATCGCAAACCAAACAGCCACCGCAGAGAAAAGTACCAGACGAATCAATGGAGCTTTGAGAGGAGGGAGTGTGTTCCGCTTTCCTGTGCGATTATTCAATCAAGCTTGGATGGAGGGCCTCCATGAAGGAGGCTCTGCTGAGGAGAAACCACTTCTCCCAGGAATCAAGGACAAAATAATGGCTGCTTCCGACCGACTCCATATATACACTCTAGCTTAAAGCCAAGGATAGCAGAGAGCCCACCCGAAGGGCAGTTTATAAAGTAGTAGATGTTAAACAAGGCTGGAGAAATCCACATTTTCTTACCTGCATTCTCTCCAGCATGTCAAAGAACTCGGCGGACTGAAAGGGATACACAAAGAGAGGCTGGGGTAAGCACAACGTTAAAGTACAAATTTAGCTTTTACTGATTTCTGAGTAACTCTCAAAAACACAGTGAGTGGTCTTAGGCAATAGTTTTACACGCATGCTGTGAAGTAGAGAATGGGCACTTAATGGATTCACTAATATTCAAGAAAAATGAGAAATCATAAAGCTCAGCATAATACTTGCATTTGGGAAACTGTAACTGTAGACCGAAGTGACTGAGTGTGTAATGATGTGTGGACTGCATGCAGAGCAAGCACATGAAAACTGTTTCATTAAAAAATGTCAAACCACAGTTTAAAATAACCCAAATATAGACGATTCAGTAAAGACGAACATGGGAAACATACCTTCAAAAAGACCCAGAACAGTCTTAAACACTAAGTCTGTATTCCTCAGGGGTCTCCTGAGGGCCACAGCTGTGTAAGCACTGGTCATATCATTAGGAGATCACAAGTTCAATCCCTGTTGATGCCACAGGTATCTTTGGCTGAGAGTCCAGGAGTGCATCATTATCCGTGGTCTCTCTAATGGTGCTTATCCGCTGGCACAAGGAACCATATTGTGAACAAATGTTTTTCCATCACAAATAAAGCAACCCGCACCTGAGCTGTACCCGTGCTGCTTGACCACAAGGCCAAATGTTAGCCGCAGGTTGAAATGTTGTCATCACAACATGGAAAGAGCCTGTTGTGTTTTTACTGCGTGCGCAAAAAACAACAGTTTTCAAATTTATTTTTAACAGAGAGAAGCACAAACTGTGAGAAGCACAAAGGTGTCCCAGGACATCGCTACAAGTTAGCTGGGTTAGGTTTTCATCACAGGGCTAAACAGTGCCTAGAAAAAAAATAAAAACTCAAACAACACTATAACAAATAAAAGACCACAATAACAAAAGCAACTCTGACAGAAAAACTTTCCACTGATTCGACTCCACAGACGAGGGTTTGGGACGAGCACCAGCCATAAAGATATAATTGAAAATCAAAGCATGTTGCAAGTTCCGTGCCATCGCAGTATGGTTTATGTACAGTGTTTCCTGTTCACCTATGGAAAAGTCTTTCCTCTCCCATCACTCCATGTGTGACTAGCCAGGACAACTAGTCTTGTGTTAGATGACACAACAGAACATACAGTCAGTGTTCTCCTCAGAGTGTGTCACGCTGTTTAGTTTCACACTCTCAGTGTTGCAAAAATTCAGTCTAATTGCAGTTCTATAGGAAATGAGTCAGTACATCACACAATTTTACAACAATCCATTTCAATTATTTTGGTGCAACTAGTAAAGTAATGCATTGACAGGTGTAACTGAGGGAACTCTTAATACCAGAGATTTAACAGTATACAGTAACACTGTTATATTGGATTGCAACAACATGACAATGTATTGTGGAGAATTCCTTATCCAACAAATAAAAGTCATTCATGAAACCGCTGTGTTTGAACATCAAAATTTGTAGACTACCAGCATCAACAAACAACGTCCTTACCATACACCACAATGCTTTATTCTTATTTGTAGAATTACTATTACACAGCAACAGGACATAGTCATCATTTTCCCATTGTCCATTAGAGATATGTTGGATCCTAAAAGCAGTATCAGGTGTGGAATAAAATTGTATTGTGGGCCGAGTGTATTGGTACAACCCTATATTCTACAGTATGGAAAAAGACATGCTTCACTGAATATTTTTACAATCAATCGTAAGTAGTTCCAAGATTAATACACTTAAATCCAATATTTTTTTTCCAACCAACTTCACATTCATCTCAGAGCGATCTATAAAGGAACTGCTGCTTGTTACATAAAGATGCTTTACGAAGGCGAAGGGAGTCGAACCGTCGGAGGGGAATATATATCAGCCGGTTAATGTTTAATTTGCCATGGATTCATGACCAGCGTGGCTCCACAGAGTCAACAAAGCCTGGCCTACAAGCGCCATGGCTGCCAGGATGACCTTGGAGATCTGATACAATGACCATAACTCATTGATGGGAGATCAAGGGCAGCTGTTGAAGTTCACCAACAATAGAGACACGGATCAGCTTCAACAGATGCACACACCCCACCAAGCAGGCCGGAGAACCGCTCTCACAGCTGTAGCCTGAGGAAAAACGGTGTTAAAGTTTCATAGCTACACGCTGGGCCCTCTTATCTCCTGCAGCACCCTGTGGGCTCTGCTGCTGCTAAACCACTGATTACCAGCACTCACACTGAGGGACTTCAAAAAATGCCGCTCAGAAAATTCGAACACACAGCCAGCTTTCACTGCTAACAAAACTGTACCTGCAATTTAACCCCAAAAACTCTTAAGGCCTTGTATGTAAACGTACACACACTTGAATCCTCCTCTCTCCACTAAAAACTTTTTTTTGAGTAATAATAGTTAATACTATACATACATAATATTATACTAACACCAGGTAATGAAACAGCTCCAGATTAATAACCAAATAATAAGCCCACACTTTAAGGAGCAAACAACAAAAGAAAAAGTCACCAAAGTACATCCACATCTGATCAAATGCAGCCTATAGGAGCACCCAGTTGATAATGTAGGCTGCTATTGTAGATAAAGCAGCTAAGCCTTATAAATAGGCCAGAATGTGAATAAAGTAATAAAATACAATGTTCAGGAGCTCCAGCTCTAGTAAGGAAAGATTTGATAAAGAAAGTACCTGAGAGCTTCTGGAATGCATGTGAAGACGTCCAACATGTCAGCCTCCATGCAGGCCTCCTTCTAACACACTGTGCAGCAGATGGGCCTCAGACAAACTCGCGGGAGGAGCAAACTCAAACCTCACCTTCATACACACATTCAAGCATGCACACACACCTCTGGAAAGATAGAGAGCTCCTCCCCTGACCCCACACCCAGACACCCTCGCTGAAGTGCCCCACACTGGCCTCTCTCAGACGTGTGGGTTGATGTCGTTGTGTTGCATTCACCTCTATGGCATAACACAGTTATAAATGGGGTGCTTCTCCACAGCATGACAAATGTTGTGCTACTGATATCATACCATCGGGCTTCTCTACACACCACACCTCCCCACCTACCGACAGACTGTTATAGCTTAAAGGGGATTGCCACAATTGTCTTCTTTTTCAACATTTCTGACACTTGAGATGCTGGGAAAAATATGTTTTGGGCCAAAATCTTCTCAAAGCTATAATAAAACAGTGTTTCAGGTTTTCAAGGCAGCTGGAGGCCCCTTCGGTCTGAAGGTCGTGGGTTCAAATCCGAGGACTGCCAGTGGCACCCCTGAGGTACCCCTGAGTAAGGGACTGTCCCCGGGCACTGTGTTCCCGGCTGCCCTCTGCTTCACTTGGTGAATGGGTCAAATACAGAGAAATAATTAAACACCCTTCACACTGTGTGCTGTGTTGTGTTCATGCCACAAAAAATGCCACTTCACACTTTTATTTACTTTACAAACAACATAACTGTAATCATTTCATAGAGTGGCTTTTGATGATGTAGCTTTTATAGGCATTATAGGCTTCAGATGTCTGGTTCCTATCCCCAACACTGAAAAATTGCTGACTTCATTCTTCAAAAATGAAGCATTTCACATCAGACACAATACACCTAAACGACTTAATAATATCCCTTTTAAACACAAATCTTTAAGGGTCTGTACATGAGCCTGCAAGTTATTTCCTCATTCTCATAACTACAAATCTTGCACAACAGTTTAACAGTATGTACTGAATCAGTTACTGAATGAATGATTTACTATCCTGTCAATACAGTCTACGTATGCAAACTGAAACAGCCCATTTATCATTGACATATCCTGTATTGTATTTCTGTATTTCACCAACAGCCGTTTAGCTCCGCCCATTTACAATGACATTATGAGGGTGCAGGTTGCAGGATGGACTGCCTTGTGCCCTTTAACTTACTAAAATGTGCACACAGAGTACTTTGGGTGTGTTCATATTAGTACAGTTAGGTTCCTATTACTTAATAATAAAAAAGCTCAATGCTGCTTTTGTTGTTGGATGCACTGTGATCATTTTAGAGTTTGTGATTAAGATTATTATGGAACCACACCAGTTTGTTTCTTCAGAGTACTAATAAGTGTGAAGTATATTCCTATTCATTAGTTTCATTGGTTTTATAAATGAACATTAATGTGACAATAAATGTTTTTAAAGCAAAAGAGTAGGTTAAAATGCAAATAGTCCAAATAACCTCGGCTTTGCAGGTTAAAAACTGAATAACCCTGCAGTTTAAGGGGGATACTCTCTCTCTCTCTCTCTCTCTTTATGTCTCTCTCTCCCTTCTCTTTCTCCCTCCCTCTCTCCCTCTTTATCTCTTTCTCTATATATGACTTCTTTTCATGTGGCTTCACCCCTCTTTTGTTTTTCTGTCTCTCTCTCCTTTCTTTCCCTGATTCTCTCTCTCTGTCTCTCTCTCTGTCTTCTTTTCTTGTGGCTTCACCCCTCTTTTGTTTTTCTGTCTCTCTCTCTCTTTCTTTCCCTGACTCTCTCTCTGTCTCTGTCTCTCTCTGTCTGTCTGTCTCTCTCTCTCAGTGAACAGTATGGTCTGTATCATACCTCTCTCCCTGGCAGTGGTCTCCCTCGTCACACAGCAGGATCAGGACTGCCAGGTCTGTCACACCAAACGGTTCCCACGCCATGCACAACTGGTCCAGCCAGTGTCTGTGGATATTTACTCTCACTTCCTTCCTTCTAGCTGTCTCTCCCTCTCTCTAAGGTTTTGCATTTCACAAACAGCGTCTCCCTGTGCACTGTGGCGTCCTGCAGACTTTATCAGTCTCACGCACGTTCTGCTTTTTCCTCTTTCCTCTTTTACAAGCAGGGGCTTCAATTGGGAGCGGTCTCTAACCGCAGCACAGGGAGTGAGTCATCAACACTAGACTGCTATTACAAGACACATGTGTGAGTGTGTGTGTGTGTGTGTGTGTGTGTAAATACAGGGTTTCCTAACAACTTTCTCTGAAGCCACACCCAGAAAGCAGGTGTCAATGGGGGTTGGTGCATGTGAATGTGTGTGCATAAGTGTATGCACAAGGATTGCATGCATCTATATATACACACACAAGTGTGGAGGACTCCACTAGTCAGAGGATGAAAAGGTATTTCTCTTCCTCATCCAGAGAAAAAAATTGTGACCTTGGAGCTTTAACTCTTAGAGCGTGTTAGTAAAATCAAAACCCTCCCTCTGCGGGGGTCCCCACCCAGTTGTGGGCGGAGACTATCCTGAAAGTTTTCCCAGGTTCAAAGATCTTGTGTTCTTTTCTGTTTGTTACAAAATCCTAATGTAAATTAAATTTGGGTGTTTTTGTTCTATATGGGCAATTGCTTACGATGTCGTTTTTAAAACCCCAGTAGTGGTTATTATTATTATTACACGTTTTGAAATTACAATAACTTTGGTTCTACGTGACACAGGAACACAAAACAAAGCTCAGCATGACGTCTGCCACCTCGAGCATTAACACAAACCGGGGGAAATCCCTATAGAGATCAGTCTCGCTGTATGATGACAATTTTCCATTTGTTAAACTTTTTGTGTCAAATAATGACCAGCTGCTGGTCCGGTCTGCAGCAGAATGAAAACTGAGATGCTGCAAGTTTGTGTGCTACACCTGCGTCTACCCAGTTTTGCTCCAATGCACCTGATTACTGTTCATCAATATTCCCATCCCAGGCCTGCCACTCAGTACTATAAATAGGCCAGAACATTCTTTGTGTACTTTGCAAAGCCTTGCTTTCAAGTAACCATATCATGGACAAGAAATAGTTTTTGTTATGCCTTTTGTAAAAGATGTCTTGTGTTATTGTTTGTAGTTCGTAAGGCTAATTAAAGTTTCAAAATGTGAAATTCACTCATACAGTCCATACAGTCCAGCCAATTTCAAATTCAAATTTTATGTGACGTCATAAAAACCAACACATTTGCACATCTCTGATAATTAAACCCGCAGTTTAGCATTTGAACTTTGAGCCAGACGGCTTTCACATGAGGGAGAATACAGTGAAGCCAATAAGACATGAAAAACCAGTCTGACAGGACAAAAAACATCCTGACACATTCTAAAGAATAGAGGGAGGTTAAAAATGGTCTTATAAAATGAATTATGGCTTTTATAACATGAAACCACAAGGCCAAGAAAAATGTAAGATATAATAAATCAATTAAAAGCAACAGAGCTTGATTTGCCTACAGATTTCACTGTCATTTCCAATCTATTTCTTTTTATCACTTAATAATTACTTACGTAATAATCAGTGATTTATTGCCAGTCCCAGTCTGTCAAATGGTCCAATTTAACAGTAGGCAAAAGGTTCATGACTTCAGGGGCCAAATTAATTTCCTTTCATTATCATAATGTGTCATGCACTGTAACCTTTAATACATCTCACTCATATTTCTTTCTTATCTCTCTCTCTCTCTCACTCCCCTCTTTCTTTTCTTTCTTAACTGCTTATCTCTCTCCATATCTCTCTCTGTCTCACTCCCTACTCTCTCTCAGTCTCTCTCTCTCTCTTTTCTTAATTGCTTATCTCTCTCTCCCTACTCTCTCTCAGTCTCTCTCTCTCTCTTTTCTTTCTTAACTGCTTATCTCTCTCTATATCTCTCTCTCCCTACTCTCAGTCTCTCTCTCTCTTTTCTTAATTGCTTATCTCTCTCCATATCTTTCTCCCCCTACTCTCTCTCAGTCTCTCTTTCTCTCTTTTTCTCTCTCTCTGTCACCCTCTTCTTTCCTTTCTTTCTCCACTATTTATCTCTCTCTGTTTCTCTCTCTCTCTCTCTTTATGTCTCTCTCTCACCTTCCTCATTCCTTTCTTTCTCCACTACCTCTCTCTCTCTCTCTCTCTCTCTCTCTCTCTCTCTCTCTCTCTCTCTCTCTCTCTCTCTCTCTCTCTCTCTCTCTCCCCCTCCCCTCTGATTTCTACTAAAAGCTGACTCACTTGAAGGTGACATCGGCCAAGTAACCCCAGTTTCCCAGCGACATCGCCATCTATCACAGACACAATCTGCTTCCAAATGCACAGTGAAACGGCTAAATAATAGCATGAATTTAGAGGTGCTTTCGAATGCAAAGAAAATGGAGATGTAGTGTGAATTAAATGGAGCCACAGAGCCCCTGAGACATAAACCCCATGGTCCGGGCTGAACTCGACTGGCTGCAGTAACCTTGAGTGAGTAATTGACTTTGACCTCAGAGTTAATGCATACAGCATCTTCTCTAGCCACATAAACCCCCATGTAAGCACTGAGTCAGTCACAGAGATGATATCTCCTCTTTTGGCACACGTCAGTGCGGTTTGTGAATGGGTCATGTCATGCGGCGCAGGGTTATTGTTGCCAGCACTGAGGCTGTCAACACATTTCGTGGTTTAAAATTATTCAAGTGGTTTGCTAGCAGCCTAGTCAATGAAAGCTGATTTCTAAACGGCTATAAACAGGTGCAACAGACAGCATATTGAAAACAAGGTCACTACGATTGTGACAGCATGAATGTGTATGTGTGTGTGTGTGTGTGTGTGTGTGTGTGTGATTCTAGGAAGGAGAAGACAAAACGTCTGGGCCATAATAAATTCTATTATCCATTCTAAAATAAGACCATATAACTGACCTATCAATGCTCCGCTAAGGTTGGGAATTGATCAGTCTGATTCCTTATCGATTCCTTATTAATCCATATCTCTGAGTCTGAACACTGTGTAGTCTGATTAATAACACTGAACCAGGTAGGGGTGTCAAATTAAAGGGTTAATTTTGATCAATTAATCACAGAAAAAGTAACACATAACCCCCCC
>JBBPCY010000001.1:16402907-16420243 GCA_037974405.1 Brachyalestes nurse
CACACACACATTATATATATATATATATATATATACACACACTCATATATACAGTATATAATGTTTACATGATTCACAGTCACTTAACTGGCTCTAACATTATAGTACTAAACCAAACACAGATGCACAAACACACTTACACACACACACACACACATACACACACACACACACATACACACACACACACTTTGAAACTAATTACATTTACTTTGCCAACCCACACAAAGATTCAGGAGGAAATTTAATTTAGAAATAATTAATGACAAATCAGAGCAAATTGACACATAAAGGAGGAGATCAATAGAAAGTGCTGTTAAAACACTTTCCATGGTTAGTCCTTGCTAAGGTAAAGCACAGCTGGCAAAAGGCTTAAAGCAAAGCGATGCAAGGTTGTACATCTGAAGCTTCCGGTGAATGTCACAGTAACGCTTCATGGTTTCAGTTGAAAATGACTCTTCAATGTAGGGCACAAAAAGTACATGGGAAAAATGCATAATGGTCAGCAATCATGTAATTTACTCTTTCACAACACTAAACATATGCTGGGATCACTTTGTTTTATGATGCACTGTTCAGTGACTCGTGGGGAACGATAAGGCCCAATAAAGCAACAGGAACTAACAAGATTTTACTGTTGATTTTGTACCAAAAGATTGTGTGCAAATAGGTTCTAATGTAATGTTTTTTGATACAAATCAGATTCATAGATCTGTAAAGCACCACATGCCCCTAATGTGCAGAAATAAAAAGCTACATACAGGAATGGATTGACTGGATATGGAGCTGAATTGAAATGCTAATGTACCAGTATGGAAACGAACCAGCCTGCTTGTTTAAGAGCCTCCTGGAATACACCAGTAACAAGGAGCTGATTAGACCTAAGATGTGTGCGCCTGCTCCCCTTTTATTTCCATTGGCCTACGCCCAAATTAAGCAGCCAATCGATGCCTCAGTTAATGAATCTATTCAGTGGCCATTGGCCAATAGAAAAACAAGGCTTGCTGCTATGGCAACTACTCAGCAACAGACTTCCTAAGGCGGAGAAAGGAATTAGCAACAGGGCAGGAGCGAGACGGAGAGTTTGGTACATCTAGGGGTTTTTTACATTTACAAGTGAGCATGCGAATCACTAGTGTAGAAAGTGTTTTTAGTAAAACACACACAGGCACCCAGAAACACACACACATACTAAATTACTAAATACTGCTTCGCTATGCATAAACCACTCCTAACCTTAACCTCTGATTGCATGTTGTATCCATGTAGACTGCAAGACTACTGATGTTTTTAATATTCTGGGCATATCTGAGCCACAAAAAGCTAGATACACACACATTCATGCACATTCTGTAGCAAATGCAAGAGGACACCAGAAAAATAGTACAATAAACCACCTGCTTAATATTGTTTAGGATCCCCTAAACAAAAGCTCTGACCCGTTGAGACATGGACTCCACAAGATTTCTGCAGGTGTGCTGCTGTATCTGGCACAGTGATATTAGCAGCAGATCTAAGTTCTTTAGATTTTTCAGTCTTGTAAGTTGTGAGGTATGGCCTCTATGGATCAGACTAGTTTGACTAGCTGATCCCACAGATGGTCAATCGGATTGAGATCTGGAGAATTTGGAGAATTTGGAGGCAAAGTCAGCACTTTTTAATTCTTTGCCGTGTTTCTCAAACTACCCCTGAATACTTTTTCCATTTTGGCAGGTCTAAAAAGGCCACTGGCATTAAAGAACACTGTTGCCATGAAGGAATGCACTTGGTCTGCAACAATATTTGGATCACTACTACATGTCAAAGTACTCTATACTCTGACTGTTCTGCAGCTACACAGTCCCATATGATACAAGCTGTGATGCACTTTGTGTTTTGACACCTTTCTATCACAGCCACCATTACCTTTTTCAGTATTTATTATTTTCTTTCTTTCTGTTCTCTAATATTAAATATCTGCACTTCCTTTATTTCATTTATTCTTTAATTTTATTTTACCTTCTACTATTTCATGCTTCCTGATTTCTTAATACCTTCATTCTATTCCTGTAAAGTGCATGGAATAACCTTTGTACCAGATAATTGTCTATATAAATAAAATGGTGTTGACTTGATGGAAAAAGTGAGACGATGTACTTGAAAAAAAATGAATTAAACAGTTAAAGATAAAATGGTGTCTGACAAAACTGACAAAAATATGTATTACATTTAAACAAGAGAATGTTGACTACTGTTATTTGATTTCTGTGAGAGTCACTCTCTCTTTGAGCGTCTCTCTGTGTCTCTCTGCGTTTCTGTCTCCCTCTCTGCCATCTCTCTCTCACTCTCTCTCTCCCTCCCTCACACACACACACACACACTGGCTGCTGAATGGAATATATTGATTTTGGCAGTCAGGCTGTGTCAATGAAACAAGAGAATCACTGGCTGCCGAGCAACTTCTACCCTTATCAGAGATCCAGCAGCCATGGAGAACCTGTTGATGTATAATCACTCTGAAGCACTTTCTGACTAATTTAGCAGCAACAGCACCTCACACATTCAGTCTTTACTGTCTATTATAGATATGTCCCACTGGATCTATACTGTATACATACTGTACATGTCTGAATATTGACATAGAAAATGTGGATCATATATACTGTACTACAGATCATATACATTTTGTAATATCTTTTCTCTAAATCTCTAAATGAGTACGTTTTATTACTGGTTATTTTGATCAAACAAAATGGTCCAAAGATGTGCAATAGCAAAAATGAAACCACAAGCAAAATACAAATAAAAATAACCTACAGGTAAACAGGCTATCGACAAAATCGACCCCCGTTGAAAACAGATTTTACGGGTTCTAAGAGTTAACATAATATACAAATGATCTAAATAAGTTTTTAAAAAAGCTGAATAGTCTTATTGTTACGTCGGGTGTGGGTAGTGAGGCGCAAATGGGTTTTATCTCAACTTAGACTTTATTCCTGAACACAAACAAGGCTCGAGGGCCAAAATGCTAAGTAAACAGAACCAACTAGACACTAACACAGCTCTGGGTCACTGTCAGGTTAGCATGAGGGTAGACCAACTCAAGGGTTTAAACAATGGCACTTTAAATACACAAAGGACTAGGACAAGAATCAATGCGAACACACAATCACTTAAGACAAACACTGGACAGCTGACTGCAGACAGGACACCAGACACAGTGACATACCGTTTCAAAATAAAAGTCCAAAACAATGGCGGCATCTAGCAGCCGCTGGCCAGGACATGACACTTATATTCTTAACATATTTCAAAATTACTAGATAGAAGTAACAGACTATATGTATTTAGGACTATAAAAATATTTCAGTGTTATTCCAAGTATGTGAATTGTGGTGTTCCTCTCAAATTTAGTCTCTGCTGCTCTGCGGCATTATCGTGAAATGATTGTATAAGGCTCTTAAAATTGTAAGGAGAGTATTTGTTTTACATTTGTACTTTCTTTCGGTCTTGTTCAGTTGCCCTGAAGCTCTCAGACTGTCATTCTGAGTGAGTCTGAGATTTCAAAAACGCAGCACTCAGTCTCTAAGCAGCCTCAAACAGACGACTTTTTTTAATATCAAATGCCCTCCAGATGTTTTTGGATCCTCTATAAGTTTTAAGTGCATTTCTCCCTTAGTTTACATCCTTGAATCCACCCAAATGAATGTATTCTATAGCTTTTAGATGGGTCCTCTGGTGCGTTTACCCAAAATGTTTAGTAAATGCTTTCAAAAATACTGCACTCAGTACCTAAGCAGCCTCAGACAAAGGATATGTTTACATATGAGATGCCCTCTGGACCTTCTAAGACTTTTAAGTGCATTTATCCTTTAGTTTACATCCCTGAGTCTAAGTGGAGGTGGATGGCAGGCCAGACGTTATGGTGTACAATAGACAAGGAGAAAGAAAGTGAGTGGGGGGGGTGAGTTCTAAAAATATCTTCAGAATCCCACATTCTAGCGCTCTGTAAATAGGTGCTCTGCTGTCTGTCAGTGGAAGCGTCTGTGGGTACTTGTTACAGAGACACTAATGCCACCTCATCCATTCCGTTTACTGATACTGCTTAGTGGCCTGGCAGACACACACACACACACACACACACACACACACACACACACACACACAGTTTACTCGATAAACAAATGTAGTGTCAGCCAGGACATAATTATAACCTGAACGTTCAGCAGTAATTCTCAACCTGCAACCCGCACTGAAAAGAAAACGTGATGTACTGAATTTGTTTAGACTTCCTATATGATAAAATATGTCGCATCATTATGATAATTATGTACATATTTGTATCATTAAACATATCCCTGAATACTGCATGGGAACCTTGCAGTAGCCCGTTGGGTTGATTGTATCATTTAAGTTTTTGGGGGACAAACTTGTAATATTTTATCTCAAACCTGAATTGAAACAACAGATTTAACAGTATATAAACAATAAAAAAGAACAAAAAAGAACATCTGAAATACAGTAAGGACATTGCACAAGACTTTTTCAGTCAGGCAAATTTTAATTCAGGTAAACAATATTACATTTACGTGTCAATCCATTTGTGGAGTGGCCTCTGCCTGTGCGCATTGACAGCTGTTCAAATATCAGGATTCAATATATTGTCATTGCTGGAACATCTCCAATTTTGTAATTGGAAAAAGGATCAGGTGCTGTTTACAATGCATCAACATTTCATAAAGAATGAATGAACGGAAATGCACCAAAACGACAGATATGCAAAACCTTATGAGGAACCAAGACTCAAAACCAGAAACCCTCCTCTGGGTCCACACCAGATTCCAGGAGAGAACAGAAAAATAACTCTATGCAGATGACTAACAATAAAAGGCCTTAGTGTACAGACTTAATCACTGATGAGCAGTATGGACTATAGTTAGCAGTAGTAGGATCCATTACAGTCTGTAATAGGTAGCAGCAGCTTCTGTTGGAGTCTGTATAAGGCACATGCAAGTCAAACTGGTCTGGAGGACAGAAGTCTCTAAATTATACTGTAAAGTTACTTTTTTTTGAGATATAAGATTTCTTTCTAAAGGTTTAAAAGCTTATTTGAGGTTCTCCAATGAATGACCGAAGAGAGTCAACCAAAAACCATTTACACGGATCAAAAGCAAGCGTCTATGTGATCCAGGTATGCACCATCTAGTCTAAAGGACAAACAAATATACAAAACAATGCCTACCGCAGGCCATGCCTTTAAATGGAGCAGCCAGGCCAGAAGGAGACTGGTACGGGATGCCACTTTGAGGCCAATAATAACTCGAAAAGACTTACAGATGTCAATGATGGAGACAGGAAAAAATGTGCATCAGTCAACATTTTCCAGAACCCTGCACAAAGCTGGCTTCTATGCAAGGCTGGTGAGAAGGAAGCCATTACTTAAACATCACCATCTCCAAGGCTACCTAGACTTTGGAGCCACATGCCTGAATTATCCAGTAAAAACATGGTTAAAGGTGTTGCAGACAAAATTAGACTCTGATTTGAAAGTTAAGCATTATGTCTGGTTTCTGTGACTTTCTATAAATGTCATCATAATGGTGAAGTATGGTGGTGGCAGCAACATAGTGCGTATTTATCGCTCTACTTAGTAAGATTATATCAAAATCACTTTATGGGCCAAGGACTAGTAATTTGCCCCGGTGAAACTGGTGCATATATAAATCAGTTCCTCTCTGTTTACTGTTCCACCATTATTACCCTAATATGTATTGCCTGTGAACATTGTATATTTTATAGACCAGTCTGTGGTTGTAAGATTGAATTATGTTTTTCTAAATTCATGTCCTTGGTGAATGTAGATAAAAATTCAAGCACTACCTCTAATCCTGTCAAAAATGAGACTAACACAAAATGCTAATACTAAACAAATGCAAAAATAAATACAAAGACACCGTTCCAAAGGATGTTCTAAAGAATAGTCCATATATTATCGATGAATGAACAAAGGACGAATTAATTTAGTTTCTGATAATAAAACAATTGTCCATTAAAATCTTAAAATTAGTAATAGGACAATGATTCACAGCGACTGCCCTCAGGAACGGTGAATGTTTCTGAGTAACCCCGCAAAACCAATGATCTGAATTATTTCAAGGATCTCTAGCAAATGTTACAAATTTTCAGAAATTGCCAGCCAAAGAATCCATAGGAGGTTGTCAGCAAGACTGGATCGAAATCACCAACTCAGTGTTAAGACTGAAACAAAATACTTATAGCTTGTATTGTTGCCAAACATACTTCCACTAGCCAGTGAATAACAATTCACTATTTATTATTTTTCTTGCTTTCAGTCATCATTGATAAAACCTGAATAGTACTTTTGCAAGAGAGTAATCAGGTTTTAGATATTTTTACTTTCAGGGAACAAAAACCTTGTCTCCACTTCTCTTTTGGAATATTTTCAACCAACCCCTTCCTTAAACATTGTGTGAAATTGTCATGATGAACCGTTAACACACATTAAGCTTTTTATGTTTCCTTTTTTATTCTATTAAAGTTTTGTTCTGACAGCGATGATATATTGAGAGTAGACTCTGTATGTTTGGTTTAATGGTATTGTTTCTAAAACATGCCAATAAAACCACTCCAGAAAAAGCCTGAGCGACAGAATACAGTACTTTCCCCATTCATGTGAACCAACTAACAGCTTTATTGTACACTATAAAGCCTAGTCATAGACTCACCTTAAATCTGTCACTGCTTTTAGATTGGCTTCCATTAATCTGTTTTCCCACCTCATCACAATGAATGATGTCTGTTTTCTGTATTACGTATAGATGAGAGTTAGTTATAAAACTGCCATCTACCAGGCAATCACACACACACACACACACACACACACACTTTGGGAACTTGAATGACTTGTAATAACCTTTCAAGCTAAGCCAAGAGATTCTGACTCTGTGCGTGTGTGTGTGTATGTGTTTGTTTTGTCCCTGAATCAGTAGCTTGTCTCAAACAGCTGCTAATCACAAGTGATTTCTCAGAGGTTGAGAGAGAAAGAGAGAGCGTGTGTGAGAGAAATACTAAATCAATTAATTAATCAAAAAGTTAAATAAAGGGAAAATTGAGGTTGTAGCAAAACAAGAAGAGAATTGGATACGTTTGGAAGAGACATAAAAAAGTGGAAAAAGGAAGCTATGGAAACAGTCTGACTCAAGAAGTAAATAAGGAAAGAGACATCATAATGAGAGAAGTGAATGATGAAATGGGAGAAAATTAGCACTCGTAAAAAAAAACTATGAATGGCAGAAAAGGAAGCCGGCTAAAAATGTGAGCTTAGTTCACCATACACTCATATACGTTTGTAATCCTAACACACAGGGACTTTGTATTTTTGGACGTTGCCGTGATGAATGGAAAGAGAACAGCACAGACTAATTAAAAAGACAGCAGCGGGCGTTATAAATATTACATCCCAAACTGTCTGAAAAGCGGATGTGTCCTGGCAGTGACACCTCAGAAGGTCAGAGGATAGAAGTCGAGTTTCTCTTCAGAAATGAGTGTGCGATTGCTCAAATGACGAATAATAACACACTCCACAGTGCTAATCTTCTTCAAAGCTGTCATAAAATATGCTTCACGCTTGTTCCACTGGATTTACACCTCTGTTTTAAAACTACAGGTACATGCGAGCAATTACAAAGCAATCAGGCCTCAGCTGAATAGACCAAGCAGCGGTTGCCTTTCTGAGTCACAAAAAAAATCGTTTTTTTTCCTCTACCATACGCGATGGCCCAGGTGTCTTCCATTACAATTATACCCAGCCTATCACACGCACCAGTGAAAAGACCCATTTGTTTTCATCAAGCACAGACCCTGTGTGCTATATTTTTGCACTGCCTGAAGAGTGGAAGGTTTTTTTTGTGCAGGTCAGAAAGGTGACTCCGACTGTGCTCATTACACTGAAGGTCTGTATGGCAGTCCCTTATCAAATGAGCCCATGCAAATAAGTGGTGCGAGTGGCAGCCGTAAATACAAACTGCACGGTGCGCCGCTTGTTTAAATGGAGTAATGATTAGACAAGTAGGGCAGCATTTGGCCAAAAAAGTTAATGTTTGCTTTGGACGTGAGCGCGGCTTGCCATCAGAATGCAAAACATCGGTCCTTAACTCCTCCTACACTCCCTAAAATAAAGGTTCCTGAAGGTTCTTGGTTTGGATTTGGTGGTACCGTTCTAGGAAAATGTTTCATTTCTTAATAGTTCTTCATGCTTACACATCTTATTTACAACAAGAGCTTTACATATCAAACGAACCATTCTTTTTAAGGGATGCATTGATATGGGAACTCTACATGCCTATATACAGTATTTCTCACATACACATCTGCCAATGCAAATACATTTCTTTATTACATTTAAAATGCATTTATTTATTCAGTGTAGAAACTGAGATGAAATCTACTTGAATCAGACTAAGAGAAGCATAGCAATGCATTAAATGTGCCATAAAATACTGTCAGCTGAATCTAAAAATCTGTCCAATGTCAACAATGTTTATAAAGCAATAACAAATGTGCACCAATATCGTTTTGACCACAATATCATTGTGCAGCCATATCCATTTTAATAGAACTACTGAAAGGTTTATTAGGGAAAAACGTTATTCCCCTGTGGCAATACTCTAAAGAACGCTTTCTGGCACCTTTGAGTGTAGCCCACTGACAGCCATTCAAGAACTGGTAGTGTGAGGTAAAGTAGGGGCAGAACGAAAAGGGTAAAAAGGTCCAGTCCACTGAGAGACTCTCCTACAAGCAGCCTTTACTGAACTCCCTCATGTCCACTAGCTGCTCATTCTGGTACCATAATGGAAAGAACAGCGTCACAACACTCACCCTTTCAACTTTTGTTGCCTTAACTCGCTATTCTCCTCAGTCCATTACACTGAGCTGTGATGCTCACTGTGGACGCTCCACAGAGACACCACTGTCTCTGGAGTGGCCCCTGTTTTTTGAGAGTTAACCATTACCATACCTTTCACACACACACACACACACACACCTCTCCACTCAATCAAAATGGTTGTTCATTTTTTTGTCTTTCTCTCTACAAATGTGTCCATTTCCATCAACCATTCCACTTCCACTGACCCACAGACTGCAGGATCTAGAACAGTTTGAGGCAACAATAAACAGCACATATTCAAAGGTCTACCACCCATCCCAATACATGTTTCAAGTCTAAAACAGTGGGTTCTAATCTATGTTCCAGCTCTGTTCTTGCACATATTTGTGTTTTTCCCTTCTCCAAACACACCTGATCCAGCTAATTGGCTAATTAGCGAATCCCTCTTGAGTGCATGTGTCAGAGCAAGACTAAACATCAAATGTGTAACTCAGGACCTGGATTGAAAATGTTTAGCAAAAAAGCTCCTGTAAGACCTTGAAGACAAACTACGTTCTAGACAAAAATAAATGGAGTCAACAATTTATTTATTTAATTTAACTATTTCTTTGTTTAATTGATTAGTTGCTCATTTATTCTATTTCACTCACTTGTTCTATAATACTATTTTCTATTTATTGCATTTCTAGTGATTACATTGCACTGGGCATGTACACCAAGCAATTCTGTATGTAGCATATGCTATTCATATTGAGCTTCTTCATTCTACAGATTTCTATTTCAATTTTATTTAAACTTTATATTATATTGTTACTGTCTCTGTGTCTTTGTGTGTTGTGGCAGTCATTCCATAAGCAATTTACTCCAGGATCAATAAAGTTTTCTGATTCTGTATAACTGTGTATGTGACAAATAAACATCTTGAATCTTTGAGTTCTTTCGAGTGATGCAAAAACAAAAGGCCTCTAATTCTTTCAATGGATGGTTCTTTAAAGAGTTTTGTAAATGAGATGGCAAAGTGTGAAAGCCCTTTTTAAATGTAAGATTCTACTCCATCATTGTAAAGTGTAGTTGCCAATTAAAGGTGTGTCCCCGTCAAGAACAGCAGAGGAAGCTTTAATTAGAAGAGTGTAAGCAGTCTTCCAGGTGCTGAAAGAACAGAAAAGTTCACCCACCGCTCCTTCTCTGCTCTCTCCCTCTCTCTTTCCTTGTGTCTCCTGGACTTGTGCAGTAGTCCAATGAGGATGACCGCAGCCCGGATGCCGGCCTTCTTGGACTGAACACTGGCCCCCGACTCGGACATGCTGCCTGGCACTGGTGCTGGTCACCTAGTCCCTGTGCCCCAGTCTTTAGACCTGGGCTTTGTCCCACTGTTTCAACACAACTAACCTCCGCACCATCGGCTGTGAAAGTGTGCATCTCCGTCCACCTCTCTCTCTCTCCTTCTCTCCCTCTCCTTCTCTCTCTTGCTCCCTCCTTCCATGGCTCTCACTGCCTGCCCCTGCCTTCACCTGATAGGAAGCCTCTCATGCTGGCACCACCTCTTTCTCCTCCCCCCGTCTCCCTCCACATGCCCGGCTCCCCTCCCCCGGCTCCGCTCCGGCTGTATTTGTTTCCATCTGTGAGCTTTTCTGGCCTGCTCACGTCTCTATAGCCGGGACTTTCCCGGTTGATAAAAGAGCCCGCGCTGCCCTCTCCCTTCCCTTCTGCCTCTATTGCTCTAGTAATGCAACTCAAGTTCAGTTTTTCATCTTCACTGCCGTTCACTCCTTTCCACTCAGATCAAAGTCAGCAGCTCTGACTAGAAGCACTGTGTGCTGCGGCATCACAAAGAGTTTTCAAAGAGGGTGTTTGGAGACAAAAAGGAATTGTTTCTGGCATCTCCATCCATAAGCTGTGGGTGAGTGCTGTGGTGTGTGTCGGTGTGTGTGCGTGGGTCAGAGTCTAGCTACACTGGACTCATGTGTTGTCAGAGTTTGGTAAACACCAGTTCATCTGACTCGTTCTTCATTCTTGCCTCCTGTTTCCTCCTTTGTCTGTCATCTCCTCTCCGTCTGTCCTCCATTTGTGTTTTTTTTTCTTTGTTGGAGTTTCTTGTTACAACTTTGAATGAAGTCACTCCTTTCTCTCGGTCTACAGTGACCTTCTGTTTCCAGATGGTCCTTAAGAGCTTTATTTTCATTCAGTCCCAATGTGTTCTATTCACTGAACCCCTCCGTTTCCTGCTGAGACTGGGACAGAGTCCTTTCAGCCTGTGCATGTGACCTTCCCCCTCTGTGCTGCAAAACCTGCTGGTTTTCAAACACCACCATTGCTAGACAAACATATTATGGTCATCAAAGAACAAGCTCTCCCAATGCCAATGGCAAAACTGCAGTCTTAGTTATATCACACACATTTGAAGTAATTGAGAAGTCTGTGAAAGCAACTCAACATTCAAGATGTCTCATTACCATACAACAGCATTGGTGGCATTTGGAATTGAGGTTGTTGGGAAGCCCATAACAAAAATAGTAAACAGTAAAGAGGAAGGCAACAGAAAATACAAATAATACCATATGAAATGGAGAAGTGTAGTCTTAAACTAGTTTTGCTTCCCTAACAGACCTTTCAACAGGTGCTTCTTTAAAGAGACGTTTTGACTAATGACAATTTAATGATCATGTACACGATGATTCTTTTACTTAGAACCATATGTTCAAGTCAAGAACCACTTAGGAACCTTTTTTTTGTCTGTTGAGGAGTTGTAAAGGGCGCCAGAAATGTTCTTTGTAAGATGGTAGGGAACTTTTGGTTCCCTAATAAAGGGATGTTTCATTGGATAAAATTAGATGTGTAACAACTGCACAGACACACAGAGACACAGAGACAAGAACAATAAAAAATATAAAGTTTAAATAAAAGCCAAATCAAAATACTCAGAAAATACACTAGGCCATACACACAAGTTACAACAGTCTTGACATACGATGTTTACAACGCTCACTCCCACTCAGCTTACACCGGTAGCTTCGTACTTACGGACTACGTGGGCAAACTAATTTGGTTGCGTGCGGTGGAAGAATACGCAGTAATGCAGCGTATGAGTGAGGGAGCTTTCCTTTTCCTTTTTCTGTGGTTTAGTTGTGTTTGATTTTACAACTGTGTTAGGATCGATAAGTGACTAAGACTAGGGTGTGTTTTGACTTACACCAAAATTTGGGTTACAGCACTGTGGAAGGAACGGATCTGTGCTGTAACTCGAGGACCCCCTGTACAGATAAACAACTTACTCTTAAGTCATTTACTAGCAACACAAATAGTGCTTTGGAGTTGTTTTCTATACCGAGTACATTATTGCACATAATTGCGATTGGTAGTACATTAGTAATATTGACATAAGTAGTGATATTGCTCATAGTAAGACTGTTGCAAATAATCATGAGATATTGCACATAAAGAGATGATTTAGCACCCAATAAGAAAACTGCAGATGATACTGCACATGCACATGACTATTGGGCACAATAATAATAAGAAACTGCACATAATGATAATGATTGAGCACCCAAATCAACTACATCATATAAGAGGTCAAGTACGAACACTTTAATTGGTATAGAAGCTTTAAATATTGTGGAGGTTCTTTAAAACTCTAAAACGTTCTTCACACTCACAAATACAGTTCTTTATTGAACCAAAAGTGGTTCCTATGGAGACATAAAAGGTGATGGATGTGGGTTGAGATGTCTCTTAAGGATGATAAATGGCATCCCTTTGGGAGCGCCACGGGGAAAATAAAATATGATCTACTTTCATCCATCTCTAAAAGGGGTGCTGAAGGAGGACGAGAGACACAGTTGAGAGATACAGTAGGGCCGTATTAAAATATTAAAAAACTTCTCCAGGTGAGGGCCAGGCTAGGGAAGGCCTCCGGAGACGCACACAAACATATAAACGTGTGCACAACCTCACACCTTCATCTCCCAGCTTCCCTTTAGTGCGTAATACACACACACACCTCACCACCCCATAGGAAATCACCTGACAAACAGTACAGAAACAAATATTCTCAGCACCAAGCATAGATACACACACACACACGCACACACACACACACACACACACACACACACACACACACACACTTCTTAATGCCTCGGTGCATAGCACACCACACACACAACTACCTTCTCAACTCCCAATTGTACCAACACCTCCCAAAAGCAGGCCCAGACACACACACACACTTACACACACTTACACACGTTCCCCTCACCCACTCCAGACTCCCGTCACACATAAGGTATCCAGTAAAGATGCATCATACATCACTTAGACCTGCTCTACACAATAGCTGTCAGCTGCTCCATAAATGTGACACCTATAGTGGCAGCCAGACTCAGCAGGTTCACACCATTCCTGCTACACACACACACACACACACACACTGTGATAATACCACCTCAGAGCAGCTCATATCCCAAAAGTGCAAACATCATATTCTCTCACACAAATCACAGCTTCCTTTATTGCTGCTTCATTAGAGGAGAACAGGAACATTTCGGAGATGTGCACATAAACTTACCCAACCCTTTATATGCCATTTCCACTCATTTCAACCTCGTTAACCTTTAAAGATGGAGTGCTTAGGTAACTGTTTATACACTGAACAGAGTGAAATACATTACATTTATTTGACTTAAGTGTAGGGCGACAACGGGACACATATAATAAATATATTTAAAATATAAATGTATAAGCAACCCACACAACCTCTCTGCTACAAAAGAAATCATAAAGCACCTTCCATCTGTGAACGGAAAGTAGAGTGAGTGCATATGTTACAACTTACCCCAGAGTTGTGGAGGCTGCTGTGACTAAAACATCTGTTAATACAGTTAATGCAATACAATTCTGTATTTTTATTAACAATATGACCTTCATGAGTACATATGGTTTGTGAAAGGTTATGTCAAACATGATAAATTTGTTTATGACAACAAAATGGAAAAGTAATTTTCAGCTAAATTTAAACAAATTTTATTTTATAGGACATCTACATTATATTAATGATTGATTTGAACTGTTTGCTCTGCATTTATACAGCACATATAGATTTCCCTTTTATTTGGAAAGGTTGTTTTGGTCTGATCTGTTTACATTTGTTAAAACTAAGCTATATTACAGGCATATATGCATATAAGTGTGAATTCTGTGACATATACACATACACACTTATAGTCATTAAAAACGCTTCTGAGGATGAGCAGCTACTTTTATGGTATAAAAACAATCTTCAGATTAAACATTGTCCTGAAGAGTTGCATATAATATCAACCTGATTATTGCCAAAAATAACCACATATACTATATATAAATATACTATAATATACTATAATAGTGTGGAAACGATGCATACATCTGAATCAAGTAAATTCAATGTATGTGAGCAGTTATACCTAATACACACTGATGTACAAACTGCCAGGATATGCTATCTAATTATGGGTTATGGGAAAATTTGACTTCAGTTTTGCAGGTAATGCTTGTTTGGAGCTCTATGGAACCACTGCAATACTGACATTAGTCCCATGATGTTAAAACACATTAAGGTCCTCATTTTGAAAATCTCATTTTGAGCATTCTACATTTAACTTGTGTAGAGGGACAATTAAATTGTTCTGTTTATGCATTACATAAGTTGATCGTGAACAAACAGGAGATGAAAATCGACTCCAGGATGAGTAATGACCGTTCTAAAGTCTATTTGAAAAGAATAAATCAAACATCACATCCACTAAATATTTATCCAGTTGGGTAAGAGATAACTTGAACAGGCCAAGAGGGAATCTGAAACGCCCATTTGTAATTTCACTATCTGATTTATTTTGACATTCAGCAAACATGAATTCAGAGGACTATCAAACTCGGTAAGAACAAGAGAACTTGTTTCGGGAGCAGAGATGGATTCCAACTCTCTTTAAAGAGCCCATATCACAAAAAAACAAACTTCCCTCACTTTTTTTTAATAAAAATGTTTGAAGTCGCAAGTAAACACAGTTTCAAATGATATTTTTCACTCCTTAGAGTCTACAGTCTATATATGGAAACTCATCTGCAAAAAAGTCCTATTTTGTATTCATTGTTTTTGTGATGTCACAAAAAACTTACACATATACATATGTACATCTATTCAGCCAGCAGCTTAGCCCAACCCACAAGTAATAAGAAATATCTCAGTTATAAGTTGTGTTTTGGGTTACATGTCACATCAAGTATTGCACTCCAGTTAATGTAGTACTACAGTAAATGTACCATTAAATTACTGATATTTAAAGGACTGCATTAACAATAACATTATGAATGAGACAGAACACTGGCTGAAAAAATGAATGGGAAACTTTAAATCTGTCCCACCCTTCAGTAAAACGAGCCAATCAGCTTAAAGGTAAAGCTGCATGTGGGAGGAGCCAGTCTCACTGAGGTAATATAAATATGCGCAGTAGCCAGATCAAGCCGATTTGAGCCAAAAACTATTGATTTTAAATATGTTTTCAAATCTAAATGTGGCTTTTAGTTTCAAATTTAAATTCTCCCCCCAATGGTAAGGGTAAAAAAACAACCTGGATGAACAACCTGGATGTGTAGCACTAAGTAGACCTCCTAAAAGGAATGTGAAATTAATTAAACCTGAATATGAACAGCAAAGCCTGAAGACAGGAAAATAAATATGGATGAAAAATATGTTAAAGAAGAATGAGCCCTACACTAAGCTAAACAGGCCAGAATATGTTCTCATTCAAAAACAGCTTTATGTTTTATTCATTAAGATTTTCTTTTGTAACACTTATGTCCACTGGCTGGTTTCTTTGGAGTTTACATGACATGAACGGCTCATGAGAATCAACATAACTGGGGACAATGTTCAAAGAAATGGCATAAACCTAGCACATGACACTCTCAGCCACGCCCAATTACTACTCTTCCATCCTACAAACGTGCAGAAACTTTCTAAATGTCCCTCATAATTACTAACTGGTATTAGTATTTTTTTATTTGTCTTTTTTATCCCCAATCCTAAGAAAAATTAAGGTGTACTAAATAGATATTTAGGGGTGGCGGTGGCCTAGTGGGTAGGACACTTCCCTCTGGACCAAGAGGTCATGGGTTCAAATCCTACCTTCAGCACACCACCACTGGGCTCCTGAGCAAAACCCTTAACCGCAAGTTGCTCCAGGGAGACTGTCCCCTGTAGTTAGGGAATGGAAGTCGCTGTGGATAAAAGCGTCTGATAAATGCCGTAAGTTAAATGTCATCTAAATAGAGTGTTTTAGCTCAGACTGCTTTCAAACCAGACAGCTAATCATAACCGAGGTCATTTACATGCAGTCCTAAAGGCACACAAACAAAAACAGGCCGAGGCATAAAGAGAGGTGAAAATGGTGGTATGTGAAAATAAATTATGACTGTTTTATTACATAAAACCAAACAGTTCCAAGAACAAGATGTAGGAGATGGACTTTTTAAATGTCAATTTCTCCAACAAATCAGATAGTGGCTGCGCTGTTAGTAAAATAAAAGTGCTGCCTCCCTATCTGGAGTAGAAACCCAAGGCCAAGGTGACTGAGGGTGCTGCCGCTTTCTGATCCAATCAAAAACACGGTGTCCAGAAATAGCCAGGCCCAGCACTGGGCAAACATGTGTCTCTGGAGTCCAGCCCAGCGTCCAGCAGCTCTGGTACAACCCCAGCACTATCGGTGCGCTTTACACACACACACACACACACGCACACACACTTACACGGAACAGTCCCGGCTGCCAAAAAACCTCTTACACCCTCACATTCACCCTCTCTTCTCACACTAGACCTCCACTGATATGGTCATGTCGGATGTGATAGTGAGTGTAAACATCTTTTCCATTGCACATAAATGGATGTCCAGCTGCAGCATTAGTGTAATATGCCAGAGGGCATTTAATGCATTTGTTGTATGTGGATAAAGCCATATTGGCTACATCAATTACTGGATATGGCCATGAAAAAACTGGCTTAATTTGTTCAAATGGGTGCAGTCCAGAGTACTGTGGAGCTTGTGTCAAGATGTCTTTTCTTATATTTATTTCTAAATGTGCCTTCTATTAAACTCTTCATGCTCCAGCCAAAAAGGAGTTCTTTCATAGTTACTGTTGCTAGATTGGACAAGCTCTACAGAACATGGCAAAATCCCATTCAGCCCATTATAAGGATAGACAGAATGTTTTTGGTTTTGTTATTGGTGTTCTTGTTGTTGTTGTCACATAATTATTCATGGTATCGTTACCCTGTGGAAAAATATATAATCTTCCAAATCTGTCTAATTTTAATTAGTTACCAAAATATATTTTACTAGAGCTGGGCGATTTGGCCTAAAGTCAAAATCTCGATTAATTGAACATTTTAACTCGATTACGATTAATGAACGATTTT
>JBBPCY010000001.1:16460627-16471375 GCA_037974405.1 Brachyalestes nurse
GTGTCGCAAGTGCTGTGAAAGCTAATGCTCCATTAAAAATAAATAAATAAACAGCAGTTTTGGAGTCTGCTTTCTTGGTGTTAACAAATGTTTTGAGAATTTCTGGCATCATTCGAATGCATTACTAAGTAATGCATCGTGTTGGTCTTAAATTTTACCCATAATGATCCTAAAAGGTCTTAAAAAGGTCTCAAATTTAACTTACTAAAACCTGCAGAACATGGTGCCAGAAAAGGCATCACCTATTTATTCTGTCTGTATTGTAGCGACATGTGTGAAACTTACACAGGTTGGTCATTACACACTCAAAAACAATTTACTAAAAGCACTTGATAATGGGACCTACAAAAATTTTAAATTTATAGGGATGCCTTTTCTGGCACCATGTTGCCGAAAAAAAGGCATCCCTATAAATTTTGCATTTCTGTTGCTCCCATCATCAAGTGCTTTTTAAATTGTATTTGAGCGTGTAATGACTAACCTGTGTAAGTTTCACACATGTAGCTACTGTCATGTCAATGGCGGCGGCTACGAAGCAGGAGCCACACAGACAGGATTCCATTCTTTGCTTCTGAAGTTTATTCACCATTAAACTAAACAAAACTGGCTCGAGGGCCAATATGTTTCTATAAACAAGAACCACCACCAGACCAAACGTATTGGCGAACCCACAATAACCAACTAAACCAAAACCCCTTTTCTACAAATCCCCAAAGAACCAATAAACAAACACAAGCACTCAAAACACCTGAACATAATTACAAAATAAAAGACCCAAACAGAAAAAGTGAAAACAACAACTTTTAACAAACAGCGGCCCCTGGTGGCCGCTAGGGAGACGTAACAGCTACAATACAGACAGAATAAATAGGTTATGCTATTTCTGGCAGTGTGGTGCCGAAAAAGCCATCCGTATAAATTTAACATTTCTGTTGCTCACATTATTAAGTGCTTTTAGTAAATTGTATTTGAGCATGTAATGACTAACCCCTGTAAGTTTCACTGATGTAGCTGCAGTAAAACCAGAATAAATAGGGGATGCCATTTCTGGCAGTGTGGTGCCAAAAAAAAGCGTTCCTATAAATGTTGCATTTCTGTTGCTCTCATCATCAAGTGCTTTTAGTAAATTGTATTTAAGCATGTAATGACTAACCTGTGTAGGTTTCACACATGTAGCTACAATACAGACAGAATAAATAGGGGATGCCTTTTCTGGCTCCCATCATCAAATGCTTTTAGTCGTTTGTGTTTGAGAGTGTCTTAATTAAGCTTAGCAAGATTCACTGAAGGTAGCTACTGCCAGATTAAACAGGGGATGCTTATTCTAGAAGCCTAGTTGTTGATAAGGCTCTGTAGCTCCCATTATTTTTTAATGGTTTTTTTTTTATGTGAGAGGATAATGACAGTGCAATACGTGTGATTGACTAAGGAGCAAGTCATATTTATTTGTAATTTCTTATCTGTATTTAGGCAAATAAAGTGTTGTATAATATCCCAATGTTACCTATATTTTGTGAGCTTACATAACCAGAAACGATAGTTTCACACGTTAAAAAACAGCTTTCCACTCGCGGATTCTGCGGTGCGCGCTCCCGAGAGGGGGATGCAATCTACGGCAGGCATGCCTTTTACTGCATAACACCTCTTTAGAAAAGGTTCTTCCCCAAACTGTGTTCACAAAGTTGGAAGCATGGCGTTATCCAGAATGTCTTGGTATGCTGAAGCATTATGTTTGCCCTTCGCTGAAAGTAAACAGCCTAGCCCAAACTCTGATAAACAGTGCCCCCAATACTTGTCCAAATAGTGCATCACCAAAGTGGACTCTGGATAACTCGGAGAACAGCTAAAGTTGAGGTCCTATGTGAGATTCGTGGTGTAAAGAAGTGTCTGACAAGCAACATTCAGTTATTATGAAATACAGAAGACAATTTTAGTTATATTAACATCGTAACAGACATGAAAGTACACTTACTGCGGACCATGTTGGAGTTTGTTGGGCGTCGCTATGGCAACCGCCAGGCAGCCAGTATGTTCACGTGCTAGGCTCCAGACTACACAGCCATTCGGTAATATAGGGCGTAACAACAAAACGAGCTTGTCTTTGAAATGCAGAAACAATGAACGAAGAAACAACAGAAAGAAACTGCACTTTTTTCTGGAGTATTTATTTATTTTTTTTCTGGAGTATTTATTTTATTAAGTACAGAGTTTATGCTTAGCCGTTCTGAATAGCACTAGAAGTAGTAATAGCTTGATACAGCCACATGAGGGCAACACACTGCCATGTTTTGAGAGAGATGCACTATATGGACAAAAGTATATAGCGTAGGGCAGTGCTAATACATTTTGGTCAACGCCAGGCTTTCAACTTTGTGGACACAGTTTGGGGAAGAACCTTTCCTATTGCAGCCTGACTGTGTCCCAGTGCACAAAAAGGTCCATAAAGACACGTCCGTATGAGTTTGGTGTGGAATAACTCAATTCCATTCAACATCTTTGGGGTGAACTGGCACGGAGATTGCGAGCCAGGCCTTCTCATCCAACATCAGTGCCTGACCTCATCTACAGAACGAATGCGAAAAATGTATATTATAACAACAACAATAATAATAATAATCATCATCATCATCATCATCATTACCATCATCATAATAATAAAAAAGATGAATCAGTGCTTCTGGTTCCTAAAATGCCTGAGGCCTGTGAGTGTTTCACCTCAGAACTTCACAGGCAGAGCTCTGAATGCAGGAAAAAAAACAGGCAACACACTCACAGGCTCACATAAGCCCATCTGAAATGGTTTTCTCATTTTTTTCTTATCATTGTAGTAATTGCTGATGTATGTTTGCAAGTCCCCTCCAACGGTTTGATGAACCGTGAATTAAGCATTTCTGTAATTCATCTGACCTGATGTAGTATTTAGGTTTTGTATTGTTGAACTTTGAACAAAATATTGTTACTGAGCCCAGGAGCAGGGAGCAGCAACACAGCCTCAGCAGTAACACAATCCCAGTGTAAAAACCCCCAGGGTGGATGCTGTGTGAAGGTTTGGCTGTAAACAGTCCAGGAAAGTCGCCAGACTGCACCCTGCAGTCATCAACTGCCTTGACACACAACATAATGGAGAATGACACTCACTGCAAGGGTGTATATGTAGACCACTGTTCATTATAAGCGTTCCTTGCCTTTCTTCAGATGTGTTTCCCTCATTCTTTCTCTCACTCTCTCTCTGCCTGCTGTGGTTATTCCAGGGGTTAGACATTCTCTTCCTCCCACCAATTCAGGGACAGCGAAATAAATAGAGCTAGATGAGAATAGGAACACACACACACACACACACACACTGCCCTGGAGAAAGGTCATTTGTCAAACAGAATCAAACTGGACATTTGAAACAAAAGGTTGTACAAAATATTGTGTTATTATACAAAAGATTGCACAAAATATTGTATTATGTACCACGTTAATTATGTATGTATAGATTATATGCCACACGTATAGACAGGCCATTTATTCTGTTATTATTTTCTATATATTTCATTGTTATTTTCTACACAATCTATTTTAACAGACATCGACTAATTGCATTAACATCATTCAGGTTAACATGAAGAGCTTACTTTTCTAGATAGAAATACACTCCTAAAGCATTTAATTTCTTGCTATAATATCTGGATAGTTTGCCTATTACATGCTAAATAGTGACGCACAAATAGCCCACAGTATGTTCTCGTTTACTCGACTTTAATTGGTCTAATTTTGCTTGGAAGACATGAACTGTAATTCCATTGGTCAGTGGAGCTGTCAGTCAGTCCATCACTTTTTTCCCCCAGCTATTTTCTCTCGCGTTTTGATTGGCTGGTGAATTTACGCTCTCAAGTGGTTTGTCCAACCGTAGCTAGGAACTTAATAGCCAATCATGGGTCGGAGTTGGGGCTTTTCTGAAAACGGGTCTGGAAATGAAACGACTGGAGCTGTCAGTCACGGGTTTTTACCTTTTTTTCAAACTCCCGTGTTTTGATTGGCTGGTGAATTCACGCGCTCAAGTCGTCTGTCCAATCACAGTTGGGAACTCATAGATGAAGGTGGCCTTGTCTGAATACGGGCGAGGGACAGAGACGACAAGTAACTCTGCGCAATTAATTTCGTGCTGTCCAGGATTTTTAAAGAGCAGCTTTGGAAGAAGCTTCGCCTGAAAAATGCCAGATTCCAAAAAATTCTTCGAGAATCTCTCTGGAGCAGGGAAATCTATCGGTGTGCTTACGAGCGGAGGAGATGCTCAAGGTAAGTGCGAGACTCGGATTAACCTTCACAAACCGTCCCTTTCCTCTCAGAGTAGTCTGTGCAGAGACACACCTGTGCAGAATTAGTTTGAATGTGACTCTCACGCTGTGCAGAACGATCGTGCAACAGATGTTCATCCATTTCGCGCAGATGTGCAAGTCACAGCTACAGAATTGCTCCCCATTCTGTCTCACAACTTACTTATACCTCTCGGAAATTGTTTTTTTTTACTCTCTGATTCTACGTAAGGAATAGGATAGCATCTTACATTGTGGTTAAGAACTTATTTTATAAAAATGATTTTGTAGGGACATGATCATAAGATAATGACTTTAATACACTTATGGATTGACACTGTGTTTTGGTCCAGTGTGTCTTTAATCTACTTACGGAATAGGATGTATCTTACATTGTGTTAAAGAATGGATTTATATTCCATTCTTATATTCCATTCTGTGGGTTTATATTATATTGTATTTTATTAAGGATATGATCATTAGATTCATAATGACTTTAATACACTTATATGGAATGACACTGCAGTGTGTATTGGTGAAGGAAATTGGTGAGGCAGCTGTTGAGTGAGGAAACCCACAGAGATTTGCAAGCGCGTGCGCCTGGAGCTGTGAGCGCTGGAGTACGTGAGGAGAGTCAAGTAGCAGTGCTGTAAGATATCTCGCCACATTGCGTCACTGTGCAGTTCAGCACAGCTGGGTAGATCAGTATACACATAGCAGGCAGTTCAGCTTCACTATAGCAGCCAGTTCAGTAGCACTATAACAGTCAGTTCAGCATCACTATAACAGTCAGTTCTGCATCACTATAACAGTCAGTTCTGCATCACTATAGCAGTCAGTTCAGCATCACTATAGCAGTCAGTTCGGCATCACTATAGCAGTCAGTTCAGCATCACTATAGCAGTCAGTTCAGCATCACTATAGCAGTCAGTTCAGCATCACTATAGCAGTCAGTTCAACATCACTATAGCAGTCAGTTCGGCATTACTATAGCGGTTTAGTGATACTATACACTAAATATCTAAACACTATAACTGTTTAGATATTTTTATATTGCTAAATATAAAAAAAGAAGCTAAAAGAATAAATATAAATAACATTATGCAGTAAATAGTGATTTTATGTACAGTAACGTGTTCCTTGTGGAAGCCCTTGTAGTTTTCATCAGAAACCTGCTTTCCATCAGTGCTTTAGTAAATTACATCAGAAGCTGCTGATGGAATTTCACAAATCCAAACGTAGACTGGAGGCATCAAGGAGAAATCTGGAACTGAACCTGTGTTCTCCTAACAAGCTCACAAAATATGAACTACTTTTTTTACAAACAAAACTAATCTTGATACTTGTTGCAGCTTTCCTGTTTGTTAGAATTAATTCCAATGTTAACCATTATACTGTATACAGTATATTTACATGCTGCTAGTTCCTCCTGTCTCATGATGGTGCCAAGCTGGGAGGGGAAGGACTTACTTCAAGCCTAGCACAGCATCTTTTAGAACTGCTGCTAACAGACTAGCATTCGACAATTACACTGCTAAAAACAGTCTGGTACTGGTTTGTCCTCAAGACAGTAAGAAACTCATCAAAATCTTCACCTTTCTCCCACCATATCTCCCTCTTTCTATCTCACTCTCTGCAGGAATGAATGCAGCAGTAAGGGCTGTGGTCAGGATGGGGATATATGTTGGAGCCAAAGTCTATTTTGTTCATGAGGTATGGATGTATGACTGCATATACTGCTGAAAACTTCTTGTGTCATCTACAGCCAAACACACCTCCTGTGTACATAATCCTGTATACAGCTGTGCACTCCTTTCTGATTACAGGGGTGTCGTCAACTTACGGAAGAGATCCGTTCATATGACAGTGATGTCGAAACACCCTAGTCAATAATCTATCCTAACAGTTGTAAAATCGAGAACATAAAAACCCACAGGAAAAGGAAAAGGACATAAATATATTGTACTTGTACACTGTACTGTAGTAACAGAAAAAACGAGTGTAAAAATTGTTCAGAAGCCAAAATGGCAAACAAAGCAACACAAACGGAACTATAACTGACTAAAAGTGTATTAATATTAAGGCTGAAAGTGCTTTTTTATGCAGGGTTATCAGGGCATGGTGGATGGAGGTGACAACATCAAGGAGGCCACATGGGAGAACGTCTCTAGCATGCTGCAACTGGTCAGTGCTATATTTATACATAAAGTGTGACACATGTAAAGGGGCCTTTGACTGATGCTCTTATCCAGTGTGACTTACAATCAGTAGCTGCAAATTTGTGGTCATCAGGTTCACAGGCAAGTGTTTTGACCGCTAGGCCACTACCTCCCTGTACACATGTCAGTGTACTATTGTAATGTTCAGGGACATACAATTAATTAGCCCTTTAAGAAGGATGATACTGAAATGTACATGCAATGTGTTCCACTAAGGGTTGTGGAAAAAACAAATGTTTTGAAAGGCATTCTGTGTGTTGCTCATTTTTTCATGTGCAGCTGAATTGTTTAGCATCCTTAACTCCAGTAGTCACCTCTCCAAAAAAGCTGTTTTGAACAGTTCATTTTGAAACTAATTTTCCTAACGAGATATGATATGCCAACACTTCAAGTTGCTGTTAACAGGCGCTCTTGAAATGATTCATGTGCTACATTGTTGATGCAACGTGTAAAAAAATGTGCCTTGTAGCAATTTGCACATTAATTCCTCTAGTTTTGAGTTTATATTTATAGTTTATTTATACAATGCCTATAAAAAGTATTCAGCCCCCTGGGATGATCCACACTTTTATTTCTTTTATAAATAAAATCATAATTTGGATTTTGTTGAGAAGAATTTGCAAAGACAGATTTTTGCAAAATAACGTCAATTGCTTAAAAATATATAAGGTAGAGTAAATAATTGCATAAGTATTAATTCAGGTCAGTACTAGTCGATGTACCTTTGGCTGCAATCACAGCACTGAGTCTGTGTGTATATGTTTCAAACAGGCTGGCACGCCTAGACACTGTTATTTTTCTCCATTCTTCCTTACAAAACAGCTCAATTTCAGTTGGGTTGCTCAGGGATCGAGCGTGAACAGCTCTTTTCAAGTCCAGCTACAAATTCTTGATTGGACTGAGATCTGGGCTTTGACTTGGCCACTCCAGAACATTCACCTTGTTGCCTTTGAACCATTTCTGCGTAGCTTTTGCTGTATGCTTGGGGTCGTTGTCTTGCTGGAAAAGAAATCTTCTACCAAGTCATAGTTCTCTTGCAGACTGAGTCAGATTATCCTCCAGGACTTGGCGGATATTTTTCTGCATTCATGATCCCTCTACCCTTACAAGTCTTCTGGGGCCTGCTGCTGAGAAGCATCCCCAGAGCATGATGCTGCCACCACCATGCTTCACTGTGGAGATGGTATGTTTGTGGTGATGTGCAGTGTTTGGTGTTCGCCAAACATAGCATCTAGTCTGATGGCCAAAAAGCTTTTTTGTCTCATCAGACCAAATAACCTTCTGGGAGAATTCCAGGCGAGATTTCATATGAACTTTTTTCAGCAGTGGCTTTCTCTTTTCCACTCTCCCATATAGCTTCAGCTGGTGAAGAACTCGGGCAACAGTTGTTGTATGTACAGTCTCTCCCATCTGAACCACTGAAGCTTTTAACTCCTTCAGAGTGGTCATTAGGTGTATTGACAGCCTCCCTCACCAGTCTTCTTCTTGCCTGGTTACTCAGTTTGTGAGGACGGCCAGCTCTAGGCATATTTAGTTAAGTGATGGATTAATGAAGGATTTAAATGAACTCTGTGGGAAACAACTCTGTTTTGTAGCCATCTCTGCTAGCATCAACTAGGTGGGCCTCTGTTGAATAAGGTCAGTCACTTTAAAGGGTGTGAATATTTATGCAAACACTTATTTTACATATATGTTTTGTATAATTGACATTACTTTGTAAAAATGAAAGAAGCTTTTTTTGCAGATTCTTGTCAATAAGCCAAACTATATTGGCCGTGATTTCATTTATATCTATATAGCTCAAATCTATATGAAATGACACACTATGTTTTTGTACTTTTGCACAGTTCCTTCACTTACGGGACTAAAATTCAGTGCCGAAGACTTGAGACCCGACTTGCATTCACACCCTGGATACTCAGACCTGGATCTAAAAGACTCAAGACTCGACTCAGATTTACATTACTATGCATTATCTCTATAGCCCATCGTAACCACTACTACATATGCTGCCTGTCCCTAACATCCAGTACAAGAAAGCGTTATTGATTTATTGGAGTGGAGCCTTCCTTTTGCTTATAATTGACATAATGACTTAATTGGCTTTTTTTTATCAGCTTTTTTTCTCTGAAATTGCTTTCATGGTAAAAAATGCAATTTTCAGAGCTCTGAGACACAGCAGACATGACTGTTCCCTAGAACACAGAGAAATTAAGTTACATTTATTTCAAAGTCAAACTGATTTATAAAGTGCTTTTTACAACTGACATTGCAAAGCAGCTTAACAGGACTTGGCTCCTGAATTGAATCTTGGTTTGTTGACCGGTTTGTTGGCATGCATGAGTGTATGCTTACCTATGTATGTGTGTGTGTGTGTGTGTGTGTGAATAATGGTGTGCAGGGTGGGACAGTGATTGGCAGTGCCCGCTGCAAGGAGTTCCGTACACGGGAGGGCCGCCTGCGTGCGGCTCGGAACCTGGTGCGGCTCGGAATCACAAACCTGTGTGTGATTGGTGGAGACGGCAGTCTGACCGGAGCAAATCTGTTTAGGGAGGAGTGGAGCGGCCTGTTGGAGGAGCTTGTGCGAACAGGTAACTTAGCTCAGTAGATTAGTCAATAATAGCGTGTTCCACGATGTTATAATGACCATAAAACATAGTGGGCTGCATAAGAAAATAACATTGAGCAACACACCGTAAAGAGAAATACACAGATGAGGATATGAGTAACACAGATGGGTGGCAAGGCTGTGTCTCAAATGACTCCTACTCTCTACATAGTGCACAATGTAGGAATTAAAATACAGGCTCCTGCTCATTAATAGTGTATAATATGTCCAGCAAAGAGCCTCTGACGATTTGTTGTGTACGCAGAATTCCATAATGGACACAATGTGCACTATATGGGTGTAGAAACTTGAATTTTATAACTTACATAGTGCATTATAAAGAAGGAAGGGAGCTTAATGTGCATCTAAAAAATATTTGATTAACAGTTTTGGTGTTTAATTATCGGCACGTACTTGAGGTTGCAGTATCAGCATTGGTCTCGAACATGAAAAGTGGTATTGAGCCTCCCCTGGTCATTACCAACAACCCAACATTTTTGTTTTTGTAACTGGTCTAGAAGACGTCAAGAATCCATATTGTGACCATTGTCAGCATATTTGTATCCTTTGAATTAATCAGGTCTCTAAGAGTAACATATGTAACAAATGGCCACTGTTGTGATCTGCTGACCTGTATTGTGCCTCCTCAGAGATCGGAACAGAAATAGTCTTTATATTTCAGTGGGAATAGGCTGGACAAAATGTATGTAAGCTGAAAAGATGTAATGTAAATCAGGGGCAGGCGGGTTTTATATATATGAGTAATTATAGAGTGCACATTCCAATACATTCACAATTTTTTGAATAGTTTTTTAGTTTTTTTTCCCTGAAATGAGCCCGTTAAAGAAACAATATGTAATTCCAGCAACTATACAATCTACGATCTGGACTGTTTCCAGACAAAAAAAATCGTGAAACATTCGTGAAACAGTCATGGTCGTTTCTTTGGTTGTGGCTCCTAAATGGTGGTCCTGCATTATACTGTGAGTAAACATATCCTGTGAGAAACCATCATACCTCTACACATTTTCACACACACCCTCATACATCTACACACCTTCATACACACCATCAGACATCTACACACCTTCACGATCAGAGATCGTGAACCAAACTGTCACTATCTTAAACAACATTTTACAGGATCAAACCCTATTAACCAATATGGCAAATTCATTGCAACAGAATTATCAGTCAGAACCTGTTAGTGAGGAAATACGGCACCTATTTAGACCGGCTAGGACAAGGGTTGGCAACCGTCTAACACTCAAAGAGCCATTTGGACCCAGTTTCCACAGAAGAGAAAATAAAAAAATTAAACACGTTGTATTTTAACGTTACAACATCACAATAATCTTCGAACTACAATTTTTAAAAATGAATACAAATAAAATACACAACACTAGATCAGCTGACAGCTTCAATTACGTATCAGGTTCAGAATCAGAATCAGAACCGCGTCTATTGGCCTGTTGGAACAGCAGCATGCTCTGTAAGAGACATATGGGTGTGGTGTAGGCACATGTACACACGTATCTATACATGTTGTTGTTGTTTTATACTGTTGTGCTTGAGAGACACCATCGACCGGAATCAAATTCCTTGGATGTGTTCGCTCAC
>JBBPCY010000001.1:16536021-16546082 GCA_037974405.1 Brachyalestes nurse
GATACAAAATAGAAAAACAGGCCTGTAACAGGGAGAAGACCAAAACTGTCCTGATTTACTCTTTATTTATTTATTTATTTACTTATTTACTTATTAATTAATTAATAAGTTAATTAATTATTTTATTTATTTATTTTAAAAAGTGTATATTACAGTATATCTCATTTATATAAAACTGAAAGTTTTTTTAGTGCCAGAATTGAGGTTACACTGAGAAATGTATTATCACATATATATATATATACAAACCAGGTGTTATATACAGAATAACATATATAAGATACAGTAATCCCCCGGTTTTACGCGGATCAGGGCTCGCAGATTCAGATTCCCCACAATAACACGGAAACTGCAAATATCCTCCGCAATCAATAATAATAATAATAATAATAATTATTATTATTATTATTTCCAGGAGACCTCCAGGAGACCTTTCCAACTCATTTGTATTTTTAGTCCGAGTAGATCTGAAAACCGGGTGTCCCAATACTTTTGTCACGCAACCTTCTGAGTTGCAGATCTCGGCGGGGAACTTAAATTAAAAGATGAGTTTACCTTGAAAATATGGTTTACATTTACAGTTTCTTGAAAATGAAATTAAAGTGTTCTGGGAGCATGTTTGGGGGCATATTTAGGGTTTACACTATAAAAAATAGGTATTTTTAGGCAAACACGGTTTTCCCACTATACGCGGGTGCTCTTGGAATGTAACCGCCGCGAATAACGAGGGATTACTGTATTTTCTTATTATTACATAAATTACATACAGACACATAACACATGATGGGCGTATTACTGCAAGTACATACTTACATATAAGAAATACATATGATGTAGATACATACTTATGTTTAATATATGGGTGATATTGTAAGTATATATGTCACAATGAGACATCCTGATAGGAAATAGAGTGTTTGTGTGTGTGTGTGTCTGTGTCTGTGTGTTTGTGTGTGTGTGTGTGTATTTGTGTTGTTTGGACTCTCAACTTTAGCTCTCGTAAGGTCGCCTTAGCTGTCAAGGCCAGGACTTACCTGTCTGACACACGTACACACACACACACACACACACACACACTCACACAGAGCTGTAATGTGACTGCTATTTAATGTCATTTTCCTGCTCTCCACCAGGGTCAGGCTACAGGTCAGCAAACTCAATTACCACAACCGACCACTAAATCCCGAGAGACACATCACTGGTGGTCAGATTGTGAGAGTGTGTGTGTGTGTGTGTGTGTGTGTGTGTGTGTGTCCTGAGACACAGGCTACCCCCCCCTTCCCCTCACACAGCTGTACACCTGGTGGCTGTTAGGCGGTTCTCGAGGGTCCTGTTAAAATGCTCTGCTTCGGTTCTACACCAACAAGTAAAGAGAACAGACACCAATAAGCATCGGTTCTGCTCTGAGGTCCATAAAACACACATGTATTATAAAACCCAGGAACAGATGACAGCAGCACTAGTCATGTCACTGATTACCCTTACAGGACAGGGCAGCACGAATAAAATGACCATTTCCCCACATCAAAAAACAAAAGCAGAGTAGAGTGTAATATATTAGGGAATTTTCGTATATCAGTGGAGTTCTTCTCCTGCCCAGTGCAGAGGTGCAAGATCTCACAACGTACCTTTTGTTGGTCGTGACTCCGCAGTGCTGAAATGAGCTGCTTGACCAGTAACTGAGGACCCTGGAGCAAAGCTTTTATGTGATTCACAACAAACATAAACATTCTGGCGTGAAATATTTCTCTCCACCCTTCATACAGTCGTGTACATGCGGCATCAACACACAGGTTTTATTTTCAAATAAAGTGGCTCATCTGTGTGTGTGTGTGTGTGTGTCTGTATATAAAAGGTGCTGGGAGGGTTTTGGCACAAGTTATTTCTGAGAGTTGCTGAAAGGATGTGCTGAATCTGTGCTGCTGTGATAAAGTGGGGGGGGGGGTTTGATGAAACACGTTTAGAAACTTTCACATCTTTAAACTGCACTTACAGTGAAAACTGTTACACTTCAGAACCAGTCAGTTACATTTGATTTAAGTACTTCTAATTCTGAGGGTGTTCATTAATCTGAGGGTGGGCCCAAACATCTGTGGATATACTGTGTGTGTGTGTGTGTGTGTGTAAACGTAAATGCTGGCTCCTGGATGTTGGTGGGTCTGGGCTGAGCTGTCAGTGTGATGTGGAGAAAGTCCAGGACACACACTCGCGTGTTTCACGTGCACACAGACATAAATACACGCGCACACACGCACACACACGCACACACACACGCACTCCTAATCCACAATCCCTGATTACAAATTTGCTCCACTTGCTGAAACAGTGGCTGCGGGTTTCTTTATTGAATTTTGTGAAATCCGCAGCAGATGGTGCAGACGGTGGGCGCGGCGAGTGTTTACCCTCCACGATACAAAACATGTACAGCAATCAGCGCTCCGCCTCGCTCCGCCTCGCCCTGGCAGGGCTCGCTTTCAGCCTTCCAAACAGCACGCAGGTCCAAGGCCAGGTCCAGCTGTCCTCGGAGGGACAGGACACGCCCTGGACCGACCGGGTTCCGTTTTTACCGCGTTTGATTTCATGTTCAGTCACAGAAAGTTTTCCAGAGAGCTGCGTGGTTTGTCAGAAATGATATTTGTTATTATTTCCTGCAGCTGTAGTTGTACTATTTTTGTACCATATAGAACCGAATGTCTGTCCCAGGACACAATTTGGGGTTGTTGATGCCTCCCTCAGTTCATCAAATCTGTCCCCGGAGGACATACAGTGCAATGAGAAGGTCCTGGGTTCTGGATCAGGACTCTCTGTGTGAGTGTTAATGTTCTCCTCGTGTCTTTGTGGGTTTCTGCTGGGTTCTCCGGGTTCCTCCCACAGTAGAAAGATGAACTGGAGATGATTAGCTGTGTGTGTGTGTGTGTGTGTGTGTGTGTGATACTGTTCTTTAGCCTCAGCAATTTTGCTTGGTGCTGTATAAAGAACTTCATCCCACTGTTTGGGTCAAAACCACCACCGTTCTGAAGAATAAAACAGTCTCACATCAGTCGGGTTTTACTGTGACTCTGATCAGTAATAAGAATCTGAACTGGCCTTAAAAGGGCTCTGCAGTCACTCTGCACTGAACTCACAGCAGTATTAATAAAATTAATTCAGGAGTTATTTTTATAATGGTAGCATTTGTGTAGAAATGCTAAGCTAAAGGCTAACCCTTAGTTTCACAAAAATGCAAATAGCTCCTCTAGTGGCCAGGATGGTCCAGAAACCCGCTGCCACTCAGTGAGCTTTAGGGTCTGGACACACAAACAATCTGGAGTTCTGCTGAAATTAAGAGTGCAGTTCCATAAACAAGCTGGTCTCTGAAACAGACTATCTAGAACCGAATGAGGTTCAGGTTATGTGAGAAACATTAACCCCGAGCTGGAGCTCATGTAGCGAGTCTTGTGGTTTTATCAGTTACTCAAGAGGCTTCTGATATTAAACTTATTCAGTGTTTGGAACTTCTTTGCTTTTCTTTTGACCTTGTTATAGAACAGCTATAGAACAATTGAGGTCACATACTGTTATAAAAAACCCAGAGTGTGTGATAATGTGCAGAACCTCAGCATGTTCCTACAAAGCCGTTACAACACACTGTTTTAAAATATGGAAGGAACAAAGGCTGATTTTCCTTTCACAATGACTTTTATTATAAAATCAAAATATTGTTTTTGTTCTTTCTGCAATACTCAAGGTTGATTAAATTATTAAAATTATATGTCAAATTTATTTTACTATTAATTATATTGTGAATATCCTGACTCTGCATTACTGCACTATTAGATCCTCATGAAAAAAATCAGTTCCAAATGATCTTTTTTTTTTTTTACCTTTAAGTGCGTTTCACATAGTCCTTACTGAATTTAACAAAAAAAAAAAAGAAAACGAATCTGAACCCGCTCTGGCCGCGCGCCGGCTGGCGTAACGTTGCCGAGAATTTCTCTTCTGCCTCTCCGGCTTAGTCAAATATTTATAGAGAGCGGCGAGGAGCCATAACATTTGCATTGAGACAAAAGGTTATTGAGCTGGGTCGAGTTGTAAATGGTACCACACAACTTCCAGCAAATTTAAATTTAATGGTAACCTGCTGGAGAAGAAAAATGATGCAATATGCTCATGAGCTCTGGGCGCTGCTGCGGCTCCACAGCTTAGTCTTATTCAATGCTACATTAACTTTCCCATTTATGCTGGTCCTGTAAAATAGAATGCCCCCTGGCACTGAGGAGTAAGTGCATGTGTGTGTAGGGGTGTGTGTGTGTGTGTGTGTAGGGGTGTGTGTGTGTGTGTGTGTGTGTGTGTGAGAATGTATTTGTGTCGGGGTGTATTTTTCGTCTTTGAGCATGAATGCCCTCAAATTGCTTTTCTCTTTTTATTCTGGAGAGTATTGATATGTGTAATATGGACGTTGCCGCGGCAGCCGTTTGCTGATGCGCAGGTTTCTCCGCGCCGGCAGGAATCTCAGGCTGGTTAAGTCCCGGCCGGGGAAGCCGGAGCCGGCCTGGCCGGAGAAAATCGTTGGTGTACGACAGAGCGTGGGATGTGCAGACGGACGGTCCCCGGCGACGCGGCGGCCGGTCGATGGATCATACTCCGCACCGGCCCAATGATGAATGTCCCCGTATTGAGCCGCCCTCCCAAAATCAATACTGTTCAAATTGAAACAGTATAGGGTTGTATTGATCGGGCCCGCTAAATCAAAACGAGAAGGCTTTGATAGGACGGGGGAGACAGCTCCCAGCCCAGTAATGACACACTATCAATTTTAGCCTCGCTCTGATAAATCAAGTTGAAAATTGGATGTCAGATTTTTTCTTTTCTTCTCTCCGCCTCTCTGCCTCTCCGCCTCTCTGCCTCTCTGCCTCTCCTCGCGGGGAGTTATTTCCCCGCCCCCCTGCTCCTGTTGACCTCTGCCCTCTGCCAGTGGATTATAAAGTTCAGTCGCGTCACCAGAAAGGAGATGTCAGGCGGAGCGTCGGAATTAATGACAGAAGAAGAAAAATCCATGAAATTGAAAAACCAGGGACTAGTTTACTCACTCGCCTCTGAGTGGCTCTCCGGGTGTCCGCGCCGCCCACTGGGTCCAGAAAACAAACAATAAACAAACAGTAAACAAACTGCACTTTACACCCGTCTGGGTGGGAGTTCAGGTCTGATTTCACTCCGCGTTTTTCTCCAGAGGCTATAGACTCTCTCACACACTCCATTATTAACCTATAGACTCTCTCACACACTCCATTATTAACCTATAGACTCTCTCACACACTCCATTATAACCTATAGACTCTCTCACACACTCCATTATAACCTATAGACTCTCACACACTCCATTATAACCTATAGACTCTCACACACTCCATTATTAACCTATAGACGCTCACACACTCCATTATTAACCTATAGACTCTCTCACACATTGCATTATTAACCTATAGACATTTACATTTACGGCATTTAGCTGACGCCCTTATCCAGAGCGAAGTACATCAGTGCTCAAGTCTACATTTGTTTCTTAAACTCGTAAGCTAAACTCAATCATCGTCTACTATTTAACCATGTTACTGCACACTCGGTACACCAAACACTCAGTGCTCCTAAACACTTGTCCAACAATATCTAAACACATGACAAAGAAGAGTCAGAAGTTAAGACAGAAGTAAGGAAGGGATGGGGATAGGGGATTTTTTTATATATAATACAAGAAATAAAAATGAGACACAGTTAGTCACCAAGGTGCTCCGGGAAGAGGTGGGTCTTCAGGCGACGCTTGAAGACAGCGAGGGACTCGGCAGATCTGATCGGAAGTGGGAGTTTGTTCCACCACTGGGGGGCAGAGACTGAGAAGAGTCTTGACGCATGTTTCCCATTTCTTTTGAGCTGCGGGGGCTCAAGACGAGCTATGCTTGAAGCCCTGAGAGGACGAGAAGTGGTTTGGTTACCTTCTGCGGACGCCCAGCCAGTAGGGAGTTGCAGTAGTCCAGTTTGGAGCTGACCAGAGACTGGACGAGAATCTGTGTGGCTTTCATGGTAAGGAAGGGTCGGATTCCTCTGATGTTGTAGAGAAGGTATCTGCATGTTCTGGAGATCTGGTCAACCTGCGGCGAGAAGGACAGATCTTCATCTAGTATAACACCAAGATTTCTTACCTTCTCAGAAGGGACGATAACCGAGTTCCCAGCAGAAACAATGAGATCGTGGCTTGGTGAAGGACTCCCTTTGATGAAGAGGAGTTCAGTCTTACTGGGGTTCAGCTTGAGGTGGTGGGCTGCCATCCAAAAGGAGATGTCGGCCAGACAGTCTGAGATGCGTGTTGAGGCCTTGTTGTCGCTGGAAGGGAAAGAGAGAATTAGTTGAGTATCATCAGCATAAAGGTAGTAGGAGAGACCATGTGAGGCGATTACATCCGCAAGGGAACTAGTATATAGAGAAAAGAGAAGTGGTCCCAGGACCGAGCCCTGTGGAACACCAGTGGATAAACTTAATGGAGCAGACTGGATGCCTTGCCATGCTACCTGGTACCTCTTGTCATCAAGGTAGGATGCAAACCATTGCCAGGCTGTACCCGAGATCCCAAGGTTGGAGAGAGTGGCGAGGAGGATGTGGTGGTTGACTGTGTCGAAGGCAGCGGAAGGTCAAGGAGTATCAGAGCGGAAGACAGGTTGGCTGGTCTAGCCGCATGAAGTTCTTTCGAGACAGTGAGTACAGCAGTTTCAGTGGAGTGTGCCATCTTAAACCCGGACTGGTAGAGGTCCAGGAGCATGTTTTAAGAGCAAAACAAGTTGATTTGGTTACACACTGCACATTCCAAGACTTTGGAAAGGAATGAGAGAAGGGTTCGGGAGGGTTTTTCTCCGTGTTTTGGGGTTCTGGGTGTTTCTGGCTGTAGACCGATATCTTGTTTATCTGTAAAGTGCACCAGGCGTCGGTTTTGAAGAGGCAGTGCAGGAGCACCACACGGCAGGAGAGCCGTTACACAAAGCCGCGTTTCTGGCCTGTCTGCAGTCGGTGTGAAGCCGTTTGTGTGAACAGCCCACTTCCATTAATAAAGCCGACTTCGTTCTTCCCTGTCGGCGGATTCCATGGCGCAGCGGAGCGTGGCCCACTCCACTCGCGCCAGATCGCACCTCGCCTCGCCGCCTCCCTGAGCCGCACCTCGCCATTCGAGCGGCTGGCCAGGTGCTAATTGCTCCAGCATGGCCTTCCCCAGCGGAGGCGCGGAGCTGCGAGAGCTGCGAGTGGCGCGGGAGACAGGAGTCCCTTTGTTAACCCGCCGCCCGTGTCGACGCCAGCAGCCCGTCTGACAGCTGCCGGTGCCGGACGCCCCCAGACCTTAACTTCACCCAGCATCGATTCTCAAAGCTTTCTCTTGTATAATTACTTTTTTTGTGTGTGTGTGTGTCGGGGGATGAAAATGAGAGTGGAAACGGAGGAGAGAGAATAGAGAGATGGAGAGGAGGTGTATTGATCTGCAGGGAAGTGGTGCTGGTGGGGTGGGGGGGGGTGCTGTTTCCCTTGACTAACGGTGAGTGGGGCTTCCATGTGTGATGTATGGCAGCTATCTGGTCCTGGATAATAACTTTGTGATGGAATGGAGCCTTCAGTCACATGCAGCCGGGCTAACCAGTCTCAGCGGGCGGGGCTGAAGGGCCCATCAATTCTAATACCAGCCCTGGAGAGAGAGAGACACAGAGAGAGAGACAGAGAGAGAGACAGAAAGAGAGAGGGAGAGAAAGAGAGCGAGAGACAGAGAGACACAGAGAGAGAGAGACAGAAAGAGAGAGAGAGAGACACAGAGCGACGGGGGGGGGGGTGTAAACGTCGGCGTCTTCATGACCGATGTGTTGTGCCGTGATCTGAGGAGGCAGGTTTGTCAGAGACAGCGCTACAGTCGAACAGCAGCAGGGTCGAGGCCTTTTCTGGGATTAAAGATATTTATTCATATTCAGTGCCTGTGTGGTTCATTAATATTCACACTAGAACTTTCCACCAAAATAATTGCAAGATGAGTGATGTTGTGGTGTTCATTCTTTTACAAACGAAAAGGAAAAACAGGACATTAAGACCGAGACCCTCTCCTGTTTTTGGTCCGGTATCGTCTTTAAAGTCGTTCTCTTTACGTTTGTTGCTCTTGTTAAACGGTGCTGGGTTTCGAGAGACTCCGCCCTGTTTACACTGAAAGCGTTAGGATGAGTGAGAATTGAGAGTGAAAATCTTTTTTTTAGTAAAGATGAGAAATCATTCTGACAGACAGCAGCAGCAGCTTTTATTCTGTGTTAATTATACGGTTTTAATTTCTGCGTGCGGTTATTGTGCCTCTGTGACGTGCTCTGAAGAACCTTTCTGTGTGAAAATGTGCTGTAGGAATAAACTGGTCTTGCCTCAAAATGTGAGGTTAAAGATTTATACCCTCATTTGGAGTTGTGACTTTAAAGCCCCTGATTCCTTTAAAGGTTTGAGATAATTATTTTAGGACCAGAAGAGTTCATGAAAGGAGACCCATAACCTTGAGAACAATCCCAGAGGCGGAAAGCAGGTTTCACATTCATTTACCCAAACACAGACACACTTCCTCCAGGTCATGGGAAGCAGCAGTGCATCTTCTCAAACTGCTGGAGGGGGAGACTGGCAGCGGATGATGAGTGGCATCATCATGGACTGAACCTGCGATCTTTCGTTTAAATAAATCGTTTAAAACCTAATGAGCCTTTAGTGTGTGTATAATAAAAATATTATCACAAGAAAATATTAGAAATACTTACACACATGTAAGAAACTGGTTCCCATTGAGCTGCAGGACCAGCTGGAGACTCACAAGTTCCACATGATCCAGAAAATCACACACAACTGTTTCTGCTGGAAAAGGTGCTGGGAGGGTTTGGACACAAGTTATTTCTGAAAGTTGCTGAAAGGATGTGCTGAATCTGTGCTGCTGTGATAAAGTGGGGGATTCTGATGAAACTCGTTCTGAAACTTCACTTCAGATCCAGTCAGTTACATTTGATTCAAGTAATTCTAATCTTTTCTTGTAATACAATTTCGAAAGAGCAGTGGATTGTTTATTTAAAAAAACTCTGAGGGTGGGCTTAAATTCCTGTTCCGTAGTGTGTGTGTATGTGTGTGTGTGTTTTAGTTACAGGAGGTGGATGTGAATCTGTTTCTTTGTTGTAACTCTCTCCTCGCCCATTTGTTCTTGACCTGCGCCGGCTCTTCCCCGGAGGCATGCTTAACCTTGCAGCCCGCGCTAATTATCTCTGGAAAGAGGCCCATTCGCACACTCATCAATTCCAGGGCTGCCAGGGTATCCCCCGGTCCACGGCCGAGATGGACGGGTTGCCGAAACTGGCGAGAAAGGATGTCTGACCCGTGCCGGAACTCTGTCCTTCATCCGAGCGGCTGCGTCCGTCTTCATCCTGCGCCGCGACCCGAGGGCAGCCGTCGCCGCCTCAGCCAGAGATTTTTCCCTCACGTTCGTCTGCAAAGACTAGATTAAGATTAACCTGGAGTCGGAGTTAGTGCTTTTCTTTGCCATGGTTACAAAAACATTCAGTATCGTTCCACCCTCAGCGTGTTCTCGGAAAAGTGTTTCTCCCGCGCCGGCTTCTCTCTAGGGCCTCCAGTTAGAACCTTCAGCCCCAGCATCGTCAGGTCCTCCAGTAAACTGGTCATGAGAGTCTCGGGGTCATTCTCTGTTGTAGCTCCTCGGTTTTGGAAAGATCTTCCTCTAGGTGTTGTTTGATTTCTCATGTTTACACCACTGTAATGCACACAATAAGAATATACAGTATACACCACAGTAAAGCCCCGATAATCGCGGGGGTTACGTTCCAAGAGGACCTGCGGATAGTGAAAAACCGTGAATTTGTGATTTGGTAAAAAAAAATGCCTATAAATGCCTGTTTTTATAGTATAAACCCCAAATATGCTCCCAAACACTTTAATTTCATTTAAACTCAGTTTAATACATTCCCCTTAAAGAAAATATAAAGGTAAACCCGTATCTGTACTGTACAGTTTACACTGAACTCCTGCAG
>JBBPCY010000001.1:16551355-16562262 GCA_037974405.1 Brachyalestes nurse
TCAGGTTCAGGGACTGGACTGGAAATGAGAGTCTTTGAATGTCCTTCAGGAAGCCTGGAGAACTGTTCCTCAAGAACTCATTAACAAGAGAGTCTGGATCTCTGGGAGGGAATATTAAATGTGGGGTTGTGATGGGGGGTTGAAGACTTTTGCTCGGTGCTGCGTGTGGCTGGGTCCTGACCTGGGCTCGATGAGGGGCGTGAGCAGCTGCAGGCGTGTGAAGGCGTAGGGCCAGGCGTAGCTGAGGGCGGTGGGACAGTGCTTGGGCAGGTGCTCCTGTCTCAGGAGGCTGAAGAGGCTCAGGGTCCAGAAGTCCCTCACCGACTGCGCCACCACCCACACCCCCGAGCGGCTCTGCACATCATAGTGACTGCTGAGGAGAACCCCGCTCCACTCCACCAGACACTGCAGGTCCGGCTGGACCCCCGGCACCAACGCCTGCGCAGCAGAAAAACAACAGTAACAACAACAATAATAAAAACAACAATAATAACAACAATAATTACAACAACAATAATAACAACAGTAACAACAACAATAATAAAAACAACAATAATAACAACAATAATTACAACAACAACAACAATAATAATAACACTAATAACAGTAACAACAATAATAACAACACTAATAACAGTAACAACAACAAATAACAACAATGATAGAAACATCAATAATAATAATAATAATAATAATAATAATAAAAACAATAATAATGATAATGATACTAAGAGTAATAACAACAAAACAACAATAAATAATAATAACAGTAATAATAATAATAATAACAAAAACAACAAATAATAACTTCAACAGTAATGACATCAAAACCAATACTAATACTAATATTAATAACAATAATAACTAATAATAATACTAACACCACCACCACCAACAACAACATCAACAATAATAATAATGACAATAATAACAATGACAACAACAATAATAATAGGCAATTATTAACACCATTGCAATTAACATCTTTATAATAACCATTGCTAATAACATCAAATACATCAAAACAGACTCGTTGAATACAAATTTAATGTAAATGTGATTAATTGCATAACTTACTATGAAGCTAATTATGTAATATGACACCTGTTTGTGTGTTTACTGAATGATTACTGAAATATTTAGATATTAGACACATTAATGCTAAATAGTCCTGAAATCTGAACTTGTCATCTGATTTTAAGTTGGGTTAGAAAAATGTTAATATAATGCAAAAGTAAATACAGATCTGAGTCTCTGAGTCTCCAGGGCTGAAGGGTCTCCAGAGAGAGAGTCCGGACCTCCGAGGAACAGTGGAGGCTCACAGGCTGGACACTGATCTGGAACCGAATGTAAATCCAGGCGGACGCGGAACAGGCGGGACTTCATGGCTGAACAGAGGCTGCTTCAGGAGAGCCAGAAAAAACAGCGCAGCATAAAGAGCTACTCACCGAATCCCTCACCACGTGGGAGAAGCTCTCCAGGACCACCAGGCCCACCTGATCCAGCACATCCAGCATGGGCCGCTCGTCCTCCTGCAGGAGCAGAACCGCGTTACACTGCAGAACCTGGAACCCTGTGTGTGTGTGTGTGTGTGTATATATGAGTGTACGTGTTTGTGTGTGTGTGTATGAGTGTGTGTGTGTATGCGTGCGTGAGTTTGTGTGTATGAGTGTGTGTGTATATGAGTGTTTGTGTATGCGTATGTTTTTGTGTATATGTGTTTGTGTATGTGTGTGTGTTGGTGTGTGTGTGTGTGTGTGTATGAGTATGTGTGTATGAGTGTGTGTGTGTATATGAGTGTATGTGTGTGTGTGTATGACTGTGTGTTTGAGTGTGTGTGTGTGTATATATATAAGTGTGTGTATATGACTGTGTGTGTTTGAGTGTGTGTGTATATCTAAGTGTGTGTGTATATGACTGTGTGTGTTTGAGTGTGAGTGTGTGTGTATATATAAGTGTGTGTGTATATGACTGTGTGTGTTTGAGTGTGTGTGTGTGTATATATAAGTGTGTGTGTATATGACTGTGTGTGTGTATATGATTGTGTTGTGTATGAGTGTGTGTGTGTGTGTGTGTATATATATAAGTGTGTGTGTATATGACTGTGTGTTTGTATGTGAGTGTGTGTGTATATGTGTGTATATGACTGTGTGTGTGTGTGTGTGTGTGTTTGTATGTGTGTGTATATGATTGTGTTGTGCATGAGTGTGTGTGTGTGTGTGTGTGTTTCTGACCTCGGTGTGTCCGGTACTCAGCAGGATCAGTCGGACCTCTCTCAGGATGGACACGGCCAGTTTACGGGTCGCCGTGTTGCAGGAACACAGCAGAACCAGAGCCAGACCCTCCAGAGCGTGGAGAACCGCAGTGTGAGGAGCACGTTCAGGAACCGGCCTGGAGCTGGAGACACCCTGCAACAGCTAACACACACATTCGAATATAATAAGGCTACATATATATAGATACACACACACAATATATAGACACACACATTATTACATTGCATAAAACACACACAGGTATACAGAACTACAACTAATAATAATAAATGTAACTCATATGCATGAGTACGACTAGCCTCCACCCGTATTCTATAAACTTTGTATTAATAATGTGCTCCATATGTATCTTATGTACGTAAGAATAATTTTCTAAGCGTAAACATCCTTCTAACCCTAAGATCTGAGAAAAGGTCAGGAGCAGTAAAGTCACTCTCAGAGCGTTAATTAACTATTACTAATTAAATAAATAATATTATACTAACTGTTCACCCACTGATCAACCCAATATTTCCACTTCCAACAGACACATAACCCTCTAACTGTTTAACACGCCTCACAGTCTGCATCAGGGTTATCTGGACGAACGCCTCCGTACCTCCGCGGAGCAGATGTTGGAGTCCAGGCTCCTGCTGGTGGTGAGCAGGGCCAGTTTCCACTGCGTGAGGAGCTGGAGGAGCAGTCTGATGGAGGAGTCCAGGAGGGCCTGGTGCGTGTCCTGAACCTCGCGCAGCAGAAAGCTGCTGAAGCCCAGCAGAACTTCTTCTCTCCAGTCCGGAAAGTCCACCAGGAGGCTCTGCAGGGAGTTCTGGGCGATCAGGCGCAGCTCGTCGTCCATGTGGATGGTCAGCCTGCGGAGAGGAAGTTAATTCAATTTAATTCCATTTTATTTATGTAGCATTTCTTACAACCAAAGATGTCACAAAGCAGCTTTACAGAGTCCAAGACCGAGCCCCAAGCGAGCAAGTCAGTGGAGACCTCCAGCTTTAACTTCCTAAAACTGGAGAAAGAAACCTCGGGAGGAACCAAGAATCTAAAAGGGATCCCATCCTCCTCTGGTCGACCCGGAGAGGAAGAGAAAGTGGGGATGACTAACAAGAGAAGGCTTTTATGAATGAATTACGGCTGACAAAGTCGGTACTGTTAAGAGTCAGCAGAGGTAGATTTTGTTGAAAGAGTAGCTGAGAGTCTCTTGTTCAAAACAACAATCTTCCCTGGAGCTTTAAACAGCAGTTGCCCCTGACTGGGGGAGGAGCGACTGCAGACCCGGGAGGGTGGTGACCTGGGGCCCCAATAAGTGGAGATCAGTCGGCTGGGTAACGGTGTGATGATCAAATAAACGTCAGTATTTCATACACTCAGATTTCTCCAGTCCACATGAAGACTGGTGAGCCTGTAGTCCCACCTGTTTGATATGGAATGAGAGGATTCTGGCCCTGGGTGGGCGTGTCCCTTTGCACTAGCGCCCCCTGAAGAGGAAAAGCCACAAAGCACTTTTTGGGCAACCGTCTAACATTACAACATCTGCATGGCAAGCTGGCATCTAGGGGGCGCAAGGCTGTAAAAGTGAGAACACTGAGGATATTTGACCCTTTTTTTTTATTTATTCTTTTCTAATATTACAAACCTTAAAGTGTCTTTTATCAAGGACAATCCAGCAAAGATTTGGACACAACTAACCCCACATACTTCCACACACACATGATTTGGGTTCTCACACGTTTTTCAACCTGTTTTCACAGCCAAAAATAAAAAAAATTTAAACAAGTTCCAAACACTGTAAAGTTTATGCTTGTCAAAATTTTGAGATCTCTGATTCTACATGATATTTAATCAGAAAACAAAGCTCCACTGACCCAGAGACACAGAACCTCCAAGTGATGAAGTGCTGCCAGAAAGAGCCAGACTTGCAGAAAGATGCCTCACAGTGTGAAGGGTTCAACTGTGGGACAGTCAGGGTTCTTCCTGTGTGTGAATTTATGTTCTCCCTGTGTCTGTGTGTTTCTACCAGGTTCTCCGGTTTCCTCCCACAGTCCAAAGATCTGCACATCAGATGGACTGCAGATGCTAATCTTCCCCCAGGTGTGTGTTGGGGGTCTGCCCTGTGATGGATTGGTCACCTGTCCAGTGTGATTCTCCCCCTTTCACCCCAGGTGTGCAGGAACAGGCTCCACCCCCATCACCCTCAACTGGTTAGGAATGGATGAATGGTTACTTATTGATAATCGCTGGGAAGTGAGGATGTTCAGATATTACACTTCAAATGTTGAAGGTAATCAGAATAATGTATCTTTTACCGGCAGGTGCGGTCAGCCGTGTCTCATTATGGCCGTTACTGAATTGTACATGGATCTGAGAGGGAGAGCTTTCAGCAGAAGGTTTCAGTTCTGAGTGAAATTTCCCTTTTCAAACAAACCCTGCAAGACATTTAACGTTTCAGCACTCATCCACAGAGGGCTTTTCCAGGAGCTCGGGTTACGGCACAAGCGGCGGTGAAGCTTCTCGATCAGCTGCAGTCAGGTGAACCTCGCTGACCTGGCGGCTTAAACATGAGGAATTAGGTCCAATTAGAGCAGTTCGCTGCTCAGGTTGCACGGAGCAGACCGATTCATCTGCAGGCCAGGAAGAGCTCATGTTACCCAGGAGCCTGTGAGAAACCTGACCGGTGGAGGAGAGAGCTTTACTCTTTACTCTGTCTCTATTCTCTCTCTCTCTCTCTCTCTCTCTCCCTCTGCATACAAGTAATATCCAGGATATTCTGCAAAAACCTATTGTACGCCCAAATAATTGTACCATCAAAATAGCTCTGACCCATCAAGTTCTGGGCCCCTACTATGCCTCTCAAGGTCTGTGGTTCTGCAGCAGGTCCTTTAAGTCCTGTAAGCTGTGAGGTGGTTCCTCCATGGATCTGACTAATTTGTCCCACAGAAGCTGGATCAGACTGAGATCTGGAGAATCTGGAGGAACCTTGATCTCTTTGTGATGTTCCTCAGACGGTTCCTGAACAGTGGGGGGGGTGATGTGTGTTTTTATCTGATTAATTGAAGAAATAACAGATAAACTGATTAACTAGTTAGTTGCAGCTCTAGTGGTGAGGCCTTTGAATGTTAAGGAAACCTCCCCTTAATATAAACCCTGCAGGAAAACATCCTGCAACGTCTCTTTAAAAGGCTCTTCTCCTCAAAGAGTGGCACTTCTGTTTTTCGGACGAGATCTCGGAGTGTGTGGGCGAATGTGATGTGTGATGTCATCACTGGTGAGGGGTAAAGTGTGTGTGGAGCTCAGGCGGTTTGGAGTCTGTTCCAGAGTGTTGAACATTCCTGTGGGAACCGGCCCCCCTCGGGGGACGAGTGTGTGTTTTAGTGTGTGTGGGGGGGTATTAGGGGTCTCTGAACCGGACCACCCCGGCTGCAGACCCTCACCGTGGCTCGTTTGGCTCAGGCAGGATCCGGCTGGATGTTGACCGTGTGGTGTAACGTATCTCCGGACTGAGGAAACCGCCCCCAAACTGAAAGCACATGGTCCGGCAGAGAGCCGGGACGGAGCGCTGGCACAGAACCGCGCCGGGTGATAAAGTTACCGCCCCTGATAAAGTTGCTCTGCTCGGCTTAGCGCCTAATTCCCCGCTCTTCTTTTGGGTTTTCTTGAAGGGGAAGAAGAAAAATGTTTGGGTTTCTTGTTCATAGATGACGAACCGCCGTCAAGGCGAGTCACACGCCGCGCTCGGCCCTCGCCGCCCCGGGACTTTCGCTGTAATCCGGCGTTTACATTGTCGTTTAGGCGGCTTTGGCCTGACGTCTCATTCTGAGTGACGACAGACGAGACTCCGCCTCTCCTTCAGTCTCAGGATGAACCTTCGACAGGCAGGCAGCTCATGCATGCAAGGACCCTTTACTCCAGCACCCCCCCAACACACACACACACACACACACACACACTCTCTCTCTCTCTCTCTGACTGAAAGAACTGGGCGCTCCTGATTGATGCTGAGCTGAGACTGATCTCTCGTCGCTGTCAGGGGCCGGCGAGTCTCTGGAGCTCCTGATTTCCTGACGCTTGTTGATGTATTCACACAGCGAGGAGAGGCCTTTTGTGATGTGTTTTTTTTCCTGCTGTAACACTTTAATCTGTTTAGTGTGCCGGCTGTGGCGGAGTGCGGGGTGCGGAGAGCTCTGCGTGGATCCGAGCCTCTTCTAATGGCCGGCGCGTGTTCTGGAGGGAGGGGAGCAGGTTATAACTACTGCTGTATTTTGGTTGATCTTTTATGCACGAGTTTCTCATTGTTGGAGGAACAGTTTTCTCCATCTGCTGCCGGAGGTGAAGAGCAGCTTGTCTGACTGCGTTCTTCACGAGAGCGTGAAATGATCCACAGTCCTGAACCCACTTTAACCTAAACCAGCACCTCAAACCGAACAGGGTAACAGTCTACAGTCTGTACAGAAAACAGTAACTGCTAAAGAAGCTCATATTATTTGGAACAACCAAACTGTGCGGGACACCGGCCCCCAGTCCAGATTTGGGCCCCCTGGGCTAGATTAGGGGCCCCTCCCAGGTTAAAGGAACAGTGTTTCTAACCTAATCTGTTTCTTAAACCTGCGAGCTAAACTTAACATCAACGTCTACAGTTCAACCAAGTTCCTGCGAGCTCAGTACACCTAAACACTCCGTACTCCTAAACTCCTAAACACCTGTCAGACAATATCTAAACAACACATGACAAGCCATAAGTTAAGACAGAAGTAAAGAAGGGATGGGGGTAAGTTTTTTTTTTTTGTTTTTAAGAAATAACCAAGCGAAATATTACATAATTCAGGCGACGCTTGAAGACAGCGAGGGTCTCCGCAGATCTAATCAGAAGAGGGAGTTCGTTCCACCACTAGGGGGCCAAGACTGAGAAGAGTCCTGACGCAGAGTCTTCTTTTGAGCGGCGGGGCTCAAGACGAGCCGTGCTCTTTCTGTATTAAAGCATAGTGGTTATAGTAAAGATCTTAAAGCCACTCATCTCTGTAGTCTGTGTCAGCATCTCATCTGTGTTTGCATCTTCCCTCCATTTGGATCCTCAAGGGAACGTTAAAAATGTTGGAACATTTTGTCATCAAATGCTGGAATATTTAGATTAAAAAAAATGAAATACTGAAATATTTACAATGTAATTTGTGTTGCAATAGTCATGGTTTCTGTGGTGATTCACTTTGTGACATTTCGACCCACTGTGGCTGTTACACGGACTCTGCAGGGTTTAAAGGGTTAAAATAACAGGCAGAACCATCACTACCTTCTAAACATGCCTCATCGCCTCTAGAGATTCTTTCGTTTGGATACTAGGAGAAGCTCCTTCTGATGATGCTTCTCGAAGATGGGAGACTCTTCTTCATGGTGGATTTCGGGGAAGGCCAGTTCACAGCTGTAGTCAAGACCACCTTGGTTGAGCCAAGACAAGTCCAAGACCAGGACAAAGAGTACAAAGAGGTTTGAGTCTGAGTCAAGATTGTGTCCTAATGAGAGAGACGTTTCAAGATCGAAACAGATAACAGAAAGAACTCTTTTCAAGACCACAGAAAAGGCCTCTTGAGTCCAGACTCGAGTTCGAGACCAGACTTCAAAGCTGAAGCCCTGCTTGCTGGCCAGTGTTGACTTGGTGCTGAAAGAATACCCAAGTGTTTTCTGTACAGTTTTACACTGCAGCCTTCTCTGTGGTTTTTAGACTGGACAGTGCGTGGAACATGCAAACGCAGGAGGCTGAGAGACTCAAAACTCTGGCTGTAGACCTCTGAGAGGTTCTCCGGGGAGCCGGGAGTGGTCCTTCTGTGGCATCGCTCTGGAGACTTCATTCAAACTCTGTTTTTGTTCAGAGTTTACTCTACAGTCCAGGGCTCTTCTGAGAAGTGCATGCGGCGCAAATTAACGACTCCCTTCATGTAGTCTGTTACGGAAATTAGTGAGGAGTCCGTGCAGGAGGACGGTGCGTTTCCTCACGTGTGGCAGCTCTAATGAAGACAAACCGCGTGCGGAATTCGTTGATTGTGCCTCGCCGTCCTGTCATCTGTTCCCCAATTACCGCCATCATCGCTCTCCTTTAGCATCTACTCGAAAAGTCTCTTCGGTAAATTAGTAGCAGTGTGTTTTTCAGCACTGGCCCTTTCTTTTCATCTCTGTCTCTCTCTGCCCCCTCCTTCTGAAGGAAAGGCCTTTGAAACATCTCCAGCCTGGCAGAGCTGAAGGAGCTGCACTTAGTAATCTGATGCTGGTTTCAGCCCTTAATGGTTTGCATTAGCTGCGAGCAATAAAATTAGCCCAGGTCTCTGCTAATGTTGGAATAATCATTTACAAAGATGGTTACCACATGCCTGAACCCCCCTCTCCACCTCCTCCTCCTTTCCTTCTTTTCTCTTTTCCTTCCCCCCCCGTCTCTCCCTCTCTTATTTTTATATGGCTCCTAATTCGCTGTTATTAATAATGAATAAAAATGCAATTTTCTGTGGCTTGCTCCAGGGCCCCGGGAATCATTTCGATGAATATTTCAGCACATTATTTTAATCACGGCTGCGCGTTCACGGTGGGGGAGTGGTTTATTGGACTGCACTGCGGCTGTGGTAGAACCCCCCCCACATCATTAAACTCCACGCTGTCTGCGTACAGGCCCTACCTCTGATTTACAAGTCTTGTTAAAAAGTGCGGTGAAGGCGTGCGGCCGCTCCGTTTATACCTGTAATCTGATCCGGCTGGTTAGCGGGCCGGGCCGGGCCGGGGACGCGTGCTGCTGCTGGAGAGATTAGATTAGATCTAAACACACACAGCCTACTGCAGCCCGACCCACACACACACACACACACACACACACACACACACACACACACACACACACATACATACATATACACATTAGGGCATTAAACCCCCCTCCCACCCGGAACGACAGCTTGGTGGCCCGGTCTAAGCTCAAAATGCCCGGACAGATTTTTTGTCCCAGTCCAGACCTGACTACAATAATTGGTTAAGTCACGGAACGCGTGTCAGCGTCAGCCAATCAGAGGCAGAGACTGCACTGCGTGTACAAGCAGCACAGAGAGAGGAAAAAACTACTAGTCAACTTCCTTCAGGCAGAGTCCACTAGTGCCTCTGAAGTCGACTTCTGTGTTAATGCCCTAATACACACTCACACACACACATACACACACACACACACACACACACACACAGCCTAAACACAGCCTACTGCAGCCTACTACATAAAAAATATACGCACACATATTTATATACATACACATAATACATATGAATTTTATGTGATCTGAGTTTTATGTGATCTGAATTTTATGTGATCTGAATGAATAATATTATTATTGTTTCTTTGACTAACAGGAGTCCTGTGTGTTGTCTGGGGTCACAGTGTTGAATATGAAGCTTTAATTAATGCATTAATTAATATTATTAGTGATTTTTATGCCCTTTCCTCTGTTTTCTCTCTGCAGTCAGCTCCACGACTTCTGGCGTCTCGACTACTGGGAGGACGACCTCAGGAGGAGGCGGAGATTTGTCCGGAACCCCTTTGGCTCCACCCACTTGGACATCACGTGCCGCCCGCTGGAGGACTACGGTCAGTAATTCTGCCAACAGCCAATCAAAAGAGCTGCTGGACCTCGTCAGTCTGGCTCATTATCCTGAAACTGCTGTTCATTACACACAATGACATCATTGTTTTCCTGAGGACTGACTGTGTGCGGGTGCGGGTGGTGATGGGGGTGCGGGGGGTGATGGAGGGTGTGGGGGTCCGGTCTGTCTGGTCCATTCTTGGATATTGGTGGTATTTGCTGAGCTGAGAAGCGCCTCCTTCTGATTTTTATAGGTTACATATTTACGAGCGTGTCAGTTGAACATGGTGGGGGGCGGGTTGGGGGGTTTATGGCTTTTCCCCACCAGAGTGGAGAGGCAAATTACATACATCTCTTTTTTTACTGTTTCACGCTCGCAGTGTTTCTGTCATTGACCCGTGTGGTGTTGTAGCGCTGCCACCGCACACGCCCTCGATTCGGCTCGGTTTCGCAACACTGCCTTTTAAAGAGAAACGGTTCAATAACATTAACCCCATCTCAGGGCCCGGCATCTCAGGGCCTGGCATCTCAGGGCCTGGCATCTCAGGGCCCGACATCTCAGAGCCCGGTATCTCAGGGCCTGGCATCTCAGGGCCCGGCATCTCAGGGCCCGACATCTCAGGGCCCGGCATCTCAGGGCCCGACATCTCAGGGCCCAGCATCTCAGGGCCTGGCATCTTAAGGCCTGGCATCTCAGGGCCTGGCATCTCAGGGCCCGACATCTCAGGGCCCGGCATCTCAGGGCCCGGCATCTCAGGGCCCGACATCTCAGGGCCCGGTATCTCTGGGCCCGGCATCTCAGGGCCCGGCATCTCAGGGCCTGGCATCTCAGGGCCCGACATCTCAGGGCCCGGCATCTCAGGGCCCGACATCTCAGGGCCCGAAATCTCTGGGCCCGGCATCTCAGGGCCCGGCATCTCAGGGCCCGGCATCTCTGGGCCCGGCATCTCAGGGCCCGGCATCTCAGGGCCCGGCATCTCAGGGCCCGACATCTCAGGGCCCGACATCTCAGGACCTGGCATCTCAGGGCCCGGCATCT
>JBBPCY010000001.1:16581610-16599076 GCA_037974405.1 Brachyalestes nurse
AGGGCCCTGTTTTTATTTCCCCACACAAACAGGTAGTTTATGAGTACTTTCTCTCTCTCTCTCTCTCTCTCTCTCTCTCTCTCTCTGTCTTTTTTTTTCTTTTTTAACTGTAACTGTATTTTGGTGAATAGCTGGTTCAGCTGATTGTGCCAAATGCTGCACTGACAAGTTTTAAAAATAAATAAATATATAAATAAAGATTTGTTCCAATAAGTTAAAAAAACACAAATATAGAGAGTCTAGCAGTCCTCAATGACACCAGTCCTGATAACATCAGACACAAATTTGAAGTTATATTTCATCTGCGCACTTGATATTTTTGTGGTTGGGACAACGCAATTTATTTAACCCTACAGACACACAGACAGACAGACAGACAGACAAATAGATAGATAGTTGGATGAATAGAGCTATCTAATTGAATACTTTAATAAACTGAAATAATAACATTAAAATAAATAATAAAACACGTGGTTTTGAAATAATAGGAAATCAGTCATTGCTTTTTTCCCAGCATCCTCGCCACACGCCGGTGACGTCACAGGTGGGCGTGCGCGTCTCCACCTGTTCCCTCGACGCTCAGAGCAGCTCGAAAAGAAACACGCAGCCGCAGCGTTTCATAAACTATTCACAGATACTAATGTACTGCAGCTTTGATCGATCGATTTATTCCTTGATTTCCTTTATTAATTATTTTCCATCATTAATGCCGTGCTTGGCTCCAGATTACACGCCACCAGGGAATCCCGGTGTATCCCGTTCAGCTCTGTGTAAATATATTAATGCTACATCCCAATTATGAAAAGGTCCCGAGAGGGATTAGGAGTAATCCGCGTCTCCCTCTGTGCTGGATTAATGCTGCATTGTCTCTCGCTCTCTCCACGTCCCACCCATTTATCCTGGGCCTGACTCGCTCAGGCTGAGAGACTGGGCTGCTGTGAGTGGCTGTGTTTGGTAGTGATGTGTGGAGTCCGAGATAATGGGCTGCTGTGTGTGGTAGAGATGTGTGGAGGCTGAGAGAGTCGGCTACTGTGTGCGGTGCAGATGTGTGGAGGCTGAGAGACTGGGCTGCTATAAGTGTGTGTGTGTGGTAGAGATGTGTGGAGGCTGAGAGAGTGAGTTGCTATGTGTGGAAGCTGAAGAGGTGCAGGTTTGGATGGATAAATATAGCTGGGCTCTGCCAGGCTCCACCGAGGAACAAGATAATTAGACTTCACTGCTACATTCTCTTTCAAATCATACATAGCTGTATGTAATTTTATATTGTGTAATTATATATTTAGAAATGTTCTATAGTTGCAAGTTCTATCTATCTATAATAAAGATTTTAGTGTTTTCTTAGTGTAGATACTTACACTAGGTGTGTGTGTGTATGTGTCTGCGTGTGTAATATATGAACAATACATTTTAATAAGCTTGTGATCAGCATATAAACAACATATAATTAGAAATGCAACATATTTGGGTTGACTTTAGCGTTTTTATTTATATTCTAATTTATATGCCTATACTACCACTCTTGTAAATAAGCAAGCTCTGTGTTATTGGTATTGGCAGTGTGTGTGCACGCGAGGAACTCAGTGAAGGGGCCCAGTGGGAACTGCAACCCAAATCCACTTGTAATCTTGCAACAGCATCGGCCATAAGTGGCTGAGAAGCCCAGATTAAGATTGATGAGACCTTAAAGTGGCTCTCTGGAGTTCAGGGGATCGATAAATATCCCAATTTTCGAGAGGCTCTTCACGGCCCAGACGTGGCCAGGCAGCTGTGTGTGTGTGTAAAAGTGAGAGTTGGGTACAGAGGCAGAAAGTGGTCAGACGGCCCTCCTAAATGTTTTGAGAGTGTTTAGTAAGGTCAATTTTGAAGGTTTTGATAAGTTGAGATGGGGTGTGTAAAGGTCTTATTAGATTAGGAGGCAGATTAACACAGCAGAACCGTGTCTCCCGCAGCTGGCCTGAGTTTGTATGTTTGTGTGTGTGTGTGTGTGTGGGGGGGGGGGGTGTTGGCGGTATTAGAATAAAGCTAGGCAGTAGTGGCAAAATTATCCTGCAAACAGGCCTCACACAAACACACCACTGTCTTCACTGTAAAACAACAACCCAGCAAACACTAATACCATCAAACTAAAATAGAGAAGTTAAATTCTCTGGGGAATATGAATCTAGATTTTGCCACACTTTCCATATTTTAACAGGTTTATTTTCTTTATCTGTTTACTGACATGTATCCCCAAGCTGTGGCCTCTGATAAAAGAAACCCGTCTAATTTTAGCGCTGAAATTCTCTCTTGAGTTTCTTTTTTCATTCATTTTTTATTTTATATATTGGCCTATTACGTTCTTTGGTGATTTAATATAAATGTGTGTCTAACAGTCTGCGAACTGGTTAAACGCGTGGCTGCATTCAGTGTTAAAAATTGTATATTTTTTAAATGGCTGAGAATGAGTTTTTTTGTATTAATTTGTAAAATGTCTTTAAAAAGATAAAATAGCGGTTTTCGCTGTTTGTCTGTTTTGTTCTTCATTTGTAAATTTAAAATATCCAGATGGTGGCAAGCTCTTAAGACATGATTTCTTGTTGTTATTTATTTATGTATTTATTTATTGTTTATTTATTTGTGTGTTTAAAATTAGTGTTTTAACGCCGTACTCATCAGCGGGTTGGATTTTAGGCGAATTCTTTTGCCGTTTTTAAATGTTCGGTAAATGTTCGGTATTCAGATGGCGGTAAAGCTGCAATTATTATTTTGAGTTATTTATCATGTTTATTCTTGTCTTCTGGACGTCCCTGATTGGGTGTGTGTTGCTGCTCTGCGGCCTCGAGACTGGTTGTTAAAAACTGTACTAAAAGCTGCACTATTATTATTATTATTTTTAGTAGTAGTAGTAGTATTATAGGCCGTTTATTGTACTGGTGCTGGATCTGTAACTGGGGTGTCCCCTGCAGGCCCGGTGGTCCTCAGCACCCCCGCCCAGCTCGTGGCCCCCGTGCTGGCGGCGCGCGGAACCCTCTCCATCACCACCACCGAGATCTACTTCGAGGTGGACGAGGAGGACCCGGCCTTCAAGCGCCTGGACCCGAGGGTGAGCTGTACTTCTTTATCCGAAATCCTCCTCTACCATCCCTTCTTCTCTTCATCCACCTCTCCTACAGCTTCACTAGGGCGCGCCGGGCCTCGGCCGGACGGGTCAGGCGCTCAAACCGGATCAAACCGGCTTAAAGCCATTTTTGATGTGGCGTTTGTTTCTGGGGTTTAGTGGGTCAGAACCGGTGAGGAGGTCCAGCATGACCGAGAGGATTTAGCTGCTTTGCGCTCACGGGTGTGAACAAATCAGCGTGGAAAACCAGGCACCAAAAATGCAGACGCCTAAAATTCATATTTAAATAAAGTTAACATTTTGATCAAAGCGATTGCGATTATTTTTGCCTGAAATATTTTTCGCCCCTCAAAATGGTCATAATAAATCCACTAAATCAGCGAGTATTCCATATGATATAATATTGTATACCATCCAACAACCCTTTATTATGGCCGCTTGGCCTGTGAAAAACACAAAAAGGGGAAAACGCGCGTTTGTCTAACTGAAACGTCTTTCCAGAAAAAAATGAACAACCCTCATATTAATGCCGGAATCATTACTGGCACACAGATATCCTGTCTTTGTTTGTTTTTATTATTAACTCTTTAAATAAACTCAGAGACAGAAATAAAAAATCCAATCACAATGTTATATTCCAGTGTATTTCAAGTGCATTGTTTTCAGGTATATTTTCCATATATATAATATTCTCATTTTCAGCTTTTTCATGGAAGCAAGGTACAAACCAAAAAAGATGGAATATGATTTAAATAAAAAAATTCAAGTATAAGCTTATGGAATGTCTAAAAACTGGAACAAATAGTACCACCAGAAATGTAAACTCTAAAAAATGAGAGACTTGCCATCGACAATAGATAAACTATCACTGATGCAGATCTAAACGTGATTTTTTTGTTTTGTTTTGTGTTTGTTTTATTCCGTATCATAATTCAGGCGAATGTAAAAATAAAAACAGGTGAAATTAAAAATCTATTTACGTGTCACAGAAACAACATTCACAATTTTTTCAGACCACCGGAATCACAATCTACAAATGTGTGTATTTACAGTATAAAAATGTACAGGGGGAGGGGGAGGGGTGTCAGAGTTGTCATTTTGCCAAAGCTGGTCATGAGGAGAGCACTGATATTTAATAATAATAATAATAATAATAATAATAATAATAAAAAGTCTTAACGGTGGGCTCCTTAAGTTAAAAAGAAATAACACTGATAAATATCCATTCACTCTTTTCTGATTGTTTTGTTTTTGCTCTCTCTCTCTCTCGTGAGCAGCATAAAATAGAAAAGCGGCCCAAACACGAATTCTGAAACAAAATGAAAATAAATCAGAATTTGAGGGGATGATCAGAATGTTGTTTGGGGAAAGAAGGACCAGCAGGATGTTCTCCTCGGTCCAGGCAGCTCGCACGCGGCCTAAAGCCCCCTCCCTCGGACCTCCCGTTTTCACATCTAAACTCTAAAAAGAAATGTTTTCTTCTTTTGCTTTGTTTGTTTTTCTTGTGTTTTATTTTTGTCATTATTATTTTTACCTCTTCTCGTGGTGTTTAGAGTTGGTCCTCCTGCCAGCTTCCAATTCTGAATTTCTTTCTTTCTTTTTTATTATTCAACTCAGTATTTCCCCTCGCGAAGTCTTTTCAAAAACATTTTCGCGCGATCGTTGTTTTGCTGTTTTTGAGGTTTCTCCTCCAGTCTGTTTCACATCAGAATTGAGTCTAATTTCTTCTTCCTTTTCTCAGAGCTTCTCCAGGCTCTTGGGGTTGGTCAGTATTTCCCGCGCCAGCCTCCAGGTCTGCTTGGCCGCGTTCTCGAGCGCGGAGTGCGGTTTTCCCTGGAAGAGGTCCAGGTTGGGGAGGAAGTAGTGCGGGCAGCGGCGGCACTGTAGGCAGGAGATAAGCTGCAGCAGGATCCCGTTCAGCCGGTCGCCCAGGCAGTTCTCGTCCCAGTCTGACTCGCGCGGGTGCTTCTCGCACTCGTACGACACGAGCGTCTTCATGTGGTAGTTGTTGAGGGGCTGGCCCGGCAGCTCCAGGTGGCGGTCCCGCAGGGTCTTGAGCACAGACAGGCATTTCTTCCTGCAGCCGCCCAGCAGCAGACGGTTCTCGGCCTCGGCGAACTGCAGCACCCAGGCGTCGCTCTCGGCCGAGCTCTGCTTCCCGTTCAGGGAGTAGCACTCCTTGGACAGCAGGTTGAAGCCCTCGGCCTTGACCTCGGCCACCCGGTTCGGCCCGGGCCAAGGGATGTGCGGCAGCGGCCAGTGCGCCGCGCTGCGCGGCCAGATCCCCGTGCACTTGAAGGCGGGCGTGATCTGGACCACGTACCGGTCCCGGATCCGCAGCTTGACCTCACTAGTGTCCGCCACCATCTTCACCACGTCCCGGTAGCTGCACTTGTCCACGGCCTGCGCCACTAGCGTCTGGAAGCGCGAGCGGATCTTGCGTGCAGACAGGTACCCCGAGGCCGTGATGAACTCCACCCAGAGCGACATGCTGCGCTTGCGACCGTCGCTGAGCTTGAGCACGGCGCAGCCCGGCAAGGAGCCGTCGTCCACGAAGTTGAAGACGCCCATCTGGTTGAGGTAGAGAACCACCTCAAACTCGGTGGGCGAGACCACCTCCAGGCCCTCGTAGCGGTTGTCCAGCTCGTTGAGGGAGCTGATAAAGCGCGGCTCCTGCACCTCCACCTCCTTCAGGACGTCCGACACCACCTTGCACACGTCCCGGATGGTCTTGGCCACGGCCGCCTTGCGCGCCTGGCACTTCTCGGTGTAATACTTGTTCAGATGGTACGCGAGCTTGGCCTGCGCCGCCAGCATGTTGGGGCACAGCTCCGGGTTGTACACCGGAGGGGGCTCGCAGTACGCAGACGGATCCAACGCGGCCGCGGGCACGGGAGCCAACTTTGGAGAAGAAGAGTAAAAAATTTTAGTAAAGAAAAAAAACTCAAATTGCGCTATTCGTGCGTCATGCGCAACTGTGTGCGCGCGCTCCCGGCAACCATCAGATTTAAGAAAACTGAATAATAAAAAAGTCCGTGCGTAAACAACAAACAAAAAATTCAAAAATAAAAGTCCACCGGTTTCCTGAGCGCGCGGCCTCCTTCCTCTTCCTCCTGAATTCTGTTTTACACTCGTATTCCGCACGAGACTGTGGAGAAGTGTGTGTGGGGAGTGTGTGTGTGTGTGTGTATTACTGTGTGTGTGTGTGTATACCCTCCTCCTCCTCTCCGTCCTGGTGTGTTTTGAGATCTGTGAGACGCACGCGCGCACGCCAGGGTGAAATGATAAAAAGGGCGGGGCTTGAAGCCATACGTGACCAATCCCCGCGCGCCACGTCACCGTGGCCTTCCCTGCGCGAGCCGGGCTTTAAGAGCTTTAGCGGCGCGAGGCGGGAGAAGGGAGCGCGCGGACCGCCGACCGGCCTCGCGGGACCTGAGAGAGTTACTTTAATTTTATTTACATTTTATTTTATTTTTCTTACTAAATAATTTTTTTATGCACAGACAGAAGAGCAGAAAGGAGGTCCAACTTGCAGCAGGTTCACTGTAGATCAGAGATTCATGTTTCTGTGTTTCATACACATCTTTTATATTTTCTTTTACAAATGAATGTTTGAATTTTAGTTTTTGTGTACATTTTATATATTCTTTTTCCTCCTCCTCCTTCTTCTTCTTCTTCTTCTTCTTCTTCTTCATCTTCTTCTTCTTCTTCTCCTTCTTCTTCTTCTTATTATTATATTTGGTGATAGAAATACTGTTTTATCTTTTTCTGTATTTATCTAATTATTGCTCGGGACGTGTTAATATTGACGTGTATTTGTTTGTTCTTATTTAAATACTGCGACTGTAAATATATAATCGTATTTACATTTTAAATTTAAATTTAATATGATGTCTTTAAGCATGACTTCATTTCATCACTTCCCATCATACCAGCAATTCTTTTTATTTCTTTAATTGTATTTATATTTTGAATCCTTTTTAAGCCGTTAATAATTGTCGCGTTTGATTTTTTTTGCGCACATTTCTTTTTGAGCGCCGATCATACTATTTTTAGGTTATATATATATATATATATATGTCATTTCTATTACAAAATCCCCGATTTTGAACGACACATCTTTTTTGCTCACGTTTCTCTTTGAGCACCGCTCATACTATTTTCAGGTTAGGGTTGTATATATATATATATATATAAATCTGTAACATCCCCGTTTTTGAACGACTATTATCTTTCCGTTATTTTATGCCATGAAATTCCAGTTTGATTTTATATTAATAACATTATTTACTTAATTAAATTCATTGTTTACCACATCTTTAATATCCTCTCCTAGATTAGTATGGATATAGTATATTGCATAGGATGTAGTATGTATTATGTATTATTAAGAAACAGTGCAACATCAAGTTAAACGATGAAATAAAATGTATTTTAATTAAAAGATTCGTTTAGATTCGTTAATGTGGAAATGCAAGCGCTCCGCTTTGTGGCACGTGCGTCTTCATTTAGAAATAATAAAAAATCTTAATGTATAAAAAAGTGAACAGTGTGAACACAGTAATTCGGGCGACGTGTAGCCGCCGTGTAGCCGATCTATAGCCGACTTGTAGCCGATCTCCGTGCTTTCTCTATAGAGCCATTTTTCTCCTCCTGCTGTCTCTGAGGAGGCCTGGATCTGAAATCCTGTTCTAAATAAAACACTACGAATTGGAATGAAGATCATCTGATCTCCTGGTTGGACCAGCCATGTTCTTGCAGTAGCTGAAGGACCTATTTTTCCCACTTTTAGTCAAAAGCAGTGACTCTTTTTCCTTTTTATTCACCCTTTACAACCCCAGGTACTCACCTCTCTCCTGACCTTCAGGCCTTCAGTGTGTCTGTCATGCCCACTATGTCCCACCAGAGATCAGGGGTTTAACTTTATTTACACAGACCGTGGCCTTTCTTTTGGACTGGTAGACCAGTGGGCAGGGGATTATCTCCACTGTGCTCCAGAAATGAAGTAATTTCATTGTAATTTGGAGTAAATCACCATTTCAAATGACATCCATTGTCCTTAAAGATCCTTTTTTATTTGTAAGCATTTTTACTGGCCCCTCTCTGTCCAGAGCTCCAGAGCTGCTTTATCTCACCTGCTGGTGTGTGTTTGTCTGTATAAAACACAAACATGCCTTCGCAAGGCGCCTCAGGAAACAAGAAGTCATGAATTTCAGGTGGATCCGTGGAGTGTGTGTGTGTGTGTGTGTGTGTGAATACACAGAACCAGTACACACTCACACACTGCTGCGGGTGTAGAGAGGGTGGGCTGTAAGAGAGTGTTTTGGAGATTTTCACCAGTGTGTTTGAACATGTATAAACCATGAACGACTGCATAATAAATATATACCACCAGTACTGGAGTACTGAAGTAATTTAGCATTTACACTCTTTAATTAGAATATTATCATTAGACTACATTAAGACGGTTATTCTCTTTTATTAGAATATTATTATTATTAGACTCTATTTAGACTCTATTATACTGTTTTATGATTAGACTCCATTTAGACTCTAGTATTACACTATCACCATTACACTCTATCTGTGGTCCATTTAGAGACACTGTTATCACTTAAACTCTAGTATAAGACTGTTACCCTTAGACTTACCATTAGACTCATAGTCCATAGTCCATAGTCCATGGATTATCGACTCTGGGTTGTCATTTCTGAGCAGGGAAATCACCAAAACGTGCTGGACCATGGCCCTCCAGGACCGGAGTTGGTAATCCCTGATTTAGACTCTAATAGTACACTATTAGCATTAGATTTTAGTTAGACTTTATTATTAGACTAATGTCATTATACCCGATGTAGACTCTATTATCTTTACACTCTATTTAGACTATTAGTACACTATCATCATTACACTCCATTAATAGTCCATTTAGAGTCTAATCCTACACTATTATCATTAGACTCTATTTAGACCGTATTACTGGATTATTATCATTAGATTAGACTTTAATCTAATAATTATTTAGACTTTATTATTAGACTACTATCATTATACCCTTTTTAGACTGTATTTTTTATACACTCTGTTTAGACTATTAGTGCACTATCATCATTAAACTCCATGTATAGTCCATTTATACTCTATTATTACACTATTATTATTAGACTCTATTTATAGTCTGTTTAGACTCTAGTAGTACGGCACCTATTCAGACTATATTACTGGTCTATTAGATTTAGACTATTTAGACTATATGGGTAGACTACTATCATCCTACCCTATTTAGACTCTATTTAGACTCTGTTATTAGAATAATATTTTTAGTCTCTTTTATTGGACTATCATCATTAGAGTCTATTTAGACTCTGTTTAGACTCTATTATTATTAGACCCTGATTATGACTCTATATGTTGTGAAGCTATTATTTCATGAGAGTAAAGTGCTGAGGCTGGTAGTTGTGAAAGTTCCTGGTCTGCAGTGATGTTTGAAGATTACTGTTGATTCCTTAAACCCCTTTAACCCGTTGAATCCAAAAGGAAATGTTCTTTAATTCCTCACTGTTAGACCCGCATGTAGTGTTAGTCTAGCAGGCTGAGGAAGCCAGAGCTGCTAAAAAGTGTTTTGGTGTGAGTGAGTGAATAAACACCGTAGCAGTGAAGTGTGTGAGGATGTGTGTGATTATACCTGCTGAATAGTTTCTGTTTGGAGATGTTTTATTACATTATTTACATGAGTACATTTCTTCCTTCTGTATGTTTCCCCTGAAGCCTCCTCCCGTTCTCCGGGCCGCGCTGAGGGCGGAGCGAGGCTGTTTCTGTCGGCGCTCTGTTTTCACGGCGGGCGTTTTTACTGGACCCTCTGCTGCTTCTGGATGTGTGTTAGAACTCTGTACTTTAGTGTGATATTTTATTACATGTATAAAAAAAACGTTCATAATTATTCTTACGAACAGAAAAATACTGTCTGTGATGGAGCTGATGTTGAAGGAGGCCGTAGAGCTTCTCCAGTAAAGGCACGACTCTCCTGGTGACACCCTCTTACTCTCACTTTCCATGCTCTGTAGGTCACTCCTCACACACACACACACACACACACTCACACACCCACACACACTATATCTCACAGCAGGTACGTTTCCTTATTGGATGCAGACCGAGTGCTCCTGGCTGGTTTTTATCCTCAGATTCCTCCCACGGCTTTTGTTCTCCCGACTTGGTTCCCAGCGGCTGCCAGCGCGTCCCCTCCGTATTCCCCGGCACCCGGCTCCATTTCTCCCGGATTAGCCCCTTCTAATCTGCAGCATGTGCTGGGAGTTACTGCCTGCTTAGCCCGCTTTGGTCTGGGCCTCAGGTTCACAAAGTGTAGTCGTTTAAAAAAACCTTTTAAACCCTTTAAAAGAGAATTTCACTGATATTTCCATTTTTCTGCAGAACCAGATTAACGTGTAAACAAAAACTGGAACTGTGTCAGAAATGTTCACAATGATTTTGGTAGGAACCAGACTTCCAAAACACTAATGTCCCTAAAAGCAATAACCCACAGAAAGTTACTGATAGTTTTAGATTTGGTTTTGCCCTAAAATGTGCTTTTAAAGTACCCAAATAATTTTCCTTTTCAGATTTATAACAATTTGAACATTGGCAACATTGCCTAAGTCTTAGAAGACACTGGTGGTTTTAGATAGTAAATAAAACGTGTGTATCTGTAACATTATGACGTCTGGTTCCATTCACCATCACTCTAGAGAAATGTATTTTTGGAATGTACCATTTCACAGCAGACCCACTCAGATACAATTCAGTGATTATGTAGAACTAAAAACGAAGTGGATTTCTACTTTAACTTGCAAGGTCCTCTATGTTGGCTCACACTGTAATTCTCAAATTTTCTTAATTTACTGAATAATTCTTTGTAATTGATGAATAATAAGTATTAAGATTTGTATCTGAATAAAACCCCTGCAGTTTAAGGTTAAACTGAGGTTAAACCTAAATAATTTTAGTGTAAACAACAATGAAGGGATCAAACTAACTAACAAAATAAAACAAAAACAGTTGGTTCAGTGCCGCGAGACCATGGTTCAGTACTACATGTTTAAATATATAAATAAAAAATATATATATTTATAAAATGAAGGTTCTTGAACGATTCTTGGATTGGACGTATTGTTCTTAAAAATAAGTAAATAAATAAAAGAAGTAAATTACTTAGTAGATAAATAAATAAATAAAATGATACTGGTATGGAACCTTAACATCAGTAGTAGTGCAGAACTTTCTAAAGGTTCTTCACAGTCACTCCACCCCTTTACCAGAACTAAAGTGCTTTTACAATTTTTTAGGGAACCATAAGAGGTTCTTCTGAACCCTTTCTGGCTCCTTTATGTTTGAGTGTTTATTATAATATAGTCTGATCTCCCACGGACTCGGAGAAGATCGAACCCATCAGGTTTTCAGATTTATCTGTGAGGCCTCCAGGCTTGACCCGGGGGCACGTCTCCCCCTGACCTCTCGTGCCCTTTTTATGTCTCTCTAACATTGCTTGCTATGTGTTTCTGCCACTGTAGCGCTCATGCTCTCGTCTCGCGGTCATCAGGGGGCGGCGCCTTCGGTATGGACGCTATTTCTGACCCGCAGAATGGGACGCGTAAATCAATACAATGGCCTTCCGCTCGTGTTGCACAAGCATATGACCGGGGAAACGCTCCACTGGCTGAAGGCCCCTTTGTTCTGGACCTTCCTCCTCGCTGATCTCTTCATTCTTCTGGCCCTCTTCTCTCTTTCCGATGATCCCGTCTGGTAACAACCAGAACCCTGGTTAACCGTCCCACCAGAACCTGCTGAACTGGGTTAAAGCAAACTGGTGTTTTATAAGGAAAACCAGCCGTGAATCCTTTTTTCTCTCTCACTGCTTCCCTCAAACAGTTATTTTCTGTCAAACTGACAGACAGATATATCATAACACAGCGAAAGTGAGCGTAATTGAATCACGGTGATGAATAGAGCCTTTCACGTCTGTTTATTGAACTTACTTGTCTTTGTTCTTTGTTCTCTGACCTCCTGACCAATTTAAGTGCCATTCAATTTGTTCAGTACAAAGAACTGACCCCCCAAAAAATCCTAAATATTAAATAAGTCTTTAAGCCTTTTAGCTTAATCGGGTCTCAACGTTCTATCGTATATTTATTGGCCAGGATAATGTTATTATTGGCCAAGATTATCATAATAATAATCATATTCATCAGCAAAACGCGGCGTCTCGAAGTTATCTGTTCATTAATTTCCCCTCCAGACTCGTTTCCAACAGCTTTAGATGCTGAAGTCAAATCCGTGCCGGATTACAGCGTATCTGCAGCTTTACCACCATCATCTTGCCCCTAATTGAAGTTAATAGTCAAATTTTTCCGTGTCCACATTATTAATCCTATTATTCGACGACAAAAGGAGGTCATCCTGGGCTGTATTCCATCATCACTCGGGGACGCTCTTTGTGCTGGCCCCGTCATCGCTCCTGCGACGGCCCCTTTGTGCCTGGAAAAGAAGGGCAAAAAAATGGATGGGAGCCAAAAGGCGGTGCTGGGTCAGAGCGCAGATTATCAAGTGGATTTAATGGAGTGGCAGAGTCGAATATAAATCAGATTAAAGGCCCCGGCCGCTTAAGACGAGAGACGTTCCGGCGGAGCCCGGTTCCGGACGAGTCTGCGTTACACGAGACAGACATTTATTATGACACATCCCTCTCGGCTTCCTGAGGCTGGAGACTAGGGCTGTCACTGGGCTTTTCTTCGGAGGCGAATTTGGTTATTCCAGGCAATATGGTCGCACCGCAGGACTCCCAGTTAATTTTCTCTCGCCTCCTGCCCGTCAGCCCCCTACCTAACGCGCCTTGGATTCCGTCCCTCCATTTGTTTTAGTTGCCATGCCGTATTAGTGACCTCCTCCCATGGGCGTTTGGCAGCCGGGGACAAAACAGCCCGGGGCCTCCGCGAGCCCAGGCCGCGCCGGGAGACGGCCCAGCTATAGCCATATGTGCTTAAACCATGTCTATAAAGCCTAACCCTGAGAACACAAATTAACTTTACTGCTCTTTAAGTGCCCAGGAAGAGGGAGAGAGAGGGAGAGAGAGGGAGGGATAATGTGGAAGGCATGAATTGCGGTGCTTGTCAGCTTCCCTGACAAATGCCATCTAAGTATTTGCATATATTTAATATTAATGTCATTTGGGTCATTTAGGCATAAAATAAATAAATAAACACTTTGAGTCAATGTTATTCATTCCAGGAGCTCGAGAAGGCTCTCAGCATGTTGACTGTCAGGTGGCACAACCCTCGAGTAAACACACGAAAGAGCACCTTTAACACATCCAGCGGCGGAGATCCCGGCGCCCCGTGATTAATCTTAATGTCTGAGAGACGGCTCGTGTCTAGAGGTTGAGTCGTAATCATTTGCCCACTGACCCGACGATGCGGCAGCGAAGCTCTTTTCACTGCGGCCGGTGTGGACAAAGCCTAGATGCATTTCTAATTAATTACACCCCCCATTCTGAAGAGCGCCAGCACCCCAACAGCCGGCTGTGGAGTACGAGGGGTAAAGAAAAAAAACAAAACAAAACAAAGGAAGAGAATAAAAAAAGGTTCTTCTCCAGGTTGGGGGTTCTGGTAATGAAATGCTGGCCGTTGAAGCCCATGATGAAATTAGGCCATGTAACCCAAATACAAGATGAAGGCTTCATAATTGCAAGTCCTCGAGATCTGAGGTGCCGGGTGCCAACTGTCGGAGCAGGGCTAATGATGACAAATGTCTCTCTATGCAGATTGCGGGAGGGGAGGGTGGTGGGGGGACGTGGGGGGACGTGGGGGGAGGCGGTGGCAGTGGAGGGAGGGAGAGGGAGCCAGTGAGCTGCAGAGAAATCCAGCCAAAAAAAGAGAATAAGCTTTGGAGAACAAAAAATGCTCCTCTCTAACGTGCCTCCTCTGAGTTCCATCGTCCAGATCTAGGAAAAGGCTTTGCTAAAATTCTTAGTGTGCATTAGTTTGCGTGTTTTGACTCTTAATGAACCACAAACGATAAGGAAATTGGCAACAGATTCAGTCGGATGCGGCTGTGGCGACCGGTGTGGCCTGCCGACGTCTTCCAAAGCAACACCAAAGTGCTCGTGACGTCGAGAACGTTTCGCCTTGCATATTTTCCCTTAACCGTTTCGGCTTAGATGTCCATAAATCAGTCTGCGTTTACGGCGGGCGCGGAGGGTCGCTAATAAAAGAGCAGGAGCCTCGGTGTTGCCGCGAAGGCCAGCTTTCCCCAATTTGTTGCTTGAATGGCTTTCTGAAAGGGCTCTGGGTCGCTACAAAGGGAGCCCCCTTTTTTGTTTGCCCTCGCCCCATCTGTGTCATCTGGTGGTCCTGTGTGAGAGGGGCGGGTTCGAGGAGGGGGGTGGTCCTGGGGGGGCTGTCCCTGGTGACTGAGGCCAGTTGTTTTATGGACTCTGCAGAGTGGCGTAGGCAGTTCATAAGTTGCCGGTTCCTTTGTTTCGGACGGTGGGGAGGACACGGGGTGGCGACGCGGCCATATTGATGTATATCATTACCATTAGTAACACGCACCAGTCCCTCGAACCCCCCCACCTCCTCCACCTCCCCCTACCTCCTCCTCTGCCAGGTCCCGCTGGAGTCTCCACGGTCACCAAACAGGACATCTCTCAGAAGACTGTATGGTGATGACTTGGAAATATGGTTTTAGACATCACCAAACACAAAGACAGCCAGGGGCAAAAATCCAGATATGCACAATCAGAATCTCGTGTTGAATTTATTTACAAAGTACAGTCTGTTTAAATGATTTCTCATGGAGCATCATAACACCAGTTATAGTTAGAACACTAACACTCGATAACACTTTAAGATTTGGTCGCATAAAATGTGTGAAAGAAGTATTTGAATCTTTTTTACCTTTTAAACACTGCTTCATACATTTTGTAAACAGAAACAGCACTTTTATCACTTTAAAACTTCAAGGTTAGTACCAATTTAGATTTATTGATCAATAAGCATCAGAGCAACAGGGAAGATGCAAGTCTAGCGACCCCCCAGCTGAAGGTAGAATCTTTATGAGGAAACTCTCTTTACTGATAAACAGTTTTACAAACAGCAACTGCTCATAAAGTGCATGTAAATGTACCTGATCAGTTTTACACTGCCCTTAAGTCAAGTTGTGTAATTTCAAAATGTGCAATAAGGTCATTAATGATATCAATGATATCATCATGTGTATATACTGTATACTATGTTATTCTATATACTATAAACTTTGATATGTACTATACTATACACTTTAAGTAAGTTTCCTGGGGGAAATATGCACATATGTATCTTTTTATAAATGAACTTTATTAAAATTTAATAATGCAGTCATATGTACGGAATATGATAGATTTGTAGTCACTGAAGGTAACTGTAGGTACTGGTTCTTTAGGGCTCCCTCTGCAGCGACTGTGTTTGTCTTTGTCTTTGCAGAATCCTGAGAATGTGTCCTTTTAAGCCGGAGCAGCGTGGAAGGCCTGGGTGTTTCTGCTGTATGTGTATAGAATGTCAGAAACTGGCGAGATGCTCCGTGCCTGATCCGATCCTGAATATTCCTGGAAACAGGGCGTCTCGGTGCGTTATGGGTAGAGATTAGGGCTGGCGTGAGCGAGGTTTGATATTTATCCCTCTTGATTGGCTCTGAGTGATGTGGAGAGACGGTTTCAGAGCCTCTGCTGTTTCCTATAAAGCGGCAGGACGCCGGCCTAGTGGCCAGCCGCTTATATTACACGCTCATTAACACCATATGAGCGCCTTTGTGGAGCTGACGTGAGCCTCAGTGAAGGTTAAAATGATTGATACCTTTGGTGTGGCTTCGCGCGAGCCTGAAAGAATAGATCAGTTTCATTAATGCTCCTCCGGCACGGTGTGGGAGAGGAAGGCTGAATTAAAGTCGTTTAAATTTCAAATGAAATGTTCATCCCTCAGACGGGTCCACACCTTAACCTTGACCGTTTGTAGAAGAAAAGACATATCATTCAGAAAATAAAACACAGGGATGTAGGTGTGTATTGGTGAGAGCGTGCCGCTGTGGGGGGGTTAAAGATCATCAATAATATCAGTAATATCTCTCAATTCCTCAATCCTATTGATTAGCCAGAAACCCTGATTCACTCGCTTTCATATACTATTCTATATACTATATAATATAATATTATATCATACTATACAATTCTTTTTCATCTACTATATACCATGTATACTTTAAACTGGTCTGTTGCTCAAAAATGTTTGGGGCCCGCTACGCTAACTTATATACTTTTCTATAGCATATTTTATACCATATTGTACTCTTCTTTTTTTTATATTATACTACATGCTTTTATATACCATACACTCCTTTTATATACTACATATACAATACTATGTACTTTTACATACTGCACTATATATACTATATATTTTTAAACTTCATAATATGTAGTTCTTGCATATGCTGTACTATATACTACATGTAGTTTCTACTATATACTATACATTATACTATATACATACATAAATATTATACAGTACCCCCCCACTTTAACGCGGATCAGCAGTCGTGGTTTCAGTCTCTCGCTGTTTTTTTCTGAGAACTAAACTAATAATAGTTCACTGAAACTCCCACACTAATGTGGAAACCACAGATTTCCTCTGCAGATCGTTTCCACCCTCGTCCTCGTGCTGGTTGTTTATGTTTGCGTCTTGTCCACCACGCCCCCTCATCCTCCTCCTAGTTGTTTATGTTTGGGCCTCGTTGGCCACACCCCCTCGTGCAGGTTGTTTATGTTTGGGCCTCGTCCCCCACACCCCCTCGTCCTTGTGCTGGTTGTTTATGTTTGGGTGGCAGTTAGCAAGCAGACACCTGAACGGAAAGAACCTCCGCTGCTTAGTGCCGCCCCAAACATAAACAACCAGCATGAGGATGAGGGGGCATGGCGAGCGAGGCCCAGACCACACAGCTTTTTCCGTGCCAGTATATAATTTTTCGTGCATTTTGGTGTTAAATTATTCAGGAAAATATAATTTATTAATTTTTTAACATAAATATTAACTTAAATTCAACCACATTTCTATAAGTTTTTCGTTCCTGTGGAGAGAAACACAAAGAAAGGCGTCTTGTGATGGTGAAACACCAGCAGTGGAAGGTTTGAAAGTAGCCAATCTGAGAGCGTTATTTATTTCTCCTTGCTGCTGATTGGCTGCTGGCCTTTGACGAAGCTGCAATCCAGAGTTTCCCCCGTGGAGCGTCTCGAGTGTTCTCCTGTTTTTCGTTTTGTTCTTCTTAAAGCCCTGTATTTTTATTACTGT
>JBBPCY010000001.1:16634263-16648621 GCA_037974405.1 Brachyalestes nurse
GTAAAGAGGCGCCGGGGTTTTCTTTATGGGCTTTTAAATCCTCCACCCTGTGCATCAGAAATGTCTTTTTAATTGTCTCCTAATGAAAAGATTTAGACTGTATGATCCCACTCTGAAGCGCCAGTCTGGTGTAATGAGGTCAGCAGGGACGACCTGAGAAAACGTGCAACAGAGTTTTTCACAAACCTGAAATATTTACATGATCTGTACAGGCTCAGTCCTGCCTCTTTCTGTGTTTCCTGTTGACTTTGTTCATTTCATCATTTGAGAGGAAGCCAATGGAGCTTCCAACTTAACTCCAGTTCTACTAAAACATTTCCTATATTTTCATGTTTAAGCTCAAACTTAAATTCCTGATTGTCCTGGACTTCCTCCTTCGTGGATTCCTGCGAGTGCTGCCATCCTCTCTCATCGGAGAGAAGATGTTTTTCTCAGGGCACTTCTGTTCACTCTGTGTATCAGAGGTTCTTGTGGTGTTTCCTCTCGATAGCGAAGCCTCCAGGCTGGAAAATCCTGCATTTGCTTTGAGACGAATCCCCTGAGGCTCTACATCAAGACAATCGCATGTTCCGAGTCCCTCTGTTCTCCTAGATAAAGTGCACTGAGCGTGTCATCGTACCTTCAGTGGAAAGTGATAAACCATGTTTTCTCAAGATCTCCACTCACGGTTCCTGCAGGCGCCCGTTCATCCATGGACTGGACTGGAGGCCTGAGCTCCAGTGAACTGTCCTGTGGTCCTTAAATCTTATTTATCACACGTAATTTGCCTTGTTTTGTTTCAACACTGTTTCTTTTCAAGGCTTTCCCTCTTAAAAATGTTCCAAACCTCCTCATAGCTTTTTCCAGGTGCCCCACACAGTGTTTCCCAGGTTAGGAGGGTCTCCTGCTCGAAACGATGTGGACTCATCTTGCATTTCGTCTGGTTCCACAGAGGAGTTTTACAGAGTTACAGAGTGCTAGACTTCCTGTGGCTGGCCGTCCTATCAGCCTCAGTCCTGGAGATCACACAGCAGGTCATTATCAGCCCATAAATCTCCCAGATCACCTTAAACTCCTCTCTCGTTCGGGACAGTCGTGCTAATGTTGGCGTGGACGGTCATTAAAAGAGAGGGAAAGGAAAGGGAGGACAGAGGGAGAAGGTGGAGGTGGAGGGAGGAGAAACCAGGAGGACGTGTCTGTGGGAGAGCTTTGTTTGGGTTTGTTCGGATAATACTGGGAGAAAAAAGACAACAGTTTATACATTAGACTGTTTTTTTAATGTTGAATTATCACTGTCATATTGTTTGCACATTTCACAGTCATTTTTTGCACATTTTGAAAAATGCCCTTCATATTTGGTGAGAATTTCTTTGAGCTTTTTGGTGTAACTTTCAGATCTTCTTTCTTCTTTCTTTGCATTCATCTAGAAAGATCCAGGGCTGCGCGATACAGACAGAATATCAGTACTGTGATTTTACTGCTACATACTGTAATTGAAGTCTTTTATCATATTAAATAATTTTCTGTAAATATTGGTAAATTCATCCGTACAGTCTGTACATGGAAACTAAGCTCATTTTTCAAATCTTAACTTTTGTGATGTCAAAAAAAACAACACATTCATCTCTTTATTGAGCCTACAGCAGTTTAGCCCCGCCCATTTATGCCGACGCTCTAGCTCTGTGCTGCCTTCTGACCACGCTGAAATACACAGAAGAGCTCATTTACATATATCAGTCTTAACCATGCAGCACAATTCCGAGGGATAAACAGAAGTTGGAAAATGGTTCTGAATTATAATTCATTATTAATTATAGTTTTGGTTCACAAACTCTCACAAACATGATGAAGTGTAGAACAGGGCCTTTTAAAAACACCTCGGCCTAATGGATCACATGAAGACCTGGATTCATCAGAACACCCAGTAACTCACCTGGAGCTGTGATTGGTCACCCTGTCAGGAACACTGTGATTGGTTAGAGACTCTTTTATATCTCGCAGGTTTCCTTGATGTGAGTATTGCAGAAACCGATAGCTCCATAGTCACAGACAGCTCTTGGAGTTTTATATAAATGTGCCGGTCTGAGCACCGCGCCCACGTCCTCTTCGCTCGGCGAATGTGTGAAGTCCTCCATGGTAACCCCCGGACATCTCCACCACCACACACTCCCACTCCTGAGAGCTGGAGAGGTTATTGATCGCCCCTCAGGACTCGCTCCCTTAAACTCGGTGACACTGAGAGTATTAATATCGACTGCCCGCGTTCCTGCTGCTGCCGGAGACTGAAGAGTCTTAGAGGCCAATTTGTGGAGCTCTAACGGATTTTTAATGGAGTATTCACAGGGTCTATACTGTAAGACTCTCGGGAAAACAAGACCAATAATTGCACTGTAGTAGAAAACGGTTCGGCGCTGATTCTGAAACAAGACTTTTTTTTTCATTCTGTAAAAAAGAAGAGAGGCGTCTTGCCCTGGTTACAGAGATACATTATTTATATGTTGGTGTTTTCTCTGTGCATCTTCAGAGTAGTTTATTTCTTATGCAAGACCGTGCCCATCTACCGCAGCCAAGCATGCTTTTTAAAACTGCACCTAGAACTGGAATGTTCGGTACCAAGGGTTAAAATTTTATGGTTTTTAATTGACAATCCTGACAACTTACCATTAACCACAAATCTGGTGCTGGAACTGTGAGTTTCCCATTTCCCACATGTCCAGAAGGTTCCAGTTTGATGTTTTTTTGTTTGGTGCTCAGGATTACCATTAATGGACCAAATGGTTCCTGAGGATGTTCTACTCTGGTTCTCCTTTACTCTTCAATGTGAATATTTATCACCAACAGAAGCACTGGAATGTTAACTAGAATAGTATGGAGATGCTGTTTTAGCATTATAATCTAAATTAAAGAGTTCTTTAAGGTGACATAAGCTAGATAGGAAGCTAATAACATTAGCATTTAACTGGTTTCGCCATTACAGAACAGCTGTCCTTCTCAACGGAGAAACTGGAGACACTGGTGTGAGGACAGAGAAGATCCCTGTATTATTTTAGTGTAACGCTATAAGTGAACCAGGCTAGCCGGTCAGTTCACACTCTCTCTTGAGAGAAAGCTGAAGTTTTGGGTGACTCTCCCTGAATCGTTGTACACATAGACGTGTGGGAATGAGAGCACAGAACATACAGCACCAGCAAATAAGTTTTAACCGGTTCGTCTAACCAGCGAACATTACAGTGGGTGAGCCAGATTAGCATTAGCAGAGTGGTTTTTTTTATGTCTCCAGTTGTGGAAGCCGGTGGAAAACTAGAACCATCTCTGTAAGCTCCGGTTTCTATTTTGGTCAGTTCTTGTTTGCGAAGTTTTAAAAATGCCTGAAGTGACGCAACATCATCCTTCATCATCTTCATTTGTGCCCCCCGTTCATTCAGCATGTCTTGAGGTCACTTTACCGTCATACGCTGAAATGCCAGGGCAGGACCGGCTCCTCCGGTGGAGCCCCGGAGGGACATGGACCCTCTGAGGTTCCGCTGTGACTGTTCTGTTCTTCTCTGAGCCGTAAAGTCTCTGACTAAAGATGAACAGAACCCTGTCTTTACAGCCACTCAGTCTGGCGGCGGGGGATTTTACGCTCTTTCCTGTTAAACAGGTGGTTCTTGGCTCACGATCGTCTAGAACCCCAGAAGCACCTCGAGTCTAAAGACCTTCATACTGACAGCTTTCATTTCTCATTTATAGTTTTTACCAAAAGACTCAAACAAAAACATCAAAACACACACACACACAGTCACATACACACACACAGATACACACACACACACACAGATACACACGCACACACACACACACACACACACACACACACAGCCACACACACACACACACACACACACACACACACTTTTTACGAGCTGTTTTTCCTTCTGCTGTGAGCTCAGATCGCGCGTGCACTAAAATTTATCAGCAGGCCGTCCTGCAAATAAAAGGTTGTTTGGTTAAAAGTGACATCGGCAAGATTTTAACGCGTGATGAACTCGGCGAGACTCAGGCGATGTTTGTACAAGCTTTAATTCCAGAGGAACCTCTGGAGAACATTTCAGCAGAGGCCTCTTAAAACATCTTCAGCACGATTTTACTTCAGTTTTCAATCAGCGATGCTTTAGACCATGTTCTCCAAACCGGTCCATGAGTAAACTGTATATAAACCGGAGTGTAAACTGTTTATAAACTGGAGTGTAACTGTTTATAAACCGGAGTGTAGACTGTTTATAAACCGGAGTGTAGACTGTTTATAAACCGGAGTGTAACTGTGAATATAAACCGGAGTGTAAACTGTATATAAAACGGAATGTAAACTGTATATAAACAGAAGTGTACCAGAGTTAACCCAAAGAAATCACACCGGAGTGTAAACCACATATAAACCGGAGTGTAAACTTGATATAAACTGCAGTGTGAACTCTGGTTTATGTTTATTGTCCATAAACCGGAGTGTAAACTGTATATAAATGTAATTAACTGTATAATTTATGTAACAGTGTAACTAAATATATAATTCTGTAATTACATATGGATTTTGTATCAAAGCTACATTAAAAGCTCTAAGTGATATTACTGGCTGTAACTGTGTGTGACTAACATCTTTTTCTCTCATCTCCGCCGGTTCCTCCAGCCAATCGGAGCCCTGAACCCAAAGCGGGCGGTGTTCTACGCAGAGCGCTATGAATCATGGGACGAAGAGGCTCCGCCCTGCCACTACACCACTCACTACTCCACCGCGGCCTCCACCCTGCACTGGCTGGTCAGGATAGTAAGTCCTGCTTCTTCATGGCTGCACTTTATTATTATCAGAGACAATAATCCGGAATTCCTAACGACCTGTAACTTATCAGCCATCGCTGAGCTATTTTTCCTCACGTGGGGTAGTGAGTGTGTTATTATGACTTATTTGCTTATTTATTTATTTATTTACTAACTTACTTAATCACTTACTTACTTATGTAATGGATCAGTGTCTATTAGTAACATTATCAAACCAGAGTTAACCCAAAGGAGGAATTTTCATCCACTGTCCCCGGACAGATATTTAGAGGGATTTTGCATTAAATGCATAAATGAATGCTCATAAATATATGAACGGTCTACTATATTATACTTATACTGTAACAATATCCACCATCTGTCAGGATACACACAGTGTGCAGGTGTTACAGTCGAATGAATGAGATACACGCGTTCTGAGTCCTGCTCCAGTCGTGTTTCTCTCGGAGAGCCTCCAGAGGTGGTGCTGCAGGTCTTCCTGTGATGAAGCTGAACCTGCTCCTCTGTTTAGGTTGTTGTATGTGAGGCTTCTATTATTTTTCTGTTGAAATCATGCAAATATACTAAAAGAAATCACATTTTGAACAACAAAACTGTCATTCAAAACCAAACTGGTATTATTTTTTTGCCTATTGATCTTGTATATCCATGTGATCTTCCATCTAGTGGCTCCGGCTGCTCCGAAAACCGGCGCGGTGCAGAATTCCAGCGATCGCAACTGTTTATTTAAGCTCCGCCTGCTCCCCTCGTAACGTTCCGATAAGCAACACCCTGCGACCGAGCATCACTTTGATGGTCGATCACGCTGAATGTCAGTCAGCTCTTTCACAACAGAGCGTGAGTCGAACTGAACGTCTCAATCGCGGCGCGGGTTCCGCTCCAGAGGGCCGGTGAGGTTTCACAGCCGCTACACCGGCATATGTGGGAGCACTAAAGAGGCTGGCGTAATGATTCACCGCCCGGCGCATGACAGCTTTATATCTCTCCGAGAGCGTCGAGAACACAGAGAAACACATGTCCATCACACACACACACACACACACACACACAGCCCTGAGAGCCAGGCCTGCACACAATGACCTGAGATCAGACTGGAACAGCCGGCTGGTATTTTTCACTTTCAGTGTAAATTTTTATAATGTTTCGTTATTTTTCATTAGGTTCACTAATGTCTGCTTTTATGTGCAAATATCAGATATAATTTATTCATAAGTGGCCATTTTCTAAAGCAGTCTGTCCTAAATATAGCTGTTATATTAAGAGTGGGGTTTAACTACTAAAGACTGAATGGAGTTAAATATGTTGGTTTTTGTGACATCAGTTAAAGTCTTCAAAGAATTTTTGCATAATTTATTTATTTTTTTATGTACTTCCTGGACCGAGAGTGAACAGTACATGAATCCCACGCTCAGTGTTTTGGTGTTGCATCATTACCTGATTAGTATTTGGGTTATTGGGTTATCTCGCTCATGTCTTGAGGAATCCAGTTGTTCCAGAATTTTCTGCACATTTTCCACATTTTATTTCAGTGCTCCGATAATCTGTGGTCTCTGACAGATATATTCTTTTTGGGGGTCCATCTTATAACAGAAGACGGATTGTTGATCAGTAGTTCGTGAAAGTGGCACAGTTTGGTCAAATTAAAATTAAAAATAGATTAAATTTACAATCAAGCCAGTCCCGTTGGTCTTCCAAATAAAAAACTTGGTAATTGGTTTTTCTGTGCCAGCAGACAGTATGGGGTTGATGATGATTCGGGAAAAAGGGGCCGTGACAGCTCCTAAGCCAGGCTTGAGTGAGACTGTAGACACCATCTTCTCTCCCTCACTGGCTCTTCCTGCCTTTCCATGTCACTTCATCCCGGGATGATGATGGTGAATATGAGCCAATTAGAGCTGGAGCTCTGCTCCTCAACCAACAGGCCACATCCAGTAATTAATTCTGCCTCAGGCACTGCTAGCATAAATGAGAAGAGAAGGGGGAAAAAAGCCTCCACTAACTCTCCATAATCTGACAGATGTGTCCTCCACATTGAGATGTTTATGCAAACGGAACATTTCCTCCAGCTTCCTGGAGCACTCAATCATGTGATTGCGTCAAATTACCATAGAAATGAATTTGGATTTCACTTTGCAGATGTTTATGTAGCTCAGTAATATTAGTTTCTTTGAAAAAAATGCAGATTTGTCCAAACAAGTGGTTAATTATCAGTCAAAGCTGGCAGAAAGCGCGTGACGTGGCTCCGCGGTGGAGAGCGAGCCCCGCGGGTTCGGTGTGGAGAATAAACACTAGTTGATGATGAAATGTGTCGACAGGCTCTGTTTTTGTTTTTTCGAATGCAGGAACCCTTTACCACCTTCTTTCTCAACACCAATGGCAACAAGTTTGATCACCCCAACCGCACCTTCTCCGGGATCACTCGCTCGTGGAGGCACTGCCAGCGGGACACCTCAGATGTGAAGGTGAGGCAGCTCCTGTTCTCGGTCCTCACCCTGGAATAGCTTTCCCTCCTCTAACTCATTTCTCAACTCCGGAGAGGCTTGCCAAACAAACAGTTCAGCAAAAAATCTCATTTATTCAATTTTCCTCTTTCTCCACACTCGGAAAATCAGCCAAGACATGTTTGGTGTCTGAAACTTTGGAGCTGTGAGTAAATGGAGCTCACTATTACACATAGCTAGAAAACACACCTAAATCATCACATGCTCGTCTCAAACCGGGACGAGATGTTAGGAAGTCTCAAACGTCTCACATTGGCTTGTTTGCGGGGCTTGTGACACTGATATTTAAAAAAATAAACAAAATAGATGTGATGAGGTGATTGGTGGAGTGTAACTGGTGGAGCGTTGACTTTAATTACTTGTAGCCTCATAGTTCGATTTTTAAAAAAAAGAAGTAAGCTTTTGGGGAAATTCTAACTGAGTGAGTTCGTTTTGGGGAAGTTTTGATCAGTTGTTTATGTGATAAGCTTATGGGGAAATAATTATAATGTTCAGGCCCAGATCAGGTCATGACCACCAGTTTAAACATATAAAACATCATTAACAGACAAACGAAGGGCTTACAAGTGGTGCAGCCGTCCGAGTGTTCATTGGGAGATCACTCCATGCTACAATCATCCATGGCTGGGAGTCCAAGAGGGCATAACTGGCCTGGCTGTCTCTGGGTGGCTCCCTTAAATTCATGCATTTGACAGATGCTCAACAAATGTTAATAAATGGAGCTTTAGGAGTCTTGGCCATGGACTCTCACTGGTGTAACATGGTGTGATTCCCCGAGTGGAGGTTTGAATCCCAGTGGTGTTCTCCTTCATGCTACACCAACCAGCAGGATAGCACATCCTCCCGTTACCCATCTCCACCCAACGCCATGGTAACGCTGGCCAACCTGGGCATCAAAGGCTTGGCAGTTAGTGTTTCCTCCAAGCATGTTTCAGATCCAGGGATGTTGCTTCATATCAGTTCAATTATTACTGGGTGAAATGTGCAATTTATAAATGTGCAAGTTATAATGTGCAATTCTATACAATTCTATAATGTGCGGTTCTATTGGTGTATTACTACTGTTTTTGTCAATGTCACTCCATTGTGTACCTGTGTGTGTGTGTGTGTGTGTGTGTGTATATACATACAGATACTGTGTACATACATACATATACTTATCTAGGTTTATATATGTACAGTATATATGTATATATGTGCATATATATTTTTAAATACACACGTCCATATTTATAATTCTAGATTGCTTGTATAGTGTATTTTTTATACTGTACTGTTGGTGTAGTTTTTATTCCATTGTTTTTCATTTTCACTGCTCTTACCTTTGTTCTGTCCACTTTCTGCCGTGACGATGCTAATTTCCCACTGTGGGACTAATAAAGGTTTATATTATCTTATCTTAAAGATGATTTATCTCAGAGGAAGCATGTCCCAGTGGCACTGTGTGATAAAACGAGATTTAGTCAACCTTGGGAACTGGTCATGATGAAATTGGCGGTGAATTAGGTTTAAAAAAAAAAAAAGGTAGTTTTGAAACATAGTTCATTTCTCCTATTCATATTTAAATACCCTGAAAGCCTGCTTCATCATCTGCGGCGACACGTAGTGCTCGGTCTAAATTATTAATGCTGTCTGAAGCGTTCTCCTCAAAATGTTTTCCAGTTTATAACACACAACACATGCGATTCAGTCTAAGTTTTATTTGCTTCCACGGTCATAACTAATAAGAAAAGCGCGATGTTAAACCGAAGCAGCGCTTTAAAAGCAGCTCGTGCTCTCGGCAGCGCGGCAGCTCCTCTCCGCTCGGCGACACAGCAGGGCACACTCACTGTGACCTAGAAGTGTCAGACTTCTCCAGCACACCCCGCGTCGGGCTAGCTTCGCCGCGGGCAATTAATAAAGCATTAATGACAAAAGCTATTTAAAATGTAGTCTTTTATGTAAAGGCAGGCCTTTCTACTTCCCAAGGCCGGGGGACAGCGGGCCGCGACATGAAAACAGGCCAAACGCACGCCCTGGCAGCAACTGGCCTGGTGAAACATCGGCCATGTTAACAAATACAGGCTTCTTCCAGCCACCGCCGCGTCCGCATGGATACGAGTTTACAGAGCAGAAACCGCCGCACATCTATCAGGACGCAAATAGAGATTGTTCTGTTCGTGCGGTTGTTAGAGCAAGACGCCTTTTCATAATGTATGCAGCAAGACTTTTTCCAGCTAAAGAGCTTGTGTTTTTTACCTTTTGGGTGATGTTATTAATATGCAAGCCGCCTTATATCTGGAATATGATCGTTTTATGATAGTGAGCCTTTGAGAAGAACATTTAAACGTCAAGTCTGCGCTGCCTGTGGATTTATTCAAATGCATTTAAGCCGAAGATTCTCAGCAGTCAAATATTAAAAGTAAAAACATGGAGAGATAACTGACAGGGTTGTGATTCTACTCAGGTCCACCTGACACCCCTATTCTGAATCAAGCGTTTCATTAGGAGCTTTATTAAAGCTTCATTAAAACTGAATGGCTGTATTTATAACTCTAGTCCTCCACTAAAACTGCTGTTAAAGGGCTGATTGGTTGGATTAGGTGTGTTGAGAGCAGGGAAAACGTCTTCAGAGCAAGCATTTGGAACCACCTTATATATAGAATACATTAGAGTACAGCATTAAAAAACCAGTGGAATATTTTGGAAATTAAAACTAGATCACAATAAAATAAATATACAGAAAAGATCTGCCAACATTTCTAAGAATGTACTGCATGTCCCAAGAAGATAAATGGTCAGATTGGTGTGATTTATTTATTGAGGGAAATCATCCAATATTACAGAACTGTGAGCGGCAAAATTGAGTGAACCTCCAGGACTAGCAGTTAATCTGAAGGTGATGAATCAAAGTCTGCTCTTCCTTTATGCTTGTGGTAATGTGTCATGACATGAACAAATAAGATTTCTGAAGACCTTGGATGAAGAGTTGATGCTCATCAGGCTGGAAAAGATTCCAAAACCATCTAAAAAGAGTCTGGACTCCACTGGTCCACAGTCAGACAGTTTATGTTCAAATGGATGGAACTCAAGACCATTCCTACTCTCCCCAGGAGTGGCTGACCAACAAAGATCACTCCAAGACTGAGGCGTGTAACAGTCTTGGAGGTCACAGAAGAACCCAGGGTAACCTCTGAGCAGTTAATGGCCTCTCTCACAGCGACTAATGTTAATGTTCAAGAGTCCACCATCAGGAGAACAACAGTGGTGTGTTTGGCAGGGCTGCAGGGAGAAAAGTGCTCTTCTCCAAATAGAACATTGTCGCCATTCTTCAGTTTAAGATCCTGCGGACAAGCCAGAAGGCCAGGACCAAAATAGAACTTTTTATAGCAGTGTCATGTTTTGGGCCTGTTTAGCTACATCTGGGCCAGGAACCACAAGTTTTGAATTAGTCCAGCAAATTCTAAAAGAACTGAATTTTGAGAGAAAGTGGGTCATGCAGCAAGACAGCAACACTCAGCATGAAAGCTGATCTACCAGAGAATGCGTAGAGAAGAATAAAGTCAAAATCCTGACCTTCACCCAGCAGAGATGTTGTGGAAGATCCTGAAGGAGTAGCTCATGTGAGGAAACCCACCAACGTCCCAGAGCCGAAGCCATTATGGGATGAGAAATGGGCTAAAGGTCCTCTAAGCCCAAGTTATGGGCTGATCCACAGTTACAATAAATGTTTAGCTGCAGTTGTTGTTTATGATACCAGATACTGAAAGCAATGATTCACACACTTTACCATTTTGCTTAATAAATAAATGACCTTTGTCTCATTTTCATCCGCTATGAGGACTTCAGAGGATCAGATGATGTTTTAGGTCTTTGCAGATGCAGAAATCTAGAACTTGCTAAAAGCTTCACATTCAGGCACCACTGGAGCCCCCTGTCCATCCCACTTCTCCTCAACTCTCTTCATTACTCCAGTCTGCCAGTAATGAGCCCAGGCTGTCAGAGAAAGCGGGGTTAACAAGGCTGACCCCCCTAAAAGAGCAGGTCAGTAGGAACTGACCCAGTGCCACACAGTCTGGCCCCGTCTCTGGCTCCGGTCCCGGGGGGCTTCAGTCCAGCACAGCTCGGTTCAAAACACACCTGATGTAAATCAATAGTTACTGCAAGGTTTGGAAAAAAAAGCAGTATGTTATTTAACTTCCTACTAACTCCAGATCTGAAGGGTTTCAGCACACCACAGTTTTATAACTCCACTAATCAAACACACTCTTTAAAGTCAGGGTAGAGGAAAATAAACAAAACCGTGATGGACACCAGAACCAGAACACCCCCGACTTAAATGAGCTTCTAATCTTCCATGTTTATTAAAGTCACATGATGCAAATTTGTTGTTGAAAACTACTGCAAGATTTGGATGCAAGCCCAGAAATGTCATGATTTACTATTTCATGTCTGAAACTCAGAACCTGCGATGAATTGCTTATTTAGGCTAAGATACATACTTTTATATGTTTTCACACATCACACATCAGGCTTCGAATTCAGAAACAGCCTCTTCTTCAGACATCAAGAGAAATGGTGGATCTAAACTTACATCAGAGTTCCTTCTCCTTAAAGGTTTTGCAGTGTTTCCTGTGTGTGATTGTAGATGAGTAGAGGCTTAAAGATTACTTTGTCATCAGCATCTGTGAACATGTACAGAGTGAGATGAGTAACATACAGCAACATTCAACATTCAACAGAGTGCAAGTAACAACAGAAACAATACAAAGAAACAACAAACACCACAACACTGTACAGTAACGTAACAGTAGTGTGTGAACGGGATGTAAACCTTCCAGAGTGACCAGCGTTCCTCCATCAGTGTGATTATTATTACACTCATTTGTTTCATTACATTTTGTAGTGTTTCTTATAAAATCTCGACGCGCTGATTTCAGTGGTAATGTTTATTTTCATGTAGCTTCAAGGGTTTAGTTAGAAACGTCATTTTTAGGAAAAACTTGAAGGTGTTACCCAGTGTTATTACACAGGAGGCAGATACAGCCCTGAACAAAGAGCAGGAAGTGAGAAAAACAACACAATAAATAGACACTACAGCAGCGTAACTGTAGTGAAACGGATGTAAATCAGCACAGTAAATAAACCCTGCAAGCTAACAGTAAAGTAGTTGGAGCTGGAAAATGCTTGGGTTTGACCTTCCATTTCTGGAACTGGAGATCTAAAGCCTGGACCTTCTCTGCATCATCACAGTCCTGCATGAACGGTCGGTCAGCTTCCACCACTCCCACCATCTGCCATTAGCTTCAGACACAAACCAGACTCCAATCAAGAGAGAGAGAGAGAGAGAACCTCGTCCTGGAACCCTTCCCAATAATCTCCTCCAGAGCCGGGCTGTGTGAAGGTGTGGAGTGTTGGTGACAGCCGCAGATCTGGCCGTCATTAGGCCGGCTGGTGTCGAGCGGCGGCGGCGCTGCTGTGATTGACTTGTCAGCCCATTATGAGGCTGTAGCAGAATTAATGGCTGCCGCCGGAGGAGGCCAGAGGAAGCTGGGAGAACGTCAGCGAGGAGATCCTACCGGCACCCTGTCCGTCCTCAGCTCCGGAAGTCTGGAGCTCTCGAGCTGCCGCTGTGGCGATTTTCAAATCACAGGTCCAGTCGCTGTACTTCTGCTGGACTATCAGAGCAGATGGTGACCATTAGCATCCACTGCTGTCTTTCAGAACTGTTCCAGAGGAGAACAGTGCGTTCCTCCGCGTTCCTCCACGTTCCTCCGCGTTCCTCAGTCCAGAGTTCTGGTTTAAAGATGTTAATTTTTTTACATACATCAATATACACAAACAACATGAACAGAAATGTTACTCCAGAGAGTGCAATAACTACAAAGTATAATATAAATAAACTACAGAAAGACAATATAGATATAGTAAACAATATATATGGACTAAAATGTATCTATATAAACAGTTTATACAGACTATAGTGTGTCTATATAAAACTATATAAAGAGACTAAAGATCTGTGGAAACAGTTTATGCAGACTGTTACGTGTCTTCTGAATATTTCCATTGGAAAGTATAGTAAAGATAATTACAGTGTAAGGGTCGGTCTCATGTTCATGTTTAAATGCCACTAAACTGTTCTGTAGGCGTTTTATTGGTTCTCTGTTCTGACTTCTGACCCTCTTACAAACCCCTTGAGGTCTGTAACTGCCCGAGGCTCCCAGCCACATTCAACCCGAGGGCTTATTTTAAATAAATAAATAAATTAATTAACATCTGTTCCTGAACTCATAACTTCCTTCCAGCTGAGGAAAAACTTTCTGACATGACAGGTCTGATTGTTTGCAGGCAGAATAACGTCTCAAACAGTTTTAAATGGCCTTCAAAGGCGCGAGTTCCTCTTAGTGACATTAAAGAGGGAATAGGTCGCATTCCTCATGTGCACATCAGGCAGCCCCTCACAGGGCATTCTGGGTAAGTTGTGAGGAAAAGGGTAATGGAGCTGAAGTTCGGAATGTGGAAAGGCAGTGGGTCTGTCTTGATGGAAGATGTTACATGAAGTTTTATTGAGTGGAAGTTTCTGGTGAAGCAGTGCTGAGGGTCCTGGTGTGAAACTGCAGTTTTCAGTTTTCCCAGTTTTCCAGCCTTCTAGGTGCCCTCCAGACCTCCTAATAGTCAACACTTCTCACAGTTTCATTCTTTCTCACCCACAACTGAGCAGATATATCAGAAGCTTTAAATTCTTTAACTCCTTTATTTGTTCTTTAACTCCTTCTATTTGGTCTGAACCAAACCAACATGCCTGAAGGGCTCTTTTGATAACAGTCTGGACCAAAAGAGGTGTTCTCAGTCCAGATCTGACTGAACTGGATTGTTCAGTTTGTCTACAGTGTGAAAACCCATTTGAGGACAGGACTCAGGTGATAAGGAAACAGGTGATGAGAACACAGGAGATGAGGACACAGGTGATGAGGACGCAGGTGATGAGGATGCAGGTGATGAGGATGCTGGTGATGAGGATGCAGGTGATGAGGATGCAGGTGATGAGGATGCTGGTGATGAGGATGCTGGTGATGAGGAT
>JBBPCY010000001.1:16716162-16726437 GCA_037974405.1 Brachyalestes nurse
TCAGGTTCAGGGACTGGACTGGAAATGAGAGTCTATGAGAGTCCTTCAGGAAGCCTGGAGAACTGTTCCTCAAGAACTCATTAACATACAAGAGAGTCTGGATCTCTGAAAGTGAAATATGAAGAAATGAGGGGGCTCAAGACTTTTCTGCAGTAGAGTGTGATGTTATGGGACCTGTTATACAGCCTGATATATGAAAATGAGTTGTTGTAGTGGTTTGTCAGGTGGCGCAGCAGGTGTAGAAACTCATTTCCATCTCTGAACTGAGTAGTGAATGTTGTAAATCTCAAATTCTCTTTCATCAAAAGCCCATTGAAGAAGTTAGTTGTGGTGCTAATAGCCTCAGATCACCTCACGCCTGAACCTGTTTAGCGTTAGTGTGTTTCTGTTGTCTGGAGGAGCTTTAGGGACCTTTTGAGGTCTTTTCTCCTACAAGAGCAGAGCTGATGGACTCAGACTGGGATTTGTTTGTCAGGTTTGATCTGAAAGAAGATCTTCAGTGAAGAGGTGGCCTCTGCTCGGTGCTGACATGTGTTTTGTCCTGCTTTGAGTGTTGAATTTCACAGATGACACACTTCTCAGTGTATGGTTTTGTTCAGAGCCCCTGTACCATTGTGTTTAGAGCTTTTGTTCCTCTTTTCCTCCTCACTGTACACATTGGTCCTCATACACCGCGGGCGTCGTGCAGCTATTTCAAAGGGTTTCTCCGTCATGGAAGACCTCCTTTGAAATATTAGGGTAGCTAGGGTCAGGCGGTGTAACCATCATGAGGTACATCATGGTTTATTTAAAAATCCCATTAAGGTGAGACCCAGGACTTCACTGTTCACTACAAAGACCTGGAACAGAAAGTTGACATCATTCTGAAATACTGTGGTGTCCCTTCTGATGGTTATCCTGCCTGACACTTCCAACCCTGCTGTATCAAAGGGAGCTTCTGGTCTAGAAGATTCCCAAGTTCACACTTATGTGGGAGTTTTTTAAATTGTGGCTTTCCTTTATAAACAATGTTTTAAAAACCTTTCCATCCACATTAAATGCAAAAGGAAGCTGTCAAGAACACGCTAAACCAACAGGGGGCGATATAACCATGTCAGCCAGTTAGAAGCCTGTTCCGGGTGGCTAACAAGGGCCTCGTCCAAAACCTGCGATGCTGGCAGTGTAGACTGCGGCTGCGTCCCAAACGTCCATAAAACGTCCTCTCCAGTCCACGTCCCTGATTCTGACTGATCTGGAGGTCCAGTGGATCCACATGCTGGTCAGATCTGATATATTTAGGAGGCTGAGTCTCCAGGTCAGGAGAATCAGGAAGAGAAGCTCATTGTCAGGCTGTGTCACGGGTTGACCTCTGTGACCCCTCGGGTCCTGTTAGCAGCATTGTTTTGGCTCCTCCCACCATCACACAGTGAGCGAATCTGTTGTAGATGCGAGGTGCAGGTGATCAGAATCTGGCGGATCTACTAATGCTGGTCAGATTAGATGCATTTAGGAGACTGTGGCTGCAGATCAGGAGGAGTCAGGGCTGAGGGTGTTCGATGTGGTGGTGACCTCAGTGGCCCCTCGGTTCCTCAGATGCTGAACTGACTCCAGCACCCCCTTGTTAGGATATGGATAGTAAAATATAGATTATATTTTATAGAAAATCATTCACTGTGGCCACTTATCTACCCCCCCCCACCAAGGCTCCGCCCTCAGAGGTAAAACTGCATGGTAACATCTGGAGACAGTGTGAAACAGCTTGAAGGTATGAAAGGAGTGGATACGGCTCAACCTTGCTTAGCGGCTCTGATTCAATCAGACCACATAAAACAGTGCTGAACAGGTGCTATGGAGCAGTATTTGCTCACACACACACACACACACACACACACACACACACACATAAACATTAAACTATCCAGACAAAGTGGGGCAGATATGTGTGAGTGTGTGTCTCGCCCTTTTCATGAAAGGGAAATGGGAATAGTGGAACGTGACTGGTTTATCAAGCCTGACTGGTGGGAGGACTGGGTTTGGGGGTCGGGGGGGTCGGGGGGGGTGATGAGACAGGGCGGGGCAGGAGGGTGCTGAGAGGTTAAAGTGTGTGTAGAACTGCCAAACTCAAACAAACCGCAGCCCACAGATAGACTGGAACAATGCAGGCGGAACAGACCTGCTCTGTCTCTCTCTCTCTGTCTCTCTCTCCCTCTCTCTTTCTCTCTGTCTCTCTCTCTGTGTCTGTCTCTCTCTCTGTGTCTGTCTCTCTCTCTCTCTGTCTCTCTCTATCTGTCTCTCTCTCTCTTTCTCTCTCTGTCTCTGTCTCTCTCTCTCTCTCTGTCTCCCTCTATCTGTCTCTCTCTCTGTGTCTCTCTTTCTCTCTCTCTGTCTCTCTCTATCTGTCTCTCTCTCTCTGTCTCTGTGTCTCTGTCTCACTCTCTCTCTCTCTCTCTCTCTCTGTCTCACTCTCTGTCTCTGTCTCTCTAACTTACCAGGTCAGTCACCTGGATCATTCCTCATTCCATTCATGAGTGGAGGTGCTGGGAGGTGTGTGTGTGTGTGTGTGTGTGTGTGTTTGAAGTGTGTGCGTGTGTGTGTGTGTGTGTGTGTGTGCAGATTGTAACTGGCAGGGATGCCCTGCAGGAACCCGCTCAGGCTTTGAATCAAACTTCAAACAGGAACGATAAAATAGTGCAAAGCAGATAGGAAGCGCACAGACCTTTTTCATTTTAATTAGAAAAGGAGCAATTAGACCCGAGAGCCCTCCTCCCTTCCTCACCGGGCCTCCGGAGCGACGGCACACCAATACGCCCCGGACCGTGAGCTCGTTTCTGATTGGCTGCACTGGATCACCACTCATTCAGAAGGAAGCATGAGGCTGAAACACTCCTTAGAACTTCAGCATGAAGTTACTTTCCATATATGGACTGTATGAATGGGGTTGCTGAACATACATTTTGAAATTTTAACAGTATGTAAAGATTTCAAGCGTTTTTCATTCCAGAAAAGTGATGATTTCGAGCCTTTAATATACTGAAAGTTATCACAGTCGCAATATTTAGCAGTAAAACTGCAATATGATGTTATTTCCATATCATATATCTCTACTAGAGATGCGCTGATCCGATATTTTGTATCGGTATTGGTCTGATCCTGAACTAAATTACCGGATCAGAAATCGGGAAGGAATAAAAAGAGTAATCTGTTCCGTTACAAAATACGGAAAATAATTACAGCTCACATAACGTGATTTGCGACGTGCATAACGTGAGAAGATGCATCAACAGTTTGGAGTTACTTCAGACTCAAAGAAGAAAAAGCCAAGACTGCTGAATGTATTGGTAGACCTCCCCCAGGTGTCCCAGTACTTTAGTCCCCCATGGAACGTTCTCGCGGCTTTTCTAGGCAGGGCAGCCATCAATCTCTGTTCAACTTCACAGTCAGATAGGGCTCAGTGAGACCTTTTCAACGACCCCTCGTTTGCCATAATAGTCACGGGAGATCCATTATATTGTTCACGGGAGAGTTATATCATTCACCTCGCCCTTATAATATCACAGTTATGATTTTTGTATTTGTGTGCGGGTATACAAAATGTATCCGGACATTTTTTGAAAGCATTATTTTTAATTTTCTGTTTAAAAAAAAAAGACTCAGCGAGTATCAGATTAGTATCATATCGGCAGATATCCAAATTTACAATATCGGTATCGGACATTAAAAAGTGGTATCGTGCCATGTCTAATCTCTACTACTGAGACTCTGTACACTCCTCGGTCCCCCTGTAGCAGTCTGGCCATACAGAGCCATATAATCACATCATGGAGTTTCAGACACAGTGTGCAGTTCGATGGTTAACTCATATCCGGTTGTGGTTCCACACAGGAGGCAACAGGCTGAAGAACCAGCAGTTCCGTCTGACCTGGGCCTGGATCTCACTGGAGAAGGAGCACTACGAGGTGGACGAGGAGGAAAAGGTGCTGGAGGTGGTCCTGAAACGCAGGGGCTATCTCGGAGAAACGTCTTTTGTCAGTAAGTGGACTTCACGTCTGGTTTTAGCACGTTCTTAACAATAAAAGTGCAAATTTACTAACATCCTTTATGCCTGGGGTCAGAACAAGCTCAGTTTCCAAAAATAGACTGTATGGATGGAGGGGTAAATGTAGATTCAGAAACAATATTTACAGACTTTAAGGCTTTTTTATTCTAACAAAATTGCTGATTTGGACCCTTTATTGCAGGGGTCACCAACCTTTTTGAAACAGAGCTACTTCACAGGTACCGAGTCACACGAGAGGCTCCCAGCATGATACACTAGAACAGAGTTTACCTAAACTTCATTATAATAAACGTTTTAAATGCTTTTTTTCAGATATTGTTATTTTTATCCATACAAATGCAAATGTGATTAAAGAAGAATAGCAGCACTGGTGAGTTGTGCTATTTTTAGAACAGGTCTGAGGGGTACTCATGTGGTTCTTGGGGGAACCGTGTTGGTTATCCCTGCTTTATTGTATTAAAAGGCATCACTGTCGCAATATGTGGCCGAAAATCACAGCACTGATATTTTGTCCATATCATTCCGCTCCACTACTGAGACTCTGGACACTGTCAGTCCCCTGAGGCCCCCCCATGGGAAAGGGCAGAGGTCCCGGTCCGGACTTTAGCTGCGACCTTTCCCTCCGCCTGCACTGAGGACTGATTTAAGTGGCCAGTCGAGTTCCTGGTATTGGGGTAGTTACTGGTTTGGAACAGCTCCTCTCCGGTGGAGGGACTTTGGCCGAGAGCTCGGCGCTTGCCGTCAGTTCAGGCTCCTCATTCAGATACTTTTCAGGTCTCAAAGTTCAGGTACCAGCATCAGTACCTGGTCCTCTCCTGCATTCTGTCCTCACCTGTGTCCCGTCGTCCTGATCTGCGTTCTGTCCTCGCCTGTGTCCTGTCCTCACCTGCCTCCTGTCGTCCTCACCTGCGTTCTGTCCTCACCTGCGTTCTGTCCTCACCTGCATTCTGTCCTCACCTGTGTCCCGTCGTCCTGATCTGCGTTCTGTCCTCACCTGTGTCCTGTCCTCACCTGTGTCCTGTCGTCCTCACCTGCGTTCTGTCCTCACCTGTGTCCCGTCGTCCTCACCTGCGTCCCGTCGTCCTCACCTGCGTTCTGTCCTCATCACCTACATCCTGATGACATCACCTGCATCATCAGCGATCAGATTTTGGTACTCTGGTCTGAAGGTCCAGACCATAACAAGGCAGGTTCTGAAGGAATCAGTGTCGAGGAAAATGCGTGCAGTGAGAAACACATTTACTGAGACATTAGCAAATCAGTAAAACTTCTGATCAGTGCTGTAACACCTTTAGGTGAGTAGTGTTTGTTTATTTATCAGTCTGAACTTCAAAGTGACCAAAAAAGATAAATTATTTATCAGTTATTAACATGGCAGCTAAAAGTTTATGATCCTGACAGGCCTAAAACTGTTTAGGTTTTTATCATATAGTTTCCAAAGTATAGAATCATATTTAGTTGCAACCCTAGCAGATGATGTTCTGGTCCAAAAGTTCCTCAGCTGCTAATTTTAGGATCTTCAGCAATATGACTGGGTTTTAGGAGCTTTCACAGTCCTTGAATTGGAGAATGGTGAGACAAGATTCTAGAGGGAAGGTTTGTTTAAAGAAACCTGACTGTAGTTTAGATTAGACTTAAGGTCACAACCTCTGAAGTATGAGCTGGTGGAAGGAAAAGGATCCCATTAAATTTCAGTTTGGGTGGTCATGGAGAGGAGCTTCCTGGCATGCAGCTGGCAGAGAAGCCAGAAACAAAGGAAAAACTGTTCCAGGGCTGGACTCTTCAGCCCCTCTTCTGCTGAACCTCCTCGGGTTCCCTGTGGCTGCATATCAACTCTGAGGCTTCTGATCAGAACCAGCGCCGGCGTTCCTGGACCTTCTCTTTCTGAAGCTCTGTGGTTCTCCTCCCGCGGCGCTGAAGATCCGAAAGCAGCCGTTTCTTCCTTTTCTCACCGTCATTCTCTTTGAAGGTTCCAGGCCCCGCTGATCTAATTTTATTTCATTTGGGCACGTGTGTGGGCAAGCAGAGGCAGGACTCACCCTCTCTCTCTCTCTCTGTCTGTCTGTCTCTCTCTCTGTCTCTCTGTCTCTCTCTCTTTCTGTCTGTCTGTCTGTCTGTTTGTCACTCTCTATCTCAGTCTCTCTCTCTCTCTCTCTTTGGCTCTGTCTCTCTCTCTCTCTGTCTCTGTCTCTGTATCTGTCTCTCTCCCTCTGTGTCTCTCTTTTTCTCTCTTTCTCCAACGTCTGTTCTTCCATATCAAAGTGCTCCTTTCTTCCTTTGCTTCAAAGTCTAAAATCTCTTTTCTCTTTTTTCTTTCTTTTCGTGCCGCGGTTTCTCCGTCTGTGCGACAGCTCGTCAGCACGCCTCCCGAATTTCCTCTCCTCCTCCCCCGGCCTCCCCCTGCTTATCTCCATTAATGTCCGCGCAGGAAAACGTCCTCGTCTGTTCGGACGCTCCTTTATTCCGCCGCTCGTCGCCGTGGGCTGTGGGCGCTGTTTAATTTACCGCGGGCGCCATGCTGTGCGCCGCCTTGCCGGTTGACAGCGAACGCCTGGCACCCCCGCGACGACCCAGCTGGAGCGACGGCGGCTCTGTCAGCCGAACGACAACCCCGGCGGACGGCGCGCTCACAAACGGCTCGTCTCCGGGGGAGGGGCGCGGCCCACAGCGCGGCGTTCGCCCTCAGAAATATCTTGATTATCTCTGGACGTCAGGCCCATTTCTTTGAAGCTACAATGGCTTTATTGCCTCAGAGTTGCATCAGCTGGGGTCTGTCCATCCAACCATACAGCGTTTTCCACAAGTATCACCATCTCGGCCCAGCGAATCCGAGCAGAGATCACGGCCTGGTTTTACGGCAGGTGTTGGAGTCCAGGGTCACCTGAACCTTCTGGAGAAACACTTAAAAGTACCCATTGCTTAAAGCTGGCAATCAAATTCCAGCAAGACGATGGTTACAAAGCTAGAGCACATTAAACCGGAAACTTCTTTTGGTAAAGCAGTGAAACAGACCCTGAAAATACATCACTGAACAAAGATCTGACAAGATTTACATCTTTAAAGTGTGCCTTTATCATCTCTGCGGTCGACTCATCTTTCTGTTCCTCCCAACATTCACTTACATCACATTTCTCTTGCCTTCTTCACAAAAAGGGTGTAAATTTGTGTAAAATGGTCAAAAATGATCTGAAGATTTCAGCAACATGGAGCTGGTGTGGAAGGACCGCTGGGCTGAGATAACGGCCGGGTTTTCACCAGCTGTCGGAGTCTCCAGTCACCTGAAGGTTCTGGGGAAACAACCTGTCACTTTATGGTGGAAAAGCTGCAGTGTCTCCTGAGTGGTGGAACAGACACTTTCATTGGTAAAGCAGCAAAACCGGCCCTGAAAATACACCACAAAACAAAGGAATGAAGAGATTTACATCTTTAACGCTTGTTGAAGTCAGATAGAACTCCACTCAGACTCCTCTGTCTCCTTATCTGAGCATTCACTTACAGTCTAATGTCAAATTTAAGATGAGAAGAGCTTTATTTCTCTTGGCATCTTCGCTAAATATAAACATGTTTAATACTGTAATGATGCTAAGATTTCAGTGTGTTAATTATCAGACTCGTTAGAGATGGACCTGGTGTGGGGGGCTGAGGTGACGGCCAGGTTTTTGGCCAGGTGTTGGAGTCTCCAGTCACCTGAAGCGGCGGTGCCGTGAAGCGGTCCTGGGGAAACACTTGAAACGAGCCGGCGCCGGCGCTGCCTGATAATATGGTCTGATTTATTTTGCATGGCGGCTTGTCTGCACAGATGTTGTCCTCGGGGCTGATGTCTGGGCAGCTGCGCCACGTAAACAGCGAGAGAGTAAACAGCTTCGGCTTCGCTTCACTTTGTGTGTGACTTTTAACCGCCGGCTCGTTCCAATTACACTTTCTTCAGTGATTGATTTTTCAAAGCCATTTTTTCTTTTTGTGGGGGAATGAAGTAAAATTTATGTCCGGACTGCAGGCCCGAATCATTCAAATATTCAAGTATTCGTTTGTTCAGTTAGTATTCGTTTAATATTAGAACATTTCAGCGCAGCTAATCACTAATTCTGAATGAATTTAGGTTCAAACATTCAAATAACTCACTCGGCTACTAAAGTTACTGGGTGTGTTTTGTAAACAAATGTAGCGTTTTATGTTTGTTTCCACTGTAAATGTAACCTTATTTTCCTTATTTAAACTTTTTTTTTGGTATAAATCAATAATGATCGAGATGTTGACAATTATTGATGTTACTGATTTGTTTTACATATGAACTTCATGGCTGTTATCTATAATTAAAAATAAACGGGTCATAAACTTCTGCTTGCAGATTTCATGGCCATTATCGATAATTATCATTAAACTGACAGTTTTTTATGAGGTTCACTAATGGATTACATGGCCATTATTGGTATATTGGTAATTAATAAGGGAGCCCAACTCCATGCAGTTTTATAGAAATGCTCATAACATGATACAAGTAGAAATGCACATTGTAATATATATGAATAATAATAATAACTGGTCATGTTGCCCCTCTCTGACTTACTTTATCAACCTTTTTTCACCCTGAAGGTATCGGGACCAAAGACGGGACTGCAGAGAAGGACAAAGACTTTCGAGGGAAGGCCCAGAAGCAGGTCCAGTTCAACCCGGGTCAGACCAGCGCCACCTGGAAAGTGCGGATCCTCTCCGATAATCTGTACGAACAGTCGGAAACCTTCCAGATCGTCCTCTCCGAGCCGGTGATGGGGGCTCTGGAGTTCCCTCAGGCTGCCACGGTGGAGATAGTGGACCCAGGAGATGGTGAGTGTCCAGGCTGCTGGTGTGGAGTTTATCTCTTAATTATCTCCCGCTTGTAAATATATTGGACTGAACAGAACCAGAGCTGGAGTTATAATGAGCTTTTCAAACCCTCCTCAGTCTCTTTTAATGAGCTTCGTGCGAAAGCGAAACAGAGTTGTTTTGTAAATAGTTTGTCCCAGAGATAGTCCTAACCGCCTGCCATTATCTGCTCTACGGTCGTGGGCTGCGGTCCAAGAGAACTGAATATGGAACGCACAGCAGAAACCGGAGAACCGCCAGACTGCAGAACACTCTCGACTCTTCAGCTTTTCCATGGTCTTCACAGTTCAGCACATCTTAATCAGAGCTGAAAATCTCCAGAACATCCTGGAAACCTCACGCAAAAAAGCTACTTCAGTAAAACAGGCAGAAGAAGAAGAAGAAGAAGAACTTTACATTTTTCGATTAATTGGCCCTAATGACAGCATGTGACTCCACTTCTTAAACGTCCTCATCGTCCAGCTTCAGCAAAGCAACACCCCCCAGCTGAATTCTAGAGAGACCATATAGGAGATCACTCCAGACTTGAAAGGATAAAAGGGGGCTGACATTACATTTGCCTACTCGTTAATTTTGTTCTTGATGTCGTCATGGAGACAGATCTGTAAGAGAACTCAGTAGACGAGTCTGCTGATGCTGTTCTAGAACTTAACCTTCTTTTAGACTCCTCCTTAAAGACTCAGACTGAAAGTCTTAGTTGTTCTTTTCATATTGTTCATTTTAGTTGTTAAAATACAACAACTAAGAAAGAATAGCTTCAGTAGCTACAAGAAGAAGAACAAGCACAACTACAACTAGCTGCAGTAACTAGAAGAAGAAGTAGAAGAAGATCTACGGTAGCTACAAGAAGACCAACAAGAACAACAAGCACAGCCACATCTACAGTAACTGGAAGAAGAGGAAGTGGAAGAAGAAGCGAAAGAACAAGAAGCAGAAGAACAACATGCGAAGAAGAGGACATGGAAGGAAAACAACTACGAGAAAATCTTGGGTAACTATAAGAAGACCAGCAGCCAGAGCAAAAAAGAACAAGACGAATAAGAAGAAAAACAACAGGAAGAACAACGAGAGCAGCTCTGACTAACAAATCCAAAAACTTTTTCATTAATGTAACACAGGACTCAAAGTGCTTTACAGCGAGAAGAGAAATGGAATACAGAAGAAACAGCAGAAAAAGGAAAAAGTAAAGACAACAATTTCATAAATTACAAAAGGAGAAACGGCTATAAAAGTTATATTTAACTGAATAAATACATAAATACAGCACTGTGCAAAAGTCTTGATCCCCCCCTTATTTCGTCATATTCTGCTTCCAGAGATCCAGACTCTCTTGTATGTTAATGTGTTCTTGAGGAACAGTTCTCCAGGCTTCCTGA
>JBBPCY010000001.1:16794022-16804623 GCA_037974405.1 Brachyalestes nurse
ACACAGCTGTGTGAGAAAGTATTAACACCCACAGCAGCACCGTCTGAACAGGAGACTCTCCAGAGTCCAGCAGGAACCAGGCAGGAACTGGGACCAGCTTAGAACCAGCTTAGAACCAGTTAGATACACATCTCTATATCTGACCAGGCAGGAACTGGGATCTTGGGCTGAATGAGGAGGAACCGTTTTAGCTTTCTGATCCTCCATAAAAACCAGAGAATTTATGTAATCTGATTTGGAGGGAAGTGAAATCTTGTGCACGTGCCGGAACTTTCAGTAATCTGTCACCTGAAGTGGAGGCACTCAGGACTATAAGAATACTGCACTGACCTTTCCGGGATTAACCCAAAGATCTGAGACCAGCAGAAAAATCAACACTGAAGCTCAAAGCTGGAGCTCCGTCAACTTCTCGACCTTTCTGACCAGTCTGGGCGCTTTAGTGAAAGTCAGCGGTGCGTGAAGGGCTGGCCGAGCGAACGGTAAAACTCACTACAAGAGTTTAATTAATTAATTAATTAAATTAATTAAAAGAAATCAATTAATCACTGACAAATCCTTCTGGCCAGAACACACCAGACCCAACAAAACCCAACCGGTCTGCTGTACCACTGAGAAACTGCTGGAAGAATGTTCTCCTCCTTTCATACTGTCCCGGTTGGATCTCCTCCAAACACACAGTGAATGGGGTGGAGGACCTGACAGGACAGTGAGAACATTCTAGAACAGGCCGAAAGGAGGAGAACATTATAGCACAGTGTTCTAAAATGTTCTCCCTCTCCACATTGTTCAAGAACGATCTCTCCCATTCACATTATTCCAGAACCATCTTATTCCCGCCCCCCCCACACACACTTCTAGAACGCTCTCACACTCGTATCCTGTTCTAGAATGCTCTCTTCCATTCACATCATAAAAATCTTCTCTGTTCACCCGGTTTCAGAACGTTCTCCTCCACTCTCCTGTATTCCCACTGCTCTAGAACGATCTTCTCCAGTCGCACACATTCTCCTTCTTCAGCATCCTCCCAGATTCACACTGGTTCGGTTTATCACTTCCTTTTCTTTTCCAAAACTAATGTCCACCTCAGATTGCTCTCCAGGACTCTCCAGTTAGTTCAGCCGGTCAGACTATAACACTACTGCTCACTACCAAACACACAGTGGACTTAAAATGTGCTCAACTCTACCTTAATTTACCCCGAAAATACACCAAACCCCCTCATTTCAATAAAGTGCCCGTTAATTTGTGAAACCGACCCCTTAATTTTACCTTAAATTTTTACCTTTAAGGCAGGAGTGTGTTGATCAGGTGTTGATTCAGGAGGTTCGATTATTTAATTATTGAAAAAGTGAGTAGTTTTCAGTTTTACCCCTTAATCAGCTTTAATCTCTGCACTTTCTCCCTTCCTTCATTTCCTGTTTGGGATATTAAGGTCATTTTGGGGTCCTTTTGTGAACACATTTCAAAATTTGTAAAGATATGATTATTGAGATTAGTTTATTACTTACTGTCGTTGTTGGAGGTGGCAGATTCTTTTGTGTATAAACTGTCGGCTTTTTTTAAAAGAATTCATATTTTTGTGTTTTGTTTTTTTATTTTTGTATTCATGGCATTCACTAACACTAATGCTTCCCTTCAATGTGCCCTTTTAATCTTTCAAAAGCCATTTTTAAAAACTTCGGGGGGGTTGATTAAAATAAAGGTTAATTTTAAGTGATTAAAATTAAGGTGTTATGACTATCACTAATACTAATAATAATAGTTTATTTTCTGAATCTCCAAGCCTGACGCGGCTGTCGCCTCCCCCAGTGTCTGTCACCGGCACCCCGAGAGAGGATATTAACCTCTGGCCCGCCGGCTCGCCCCGGCAGATCCCATAACTGCGGCCCGGCTCCGGTGTCAGGATCCGGCAGCTGCTTGTCTGAAGACGCTGCAGGCGCGGACCCGGCTGTCTCTCGGCCCGGTGGAAACCGCCGGCTCTGGCCCGGTGACTCGGGGGGGGCTTGGGAGCCGAGAGGCCCCGGCCGGACGACTCGTCCGCCTCATTTAGGACGGCTTTGTGCAAAGACATTCTTCATTTCCTCCTCAAGCGCTCAAGCAAGGGCAGATGTCCAGCATCCCTCAAAGCCCCACAGGCGGCTCCACACTGACCTCCTGAAGGGACGCGCTCCAGTCACTCGCATGTGTGTGTGTGTGTGTGTGTGTCTCAGACAGAGATATTGAGTTTAGAGATTGCAGATTTATCTTCACAGACAAACTGCTAATATTACTCTGGATCCCGGTGCTTTAGCTCTGTGGAAGAAGCGGAAATGACGGGACGTCGCTGAGGGCTGCCTCATTCCGCCTCAATCCTCCGCAGCATTAGCTGTGCCTGCGCTGAACCGCAATCAAAAGAAACAAACCCGCGTCCAAGCTGAGAGCCCAAATTAGAAACACACTCACCTCCTGAGTTTGGAGCTATTCAGTGTACCTCTGTCCATTCATACAGATGGAAGTATTGGACACAGGGTCAGAAACCACATAAGTCTAATTAAAGGAATGGTTTTGGCAAAGATATTAACAATTTTCCACTTAACCAATTAGTTAATTAGCCAGTCAGTAGAGTTAGGTGATATAGCAATCCAAGACTCACATCCCAAACAGTTTAATGACCATCCTGCTCGAACCTCATCCTTCCTGAAGCTGCAGAAGACTTGTAGGAGTGGTTTAGGACACAGTCTGACTTACTGGGAGTTACAGAGATCTGCTACTCGACCCAGTCCCAATGGTGCCCAACCAAAAACTGGGTATGCAGCAGTTTCAATACACTTTAATGCACTTTAATGCACTTTAATGCATTCTTTCATTTATGATTTACTGTTCCTTGAGTTTCAAATGGAACATAAATGTTTATGACCGGTAACGATAGATATCTGGCAACCCACAGCACCGAAGTTCTGTTTGTTTTTGTGTCTCACAGTAAGTCATACTACAGCTTAAGCCACACTGGTGAGTCAACACCACCTTCATGGAGGGCTGGATGCGGTCTGAGGGGGTTGAGGGAAGTTTTTGGGAATGTGTTTACGGTAAAAGATTTTGGTGACTATTGACTTCTAGTGTTCAATAGCAACATTATTCTCACACTAAACTGAAAAAAAGCTAAATTTAGACTCAAAATAGGTCATAATTAATTGCATAAGTGATTTTTTTCACTCCATCATGATTGGGACAGAGATGCTATTCTGTAAGGAAAAAGCTTAAAAGCATCCATTGCTTGTTAGCTAATTAAGGAAAGACTACATTTTCAAAACTTGAGGAGAATTCAATTAACAAGGTTCGTTAATGCCGACATTCTCAAACGATTCTTTTTTTTCCCCATCACTAAAAGCACCACAAATATAATTTAGAATTCGCGCTGATTGCGAGGCATTAATTAACATCTCGCATGTCTGGAGGTCAGGGAGAAGAAAGACTCGGCACATTTCAGGAGTGTTTTCTTTTGTAAATTAGACGGGCGCTCGTTTGATCGGCCCGCTGTCATTCATCAGCGAACGCACCTCGTCTCCTCCGCAATCTGCGGCCCATTTGACTCGCCTCTACCCAAACAGAGCTCCGGGACAATCTGCCCAACATGAAAAAGGAAGACCACCCCCATCAAACGCCTGGGAGGGGGCGCGACTCCGCTGTTATCATAGCACTAATGAGCAGACACTAAGTGCAGAGCAAAGAACGGGCATCTCGTTAAAAGGGGCCGCGATCGTCTCGAAAATAAACGCTCCCCGGTACTGAGTCGGCCCATCCAAGGGTAATTACGCACAAATGGGAAGGTTTAGTTGGAATTTTTCCATTTTAAAAGATCATCCATTCAACCCCCCACCCAACCACACCCCCCTTCAACCCCCCCCAACCCTCACAAATCACTGGATGGCAGTTGTTGATGGATGGGGGTTTTGGTGGCTCTGAGGGAGATTGCTACCAGATGAGAGGGCCTGTAGCCTGTCTGTAGACTCCCAATTTCAAGGGAGTGATGTAGACCCCCATCTGCCCACCCCCACTTCGCTGCCAGTGATGGTAAACGCCCATGGTCCAACACAACCCCCCAGAAAAGTCTAATGTTCTTCAAACATTCACAAATTATTAACCCTTTAAAGTTAAAGTTAAAGTTGAGGGTATTTTTCCAGTTTCTGCATCACTTGTTCTTTTCTAATATTCAAAACCTTGAACACTGTGTGACAACCTTTCCTAAATTTTTACTGTAAAGAGCCGCAATCATACTTATTTTACATTTCTGGCTCACACACACATCGGTATTACAATAAGAAATATCGAAGAGATGTTGAAAATATATATATTTATTTTCGAGATTGTTTTAGATCTCTGATTCTATATGATCATGAAAAACCTTCTGTGAAGCTGCACTGCCAACCCAGAGACGGTGAAGCTCCAACTGAGGAAGAATGATGTTGTATAAGATGATGTTTGAACAGCAGTGAGCTCCCGAAGCCTCTTTCGGGTGCTGAGGGTTAAGAACAGAGCTCAAACCTAGCGAGGCACCAAGCTAGCCTCGCTAATGAAACGTCTCAAGCCAAACTAAGACCGCGATCCTGGAGAAGCCTCGTCTATTCCACAAGCTCAGCCAGGCGTCTGGAGAAACGGCAACGTTCGCAGCTCAGTCCTCCAGAATATTCCTCAGTGTGGAAGCAGAAGAAACGATGGCTCTAGAGGATTTGAGCTAATGGCTAAAGAGAGAACTGCTAGACAGAAAAAAGAGAGAGCTGTCAGAGCTGGAAAAGGCCGGTGATGGAGGTGGCAGAAGCCGGCTTGTGATGAACGAGTTCTGAATGAGAGCAGCCGTTAGGAAAGTGAGGATCTAGCGTCCAGGTTATTAAGTCTGGAATTTTTATAATAGAGCGGGTGCCTCTGAGTGCCTGGAACAAGCTAAGCTAATCTCCTCATGAATAATGGGACCTACTTCTGCAGAGAGAGGGAGCAGCTATGGCAGAAAAATCATATTTCAGGACATGCACACACTTGGATACACACACACACACACACACACACACACACACACACACACACACACACACACACAGATTTGTTTTTAAACAGGGCGTCATACATGCTGTATATGTATCTACTCCGACCAGCCATAACATTAAAACCACCTGCCTAATATTTTGTGGGGACTCCACTAGAACCTCTGAAGGTCTGAGGTTCTGCAGCAGATCCTGTAATCTGTGAGGTGGTTCCTCCATGGATCAGACTAGTTTGTCCCTCAGAAGCTGGATCAGACTGATATCTGGAGAATCTGGAGGAACCTTGATCTCTGTGTGATGTTCCTCAAACGGTTCCTGAACAGAGTCTGCAGTGTGGGGGGGGGTCATCCTGCTGAAAGAAGAACTGCCATCAGGAACAGCGTCTCCATGAAGGGGTCTGCAGTGTTCAGGGGTTAAAGGAACATCCACATGAATGCAGAACCCAAAGTTCTCCAATAGAACATCACCCAGAGCATCACACTGCCTCCAACGCCTCGCCAACTCTTCCCCAGGTATGGGACACACACACACACACACACACACCCATACACTTGACCATCCACACGATGCAGAAGTACATGTGATCCATCAGACCAGCCCACCTTCTTCCATCACTCAATGGTCCAGTTCTGATGTTCACTGTACGTGTTTTCAGTGGTTTAAGGGGTCAGCATTAATCAGAACCCTTGTGAAGAAACTTCTTACTCTCTGCCGCGACTAGAAATAAAGATGATCCGGATGAGAGAAGACAGTTATTAAAACACGTCTGGAAAACGTTTACAAAGCCATTTCTCAGGCTCAGAGACTCCAGTTAGACCACAGTGAGAGCCATTATCTCCAAAAGGAGAAAACCTGCGGTGAATCTTCCCAAAAGTGGCCAGCCTACCAAAATACCTCCAAGAACGGCGGGACGACTCCCCTGGGAGGTCTCAAAACAGCCCCCACAGACACATAGATGATCTGTAGCTCAAGCGCCTTTGTTTTATGCAGCAGGACAATCCGAACAGCTGGAACCCCGTCTAGATCCTCACGCTCTGACGTTCTGCACAGAAAGAGCCACCCTGATCTCTTCACCAAATTATTTCGTTGCTACTAAAAGTGGCACACCCAGTAACGTTTAGGGGGGCACTTACTTTTTCACAGACATGATCCAGATGTTACAAATTATTACAAGTCAGTTAAATTTTTCCCTGTAACCAAAAATGAGCTTTTAAAAAATGTGCACTTTTTTTCTGCAAAGATACAAAAACAAACTTACACACACACACACACACACACACATACACACACACAGACACAGGCACACACAGACACACACACACACTTACTTTTTACCAAAACCCTTAATCAGCTGTAAACAGATCAGCTTACACACATGGCACGCCGTGCTGAGACTGCAGGTAAATGTTTTCCTCTTCTTAAAAGAAATATATATATATCTGGCATTTTAATCTGAGGGATGTGAGCATAAATAAAGGATCGCGTGGTCTGATCTCCACACCGAGCCCGACAGAGGTCCCGCGAGTCCGTTAGCCGGCGTGCTATAGCACATTCTCTGCGGGCTGCATAAGTACATGTCTCGAGTCTCCACCATCTATTTATATTCCCCTTATTTTTGGGGAAGAAACATTAAATGAAAAAAAGATAAAAATGCCCAATTTGAGAAAAAAAAATTCCTCCCCACATCCCCCCAAAACAGGGCTAAACCTTTTCCGCACTGAGAGTAAGTGAAGGAGGAAAAAACAGAGAGGAAGAGAGAAAGAGAAAGAAAGAGAGAGCGCGATGTCAAGATGACATACGCCGAGAAATGAAATACTGTCCACAAAAAAAAAACAAAAAAAGAAAAACTAATGCAGTCCAGATGTCGTTTGGAGGGAACAGAGAAAAAAACTGTATACAGGCTGCTTAATCCACTTAAAATCTAAAATTTCCAACAGTTATGAAAATATTTTTCCATGAAATACGCTCCAGATGAAGAAGCAAGCAAGCATGCACCCCCCCCCCCCCACTCCGCGCTGCTCTGACGTGCGAGCTCTTAACGAAGTGTTTACTCTTTCACGACTCCTCATCCACAAATTACACGTTCATCGAGGACCAATTACAGCTAATCAAGTACAAAAGCTTCACTACCGTCTCCTGGCACCCGGGTGCTTAAACGTTCCTCCACTGCTCCGTCCGCCTCGACCTGTCAGACGGAGGTGGGCTGCTGTCTGGGAGATCATCAGGTCCCTCAGAGCTTTAGGTGAAGTTGCAGCAGCATTTTGGAGATAAGAGGCTCACGTCACTAATAGGGCCTGCAGGACTGCTGACAGCATGAGTTTCTGCCGGGTTCTCCAGTTTCCTCCCACAATCCAGAGACATCAGGTGCCCTGGAGATGCTAAACTGCCCCTAAGAGTGACTGTGTGTGACTGTGTGTGTGTGTGTGTGTGTGTGTGTGTGTGTGTGATGGACTGGTGACCTGTTCAATGTGTTTCTCCACCTTTCGTCCTGGGACCGGATTCACACCGTGGCTGGAGTAAGCAGCTCAGAAACTGCATGGGTGGATTACCAACTATTCAAACCTTATCAACCACCTGTAACACCATAGTAACCACCTAGCAACGCCTCAACAATGACTTTGAACACCCTAGCAACTACCTAGCAACATCATGGCAGCCACTACTGTTATCACAACAACCAGCTAGCTACAACTTAGCAACCAGTTACGATGCCATAGTAACCACCTAGCAACACCTTAACAATGACCTTGAACACTCTAGCAACCACCTAGCAACATCATGGCAACCACTACAGTTACCACAACAACCAGCTAGCTACAACTTAGCAACCAACACAACAATAACCCAGCAACTACCTGGGACACCATGGCAACCACCCAGCAACGCCACAGCAACCAGCTAGCAACACCATAGCAACCACTAGAGTTACCATATTACCCGGAGAGCTACATCTTAGCAATGTTCCAGGCATTAGAGAACAGTTTTTTTAGCAAATGTTGCTGCATCATGAAGTGTCCACAAAGACCAGAGGTCACCAACCCTCCTCCTGGATATCCACCCGGCAAAACACAGCTCACACAGCTGATTCGGCTAATCAAGAACTTCCGAAGGCAATAATTAGTAGGACCAGGTGGGGTTGATTAGGTTTGGAGCTAACGTTTGCATAAAGGTAGATCTCCTGGAGTAGAGTTGATGACCACTGTTTCAGGCCTCCTCATGCAGAGCTCTTACAGCTGGTGGCTCTCCAAACCTACCCAGTCTGGTTTAGGAGACCGTTCCAGTGGAGTTTTACATCACTTGCAGTGGAACTAGTCTTATCTCCTCCCCAAGTTCTTTGTGTTTTTTTGTTTAATAGAAAAGCTGTATTCTAAACATTGCTCCTGGGCATACACTGCTGTTATTTTTTTGCAGGGCGAACGCCCGAACTACTAGGCCACCAAATTGCAAATTATGTTATTTCCCTTAATTACACAGGTCAACAGGTCAAAATCATCAGAGATTTTATGAGTTTATGAGGGTTCTGTAGTGTTTTTCATGCTGATTTCAAATCTGTGTTTAGTTTTTCCCGCACACACAGTTTTTGTGATGAAGCTCGTTATATGTTGCATGATAGTTGGTATAATTATCATATAATTATCATATAATTATCATATAATAATCATATAATAATCGTATAATAATCGTATAATAATCATATAATAATCATATGCTGAGTGTTTTTGAAGAAACAGTGGTGTCTGACTGACACTGATCATTATATCTATGCCACAGTGTGAGTCTGTCTGACTTCACACTGAAAATATTGAAATCTGAAAATATTGATCTGAAATCTGCATGAAAAACTGGTTTAGAAAAGTGTGTTGTGGTTTCTGATGATTACACATTTTTTTGACCTGTGTTATCACAGACGTAGGCCTTTAGAAGTAGCCTTTGGACACCAAGCATGTCTTGGTCCATCGACTACACTTAGATAAATAGGTTGGAATAAAATTGTGTAAATTCGATCGTTCAACAAACTTAGACTCATCAGTCCCTGCCCAGCCCCTGGCATTATATTTGGCCATTGGAACAGTGGCATTCAGACTTCTGCCGAAAACCCAGGGCACCTGATTAACTGCCGGATTGATGTTCTCTCTCTGCTCAGGAGGAACTGACTTTGGAAAGGACAAAAGATAAGTGAAGGTTACGTCCCCCTCCAAGGTGACTGCTGCTTTAGCTTGGGCCGAAATTACCGAGTGAAACCGGCGTTTTGGGGACTCTGGAGGCTCCGGGGGAAAAGTGGAAACTTCTGAAGAATGTAAGGACCTCCAGCAACAAAAAAGAAACCAGGTGAAATATTAAAGTATGCCAGGAACCTTCAGACGGAGCGACCCGAGCCCAGCAGCAGCAGCAGACCCCAGGCGGACCCCAAGCGGAGAAGCTGGGCAGCCGCCGGTCAGCAGATGGTTTCTGCGGTTCCTCCCCTCCTGCACCAGAGAACCCGGCGCCTCTCAGCTTTGCCCAGAGCCTATTTTTACTCCATTCTCCTTCACCCCCCTCTTCACCACTCCACTCTGTCTTCCCCCCCCCTCCTCCTTCACTTTCCCCCACTTTCACTCACTCCTCTCTCCCGCTGTCTCTTTCTTTCCCTCTCTCTCGAGCCGCAATCCGGTCTTTATGCGTGACAAGCAAAAACAGAGAAAAAAAATTACAAAAAAAACAAGGAGAGAGGGAGGGAAGAAGGGAGGGGGGTGGAAGGAGGGAGGGAGGGAGGGGGGACCCAGCATGGCTTTCAGGGCCATGGATCCCATGTTGCTCTTTTTCTCCTCCCTCCACATTTTCTTTTTTTTTCCAGTAAGTATTTATTCTGCAGCACCTCTTGCCAAAAGCGTCCGGTCACCGGCCTGGAAGGATGAAAGTTTCTCGACGGCTTCTTTTGAGGCCCCAATAAATCTAACATTGTACATTCACAGCGGCCCGGGACCTAAACGAGCCGGACGTTTGAGGGATGTCTCGATACTTCCGCACGGAGCCTTTAAAGTGGAACCTTTTAGGGTTGCCAAGTATGCCGGAGTCACTGTCACGGCAAAGAGAGAGACAGAGAGAGACACAGGGAAAGGGAGAGAGAGCAGGGTGAAGCTGAAAGAGCTCCGTCGCCTGGTATTCAGACCCATTACATGTCAACTGTGGAACCCAGGGAAGGGATCATGGTATTTAAGCAGCTAATCTGACATGAAGAGTCAATTCACGTACAATGTGCTCATGTCCATGACCCTGGCAGGGGTCCCCCGCTTTCGGGCGGCATTTTACCATCACAATGCTGCCGGGATACGCCGGCAATCTGGTGCTGGTTATTCAGGAAGATAAACAGATAAACGGAACACTCTGTGAAACCTCAAAAGTATATTATTTCATTTTTTTACAACCAAAAAATCTTCACATTCTTAGTCGCATTGACAGGAACAATAAGAAAGCGTCTAATATGACCTGGAATAAAGTATTCATGTTCATTAAAGGCTTCCTAAAGGACTTTCCAGTCCAGTCCCTGAACCTGACCAGTTTCAGAGGAATGTTTTTGTTGGTTAAGACACACAGTGACCTACGTAT
>JBBPCY010000001.1:16804723-16825652 GCA_037974405.1 Brachyalestes nurse
TGTTGGGAGGAGGATGCTGAGGAGAGACTGAGTGTGTTGGGAGAAGGATGTTGAGGAGAGACTGAGTGTGTTGGGAGAAGGATGCTGAGGATGGAGCTGCAGGGAAGAGGAGGAGAGGAAGGCCTAGTTGGAGGTTTGTGGATGTGGTGAGGGAGGACATGCAGGCGGTAGGTGTTAGAGAGGAAAATGCAGAGGACAGAAGGAAATGTGGCAACCCTTAATCGGGACGTAGTAGAAGAAGAAATTTATACTTTGTAAAATGTCTTTTTTTTCAAGAATTTCCATGTGTCTTTGGAGGGGTCAATGTAAAACAAGTTCAGTTATTATGCTTGGTTTAGGCCTGCTGTTTTATTGGAAAATAACACTTATTTGGCTGTAAGTGAATGATGTATTCAGTAGAAGAAACAATTAATACTCTGGATGGCCTAGAGGTTAAGGCATTGGCCCTGCAATCAGAAGGTTGGGGGTTCGAATCCCAACCGTTAGTGTCACCACTGAGGTTCTCTTGAGCAAGGTACCATCCCCCGGGCGCCACCCGTGGAAAAGCTCCATTGGTGATACAATGGCACATCAGTGCCTGACTGAAGTTTACCCATAAATATGGTAATAAGTTTTGAAAGTCAGTTCTTTGGTCTGATGAGAAGAAAGGGAGAGGCCTTCAACCCTAAAAACACAGTTTTAGACACACTGTTAAACATGGTGGTGGGAGCATCATGTTGTGGGGCCCTGGGAACCTCGTTCGTGTTCATAGCTGCTGAACACTAAATGATTAGCATAGTTAGTGAGTATCAAATTCTAGGTGTTAAATAATAAATAAGCCAAGTGTCAGTGTATTAACAGCATTTAGGCTCTTCTGATGATGACACCACACATTTTGAGAAGCTCCTCTTACTTCATGCTAGGTTTCCCTAACTTCTCACCTGCAACGTGTCTTACCCTCTAGCGTACCAGGCCGCTCTGCAGCTAGGTCAGGACCCGTCCAACGACTGTCCAGACACTCAACGCACCATCAGGATTGTGGCTCAGAAACAGGGCACTAATGAGGCCACTTTGGGTCCAGAATACAGCGGACGCAAAATCACCATCCAGAACAGTAAGTCCTCTGGAAACTGTCCTTAACTTCTCATCTAGTACAGCCAGCATCACCCTTTTAGAAGTAATGAAAGAAAGAAAACATTTTCGCTGGTGTCCTATGATCTTAGAAGAACACTTCAGAAAAAAAAAACTCAACTGATGTTTGCCATATTGTTACCTGTGGAGGTGGATGAATTATTGCCTTTAAGATGGCTACCATTTATAGCTGTACTAGGAACCCTGGTACATGTTTATAGACAGCAGTATGAGCACAAACTAGTTCATTTTACTTAACAGCTTGATATTGTTTAAGGCAAGTGTGAGACACATTCATTTGGTTGATATATAATCTTATTTTTAAACCAAATTATTCCTTTTAAGTCTAAAAAAGGTTGCATTTAACATTTTTAAACAAGAACACTGTTGGACACCTGTTGTTTCTGTCTGCTGAGGAATTTTCTGTCATTTCTGTCAGAGGCTGACCTGGTGATCTCTGAAGTGATGTGGTGGGACAACGGCATCTACGTCTGCTCCATTCAAGCTGTTGGAGATATGACGGATGGCAGAGACCAGTTCGTCAAGCTTATTGTCTACAGTGAGCAGCTTTTTCTCCGTACACAAATAAGCAGCCTCAAGCAGAGGCCATTGTCAGCTTTTCTATTTTGAACAGAACAAATCAATAGTAACTTCTTATTTTATGTTGTATTGTGATTTTTTTTTTTGTGTGTGTGTGAGATTTTACATGTGTATCTTATTTTTGCAGACTGGCTGACCGTACTCTTCATCATCCTCGGAGTCATTCTCATCATCATCCTCTTTGGTATCTGCTGCTGCCAGTGTTGTCCACAGCGCTGCTGCTGTTACATTCGCTGTCCATGCTGCCCACGGACTTGCTGCTGCCCTGAAAAAGGTAGAGCCAGAAACAAATTCACACAAGGAGTGTAAAAATCTAACCTCGAAATGACGCAATTATACTTTCGTTCTTTAGAAACCTATATAAAAATCAGTTAAAACTCAAGAGATTCAAGATCTCTTAACTATCTAAGCTTGACTATTGAGATATATATTATGATATATACTTATCATATATGTATTGAATATTGCATTTTATCACAGATTACTGTGACATATGAGAACCAGTTGTTTGTCATAAAATTCTCCTCCAAATTACAACTGATAAGTTGATGTACCGACCTTTCAGAAATGCTGCTTGTGGCTGTTGCTGCCTCAATCCCAGTGTATTGAGAAGGACAAGAGCACCCCCTTTTGACTAACTACTGTACTGCGATTTTAACAATGGTAAACTGATGAATTGAACTAGCAAGTCCATGCAAACCCACACTGTACATTAATTCTTCCTATCAGCGGTGATGCAGCACAGGATGATGAAGGAGGCTCAGAAGGCCATGAACGCGTGGACCAACGGACAGATGTATGCCCCCCTGAGTAACGCTAGCTCCCAGGCATACCAGATGAATCCCATGCTGTATGCAGGTCAGTCAACCAAAAGTTCTTTTCTGTGTAAAGTATGTTATATTAATATGAATAATATGAATTCTGTCCATTTAAATCAGCCTGTGTCATCTTTCTTCATGAATTCAAAGTGTGCTTAGTGTGCCGTCTGGTGGTACTGTGTGTGCTACATGGATTTTGTGAAACTAAGCCCTGATTGATTCCATTCACTGGAAAACCATTCCTCTTATTTTATTTGATTCAAGATGGTGACTGATTTCTGACTTGTGTGCATTAATCTCCCTAACAAAGAGGAGCTTAATCCTCCTTATTCTGTGTCAAAGTCTGTATTCACATTACAGTGTACATTGTTTTTTGCCTAAACATAACAGACTGAGCTGTGCTTATTGTTTAAAATCAATGTTTAAATCATGTTCATATGTGGCCTTACTTATCAGGTATACAGTTGTTTCTTCTTTTTATAGTTGTATAAAAATTCTATTTTTAAAACCCACTATTTTATTTATTACACATGCATTGAAAACTGTTGTCATCAGCTGCTAACTTGATGCTAAAATGTGTGCATGCACCTTCAAAGGTGTGTGGGTCTCTTACTAATGCACACGTAAACCAAGAAGGCAAAAATGAGCTGCTTCGTAGACTCTACCGGGCCAACAGGATCATAATTCAAATTGATTGTTGATTTATATAGTTTAGAATTATATACAGGGGTGGATTGGAACTAAAAATACAGCCCTGGAAATAGGCCCACCAGCTGGACATGTAGAAACACCAGCAGGGTCCTCCTGATCTCACACCAAATAACATCACAAAACCAGTGTTGATGATCGGGGCTGTGTTTATGAAAGTAACCTAGTAGCCTTCAAATACAACAGCTATATACGTTCCAAACCCCACAACAGAAAGATTCACTCTTTTCTGTTGGCCTTTCCCTATGGATTTTATGCCTGATAAAGAGTGTATTAGTGCCCTCTGCTGGTGTTGGCTGGTTTCTCAGTTAAGGAGAAATCAGCACCACCACCATCACCAAGAAAGCCCAGCAGCGCCTCCACTTTCTGAGGAGACTGCGTAAGGCCTGCCTTCCACCTCCAAACACACCACCTTCTACCAGGAGAACATCGAGCGCATCCTCTGCAGCTGCATCACTTCACTGTGTCCGCAGCGCTACCGGCATCATCGCAGATCCCACCCACCCCTCACAGGGACTGTTTTTCCCCCTGATTTCTGGAAAAGGGTTCAGAAGTATCCGTACCACCACTACCAGACGTCACAACAGCTTCTTCCCACAAGCTATTAGATTCCTGAACTCAGAACCTGCACGTAACATCAGGGTTCTGAACAGGGTCTAACCTCGTACTGAACTACTATAAAAAATGCACATGACTGCATTAAAACTGTGCTGCTAAAATGTGTTTTAAAAAATGCTCTACCTCAGAATACACACTTATGTGCACTATCGGCCTTTTTTTTTTTTTTTTGCTTAGATGCTGCACTATAATGTTGCGGCAGTTTTTGACTCTGCACTTTGTCTTTGTTTTACACTATTTGCTTCAGAGAATGCTATTTCAGCCCTCTGTGTACTTGTGTATGTGGCTGCACAGACAATAAACTCTAGAATATTGAAGCTGATGTGGACTGAAACGCTGATTAAGATGAAATCTGTTTCCACAGACAAGCATTAAGTGTGAATTTACACTTTGGTTTTTTTTTTTCCTATCCAGGTTCAGCATCAGGAAAGATGCCCATGACTCCTGTGCCCCCGATGCCCCTCCCGCCTCCTCATCTGGTCCAAATGCCTGTCAACATGCCACCACCCAGCATCCATGGCAATGGGAGCATCCCCGGCAGCGTACACAGTACCAACAAGGTGCTGGACTACCTGGAGAATCAGGTGCGAGGCATGGACCTGACCAGCCCCCTCCTCCAGCCTCAGCCAACCATGCACCCAATCCCCCCTCCGCCGCAGCACATGCCCCAAAACGTGCCGTTCTCCGCTGGCCCTCCCAGCATGCTGTCCGCGCTGAATGATGGTCCTGGCCCCCGACGGCCCCATGGAACTCGCCCCCCCAGCGGCTCATCCGGCTATGGCCGGCACTACCCTCCTCCTTCCGGACGCAGCATGACCCGAAGCTACAGTCAGGAAGACATGCTGGATAACCGGAGCCGGGCTGGAGGGCCCGGTTACCGTCCGCGCTCACGATCCAGGGATGACCTGCTGGCGAATCCCGGACGCCCAGGACCATCCAGACATGACCAGAGATACTCACCCCCACGTCGCCGGGGCTCCTGGGGCTCGGCCAGTGATGAAGACAGCAGGAGGGGAGGGGCCAGAGGAGCACGAGGTGGAGCCTATTCCGAACACCCACCCAGCTACAGCGAGTACGAGCCAGGCCAGAAGCCGATGAAGCGCCCAGAGCGGTTCTCTGTAAGATTCAGTATTTGTTCTCCTCTGAAAATACTAACACATCTTGCCACAGTCACAAGAAAACAGTGTTTCATTTTTATTTTATTTTGAATTTTTTTATTCTACTCTGTTTACCAGGTTACAAGAGATTTGTACAAGTACAAGTGATGTTTTGACATATTACCTTTTTTAACTCTATTCTGCCCAATAGATGGAATCAGTTATTGTGTATATAAACTATAAACAATATTTTTTGGCCATTTTATGTTGCATTGATGCCATATACAGCATATTGCCTTCAGGCAATTTTTGTAACAATTTTGGATCGTTAGTTTAATATAAAATGGGGGACTAAAATTTACCTAAACAGTACCCTTTTTTTCTAGCAGTGTACTGTACATGTTTTGGTCAATATATGTGCTGAGGATTTTCATGGAATGATAATATTGTCACTTTTGTAAATATAATGCACAGTGTATTTGTGTTAACTTCACTAAGGCTTTTTAGAATAATCTCCAGATCTGGACATCTTTAAATTCTTTTTTTAATATATATTTTTTAATAACGCGCACACACACTGTTTCAGTGCATTGACTACACCTTCTCTCTCCTGTAGGAACGCAGTGGTACCAGTATAGTAATCTGAAGAGCCTCTCTGAACCACCATTATGGAGCTTATCCTGAAAAACTCTACCTTTAAACCATCGCCAAGGACTGCCATGAAAATATGAAGGTTTTTTATAAAGGTTTTAAAAAGGAATGCCCAACCTTGCTCTAGAAGACCTTCTGTCCTAATTGTGACATTTAGACGCTTCTGTAGACTGTGAGAAACTGGACCTGGCGCTTTAGGTTGGGGTAAGTAAATTCCCAGGAACAGGGCTGGGCATCTGTAACCTCTTTTGTTTTTTTTTTTTTTTTTTTTTTTTGGTCTTAATTTGTTGGCCCAACATTTTTGAGAAAAGTGTATCTTGGTACTGAGAGCTGTTTTTATCACAAGACCTATTTTGTTTTTTCACTGGGTCCCTTCTGATTAACCAAGAGGGTGCAGTTGAATGTCCACCAGAAAAGAAACATTTAATTTTCACCAAAATGAAGGTACAAGAGTACCTAGTCCCTGATTTAATGTAATGTACAGTGTACATAAAGGTGATCTTTTGGAAGCGTTTGTTTATGGTATATGTAGATATTAAGGCTATAGTGAGTTTTACAGCTGTTTTGTTTGCCTCGTGCAAGTGCCTCATATATTTATTCTTGAAATTTTCTCAACAGCAAAGTAAGCAAGCATCCCAATATTTACAGTGATGCATGACAATTAGAATAAAAAATCTCTTTAGTGTTGGACAGATTAATGGTAATAAGATACTGTAATATATGATGCTATTTCAACTTATGGTGGTATCAAAGTTCTTTTCTTTGTCTATAAAATAAATGGCCAAATGAACATTCATTGTTTACATGTGGGAGGTCACTAATTTGTGGTGTGAGTGTTTATTTGTGGTGGTGCTGATTGAAAGTGGCAAAATCAGGACCTTGAGAAACTGTATTTTCAAAAAAACTATACATGGTCTTTGCTTAGCAATGGCTAAGAGCTACACACACCACAAAACTCTTAGATATGAGTTTTTACCTCCTAAACTGTCATTTTACCATTATTTATCTGGAACCAAGCCTGTACTGTGGCATGTGGCTCTTTTGGTTTACTAACTAAGCTGCTGTTAGTTTAGCAAACAAGCTACAGATCCAAACACCAGAACATGTTTGATTTTGGCTTTCTGTCACTTCGACAACAGTCACTCGACTTTGCTCTCAGATAGTAGGTTTTTTTTATCATCTGCACTTGTATCGGCAGAGCACTGGTCAGTCAGAACTTAAAGTGTATTGTGTAACACTACTCACTAATCTAATGCTAAGTTAGCCAACAAATGCTACAGCTCCAAACGCCATGGCACAGGTTACTTTCCACATTTTATTCCATCCACCAGCAGCTGTTTGACTTTACTCCCTCCAATTTGAGTCTACACATGTTTTTTTTTTTTTTTATTGATTTTTATTAATTTGCTTTGGTATTTGCTCTGGTTAGTGCTAATGATAAACAGCCCCCCTCCTAGTTAGCTGCGCCAATAAGTGCTACATTTAACTGAAGGTGGGTTTCTGACTTGGAAGATCAGAGGAACCTCGCTAACCCTGAACCCAAATCCAAAATGGCTGGTGTAAGCTGTAGTAAATGTTGTTTATTAGCACTTTTATCTTATTGATGTCTCATAAAATCATTCGTGCTCACAGTATTGTCCAACTTCTATCTGTGGACGTGTTGCTGTGTTGTGTGTGTGTGTGTATATGTAAAAAAAATTCCATAATCTGATCAAGTATTGCTGATGATGAATAACAGTAGCAAAGCTTGGCCTTTTCTGATTTGGATGTGGCATCACTCAGAATCAGAAAGCTTTATTGATCGTGGAGCAAATTACTTATGCCAGCTCTGACTTCCCATTTCTGAGGTATGCAACAAGAGTCTCAAATCATAACCTTTGAGACTGGTGTTGCATAGATGTTTTCAGTATTCATTAAATAATAGATAGGAATTGATTACTTTTACCTCCTTTTGCTGACCACGTAGGTGTAAAAGTGGCAAACACTTTTATCTCATTTTCATATGTCAACTTCAACCCCCACAATAATAATAAGTAATCATATATACTGCAGTAATATATGGAGATGGGTCAGAAAAAAGTGGACACAGCCAGACCCTATGTCTCCTCTTGTAGGCCTGTTGAGCTTTGATACCATCATAAGTGGACCTAAATGGGAAAATGCTCATGTATCAGTTCTTACTTCGTGTATAAATCTTAAAAGCTATTTATCTAACTTCTGCCTATAGAATGTTGTTTTTTTTTCATTTTATTTTTTAACATGATTGAAGGAAGCCTTGTGTCTGATACTGATCCGCTGATTGATCTGAGCCAAACAAAGACACACTGACAACAAAACAAACATTGAAAAGAAGTGACTACTGTTTGTGTGGTGAAGGGGCATTTTTTTTTTAATACTTTGAGATATAAACTGACAAAATGTTCTATAAAAATTTTAAAATATGCAAACTGTGCAATAAAATATTTTATTAAACATGCTGATACTTTGTTTTTGTTTATTTAATCCCTGCAGCCTGTAAGATATAAAATCCATCACTTTTTGTAATAATAATAATTAAAAATACTAAAACGATGGAGAGTTAAGTACAGAAAATGGTAAAAACAAGAAATATATATATGTTACGAAAAAGGTACCATCAGATTTGGCTAAATCAATACGTTTTAGTGTCAACTATATACACATACATGCATGCGCACGTGCGTGTATATATAAATAAATGTTGGCAACTATTAACATGTTATTCATCGCATTTTTACACGCAAATTTAAATAATTTAAAAGTAGTGTATAGTGCACTTTTATTTTTTTAAGTACTGCTGTATGAACAGAAGTCCAAGAACATTTGGTTTGCAAATGTCTTAAATAGGACCTTTTTAAGCTGCAGCTCAAATATTTCTAAATCTCAACTTAAACATTAATGTAATCAAATCAAATATAAAAACAAAGTTGCTTGCCACTTCAGGATATTCATGTTTTATCTAGTTTGTTATGGAAAAACAAGTTACCCTCAGAGTCCAGAGCATGGGGGGCCAGAACCATTATAGCAGCTGCAAAGGGGGACCAACTCCACATGAGAGTCTATGTATCTGAGTGCAGTGTCATTAAACTCCCTGTTGCTGTAATGGTACTTTTGTCCATATAATATGAACAAAATGGGACACCTGACCCCTGTGAAAACCAGCCGAAACGCAGAGCTGTGTGCTCTGCGCACTCACAAGTTCAAAATATAAAAACCCTGTGTTAACACACGATAAAATTGGCAGCATTAAGTAAATAATATGTTAACATGATAGTGTTACTGTGCCCAGACCTAAAATATATATAAGTAGCAAACATGATTTAATCTACCGAAGTATTGATTTAGCCAAATTAGGTATTTGATGGTACACAGAAGTAATACTGAGCGTCCATAATGCTATGGAAATGCTATTTATCCTGCTGATAATCGTAAAGGACTGTTTTCTACTTTGATGTCATGTGTATTTGTTCTAATATTTGTGGGGTGTACCATGTCAAAGCTTTCTCTTTCACAGCAGCCTGTTTTTGTATTATGTCTCAGCTGGACAGCAAAGCAGACATGACTGTTACATTTCAATGTGACTTTAGTGTGATTGGGTGGGGCAAAACTGCTGCATGCTGAATCAGGCAGATTTAGGACAAAGGTTTTATGACATCACAAATATTATACTTACAGTATAAGAACTTCATGGACTGAGGAGTGAAATGAAACTTAAACAAAAAGTGGAAAAAAGTGCTTTTAAAAGTGAGAAAACCCTGCACTGTACTGTACATGATTTCCCATGATGTGGGCCCTTTAATACCATTAGTATTACTACTGGCAATTATTACAGATAAACAGCAAAGTTTTGACAATCTTTGTGCAGTGGGGATTTTTACAGAGATTTTGCAGTTTCTGTGGGAATTTGTCCCCATTCATTTTGTAAAGCATTTGTGGGGTCAGGCACTGATATTGGATGAGAAAGCCTGGCTCACAGTCTCTGTTCCAGTTCATCCCAAAGGTGTTGGATGGGGTTGAGGTCAGGGTGAGTCAAGTTCTTTCACACCGAACTCCTCCATCCATCTCTTTATGGAGCTTGCTTTGTTCACTGGGACACAGCCATGCTGGAATAGAAAAGGTTCATCCCCAACTGTGTCCACAAAGTTGGAAGCATGGTGTTGATGAAACTTTCTTGGTGTGCTAAAGCAGTAAGAGTGCCCTTCACTGGAAGTAAGGGGCCTAGCCCAAACACTGAATTAAGAGTGCCAATACTTTTGTCCAGATAGGTATCACGCAGTGGTGGGTTCTCACCACTGCGCATGCGCACATCGCGGCTAGTCGCGTTGGGGATGACGCGCCGAGGGAGGACTCGCTCTGCCACGTCGGTCTGAGAGACTGGAGCTCCTCTAACCTGCCTGCAGCTCACACACCAGCCTCTCCTCGGCTTCATGCCCCACTTCTCCCTCTCAGTACTGGTTCACCTGTGTCTCGTCTCCCTCTCCTCATCTTTACGGACGGATCTGCGGCTCTTCTTTTTATTTAAAAACCCTCCAGACCCGCAGCCTCTCTCCGGACAGAAACAAATGCTTTCTCTCCTCTCACTCTTATCCTGCACCACGGCTGACTGATGTCTCTGGTTGATGTGTGAGTATCTTCTCCTTCCCTTCTGTCCGGGGAAACAGGCTCCTGGAGTTACTCGAAATCAGTTTTGACGAGAAAAAGTGGACACTTCTGCAAACGAGCCTGGAGCTGTTAGCTTGAATGCTAACAGTCGAACCAGCTATACGATTGAAAAGTACACACCTCTCCCTTCCCGTCGTGTTTTTTTATATGTTGGGTCTCTTCACACAGCAACTGGGTCTGTTCGGCTCTTATTCAGTGTTGGAGGCGCTTTACGAGCCAAACCTGGCTAAGTGTGAGGCTCAGCTAGAGCTACAGGTTGCCTCTACCTGAGGGGAGAAGAGGTCCACAGGTCTGACTGATGAGCGCAGAGCTACGCCATATGGACAAAAGTATTGGGACACGCCTCTTAATTCAGGGTTTGAGCTAGGCTAAGTTACTTCCAGTGAAGGACAATCTTAATGCTTCAGCATACCAAGACATTTTTGAAAACGCCGTGCTTCCAACTTTGTGGACACAGTTTGGGAAGAACCTTTTCTATTCCAGCATGCCTGTGTCCCAGTGCACAAAGCAAGGTCTATTAAGGCATGTTTGGATGAGTTCGGTGTGGAAGAACTAGACTGGTCGGCACAGAGCCCTGACTTCATCCAACACCTTTGGGATGAACTGGAGCAGAGATTGTGAGTCAGACCTTCCTGTTCAACGTCAGTGCCTGAACCTCATAAATGCTCTACAGAATGAATGGGCAAAAGCTCCCACAGAAACACTCAATTGTCCTAGAAAATCTTCCTAGAATAGTGGAAGCTGTTATAGCTGCAAAGGGGGACCAACTCCATATTAAAGTCTGTATTTGAATGCAGTGTCATTAAAGTCCCTGCTTGTGTAATGGGCAGGCGTCCTAATACTTTTGTCTATTATAGTGTAAAGTAGCAGAATCAAGCGTGGTAAAGATGATCATTAAACTTATTTGAGTTGTTAATTTTGGTGGTAAAGTCAGCATACAGAATTTAACATCTAATAGTGTGAAACAGTACGAGGCTCTCCTCCTGTCCTTTTTTTATTCCTTCTTGTCCAGTTCAGTTATTTGGTAGGATGTGTTTAGATGCAGCGTGCACGGTCTCTTGTGGACAGTAATGAAGTTTGTGGCAGTTAAAGCTGTGTTGCGCATGTTTTTGTCAAGTTCCTCATTTTACTCTACGTTGCACTTTGCTGAACCGCAGTGGCCTGTTTGTGCTGCGTGTCAAACATATGGCGTGAAGTCCAGCACACACTCGGAGAGAGAGGGGCTGGGCCATATGGACAGAAATTACACACTGGGATATTGAATCACCCCATTCTGGGACTGCCGGCTTGTTTTTGGTAAATTAAACTAAACAATCGCCTGAAAAATCAGTCAAAACCTGTTTGCTATTCAGTTTTCTTTGTCATGTACTTGGTTGTACTAGTACAACACGTATAGAATTGTGTTCCTGGGTCAGTCTATGACGCTGTGCAAAAGTTACCAGTTAATTTAAATTGGAGAAATTTGACTAAGGTTATAAAAAATATACAGAAAAGGTGTGTTCCATATAAACAAACATTTCATTTAGTAACAAGATCTGGGAAGTGTGCATAAAATGTGGCTTGCTTGGGAACCGCAAGATGGGGGTGCATTAAAAGCAACCGAGAGAGTCAGTGGCTCTCAGAGACTTCTGTAGGGTCAACATCTTTGCTCCAACTCCAACACCAGGGCAGACTAGGGGTACCTGAGGACCAGTTTGAGGAGTACTGGAAGATTCCTTTTATATATTTACCTTGTAGCTGTAGTGCAAAAGTAAAGACGCACACTTTAGAGAACAACCAGTCTTGCCTGATCTGGGGGGTGTTTAGTATTAGTGTACCTTTGAATGGTTGTTAAACTGTTGCCATGTTAGTGTTGCACTTGATGTAACTGGGTTCAAAGCAGGAGTGGCAAAATGGTAATTTTATTATAATGTGACAAATTACATCCCAGCGCCTGTTTTTTTTGAGCATATCAGGCTTAAAGAACACTGACTGTTTCATTAAATATAGTGTAATTGTTTAACTAGATTTCATGTAGTGCACAAGTGAAATGAGCTACTAAAATGTTTTTTTTTTAATGTGGCACTACTGGGACATTCATTGTAATCTTATGTGAGAACATTTGCATGTTGCATCCTGCGAAGTCAGTTTGAAAAAAAAGTTGATCAGCACATGAGATGTTTTGCAGCCCTAAATGTAATTCAACTCTTATTTATGTTGTGACTGCAAATGTGTTTGTCCTTTTACTTAAAAAAAAAAAATCTTTTGGTACTATTTATGCACTGTTCATGATGAGTCAGTTCTGATGCGGTTAAAATAGTTTTAAATCCCCAGAGGATGCGTTTTCTTCCCTCTGTGTCCTGTAGGCTGGTGCACGTATTCGTAGACCTCGAGTCAGTTTTGTCGTTGCTCAACAGTGTGAGAGATTGATGATGTTCCCTCTGCATTCCAGTTTTTGTGGATTGCTGCATATCTCCAGGAGCTGTGTTGATGTGTGGTGTGCAGTCTTAGGTTTTCACCTGGAGGGAATGTTTCCCTTCAATCTTTCCTTCTTTGAGTCATGGTATTATAGAGCAACCCATTATTTCCCCTCCTAATCATTATTATAAATGTCTTTGGCTGGTCTCATTTCAGACCTTGTCTACAGATCATTTTTACAAGCATGACGTATCTTCTGTCCAGAGTCTCACAGTAAAGCCTTTCAGCTGCTCAGTTTGGCAAAATATAATCCAGTTTGATCATTAGGTTGATATTTTAATTACTATGAATTGCCTTACTTAGTCTAAATAAATGTGCTCTTGTTGAGGAATGGGATGATTAATCAGTTTGCATCTTCTGCATCATTTCCATTTGATAATGTACCTTTTCCAGTGCAAGGTGTTTTTGTTATTATTATCATTATTATTATTATTATTATTATTATTATTATTATTATTATTATTATTATTATTACTATAGTTTTTTTCTCCGCCTTTTGCCCTGTGACCACTGGAACAGGTTTCAGCTTCCCCTGCAACCCTGGTTAAGGATAATTGGGTTCAGATAATGAATGAATGAATAATAATAATAATAATAATAATAAGGAACCCTTCTTGACAGTAGTTCACAAAAATATCTGTTTACTTGTTCAGATATTGCTGTATTTACGCAACATTCATGCGCTTTTTTTCCTCAGTGTGTTTAATCCGATATCTGTTGTAGATGTGGGTGTTCTCACACTCTCATTCATTGTCTTGCACTTTCCCCACTGTAGCGTTCTGTTGTGTGGTTTCTGAGTTTGTGTGCTGAGCAGCTGCCCCTTTTATCTTCTGCAGATCAGACGACTCTGGCAAAGTCTATCCGTACCAACCGCGCATACATTTTATTTTGTAAATGCATGACTTTTCTATGTTCTCTCTTTCCAGCGGCCGGGCTGCGCTGGGCGAGGCCGTGAGGACGTGGTCACTGGGAGCTGCCGGGGTTGTGGTGGTGGTGGTTATTGACGTGGGAGCCGGACATGCCCGGGGGCCGCAGGGGTCCGAGTAGACAGCAGCTCAGCCGCTCGGCGCTGCCCTCCCTGCAGACTCTGGTAGGGGGCGGCCTTAGCAACGGCACAGGCCCCAGGAGCAGGTATGACCTTCAGTATTTTATACTCTATATCAGTGGTTCCCAACCTTTTTCCTTGAAGCCCCCCTTGCCTGTGTCCAAGACAAGCCAGGCCCCCCGACTCCAACCCGCACAGACGCACAAAAAGAATAAAGTGATTAATTACAAACTTTTATTTGCAAAAAATAAACAGCGGTTGTAGGTTTTTGTTATACACACACACACATTTTAAGTTTCTCAGACATTTTAAATAAATAAAATTTATTATGCACATACATACATGCTATAAAATAAAGGTGTTCTGATGCATTGATTCTGATCCAGAGTGAATCCACACTCCCTTATTAGCATTATGCTATAAATTAGCATTATGTGAAGGGCATTACTTACTTTGCTAATTACTGGTAAAAAATATGAACAAAGACCAAAATTGGCAGTAGCCAGCTTTGATGCCGGTGATAGTCTTGGGATGACTGGCAGCATAAATGGGTAAGATTCCAGTTATAGTTTTTGATAATACATCAGTAATACAAACGTCATTGATGTGATTTTCAATAAACTCAATGCACACTGGGACAGTGTAGTTTCTGCTGCATCGTGAAAAGAAGCTTTGACACAGACAGAAATTTAACTGATGGCAGCAGTGAAGAGAGATTCACGGTGTGGTTCAGTGTGTGATGTGTAAAAGCAGAGATGGAGTAGAGTGACAATGATGTACAGAAGGAAAGTGATAATGCTTTTGCTGGTAGTGGGTATAAGGTCTTTAACTGTTAAGTTGTTAATGTCCGCCCAGTGAAGGCAATGCTAGGACACACAGTGGAACATGGAACGTATCTTGGAAAGTGAGGCATGTTTCTGTCATGTTAAGTACAGTGTAGTAAAATTCCTGCCATGCTGAGGGAGCAGTTCAATTATTAAACTTCAGACAAATGTCTGCTTGTCTAGAGAAAGAGAAAAATAGTGCAAGTCTCTCCACTCATGCAAAGAATGGGTAAAAAGAATGGGAAACTGATAAAGGATTAAACATGTGCTAGAAAAAGCGGTAAAATGTTATTCCTGATTCATTTTTATATAGCAGACAATCTTTTTCTGTTTGGTCATACTTTTGATTCAGCAACAAATTCAACTGGCAGAACTAAAATATATTTTTATCTGATTATACATATTATTTGGCTATTCTCATCATTACCAGTGTTATAAACTTAAAGGGAGCATTTTTCGGCAAAGCAGCACACCAGAACACGAGACGCCGAGTAAAGCACACCCCCACACTATTAAATGGCTTCTGACACGCGACAGAGGATAAACAAGGAGAAAGGAAGCCTCGGAGGTTCAGAAAGAGCATTTTCTCAATGTCTGTACCAGAAAAGGAGCCTAGGACTACCACAACGCTTCTCAAAATAATGTACGATCGGATTAAATGGCTGGAACATATAAACGTGGAACAAACGTGGATCTCTTTATTTGACACTCATGTAAACAGTTTGGTTGGGTTCTTTTAATCCAGTTAAATTTAATGGAAAAAAGTGTCCATGTAAACGCGGCTATTGTCATCGTTCGTTATTCATCACAATATTTGGTTTTTCTGAGGTTTACACATTGGTACAAATGAATAAAAAGAAAATCTACTTTTTTCTGCACTGTTTACATATTTACAGTATGCACTAGGGCTGCACAGTATATCGTAAATTTACCGCCATTGCGATATCAACATGCGTGATATACATATTTTTCCAAAGCTCTTCATATCAACATATTTGGCCAATCTGATGGAGTGCTACTGCCTTATGCCTGCCCCCTAGTAGAGAACTTATTATAATTTAAATTATGTTTACATTTATTTAAGATTTAACATGATTAAATTATTTTCAGATTTTTTTTCCAACAATGTTCAATGGTTCAAATGTTCTATGGGAGGCATTAAAATGTTCTGTTTAATTAAATTCTTTAAAAAGATGGAATGTTGGAATGGAAATATTGCATTTCATTTTTTTTCTGCATAGACTAGTCTGCGTCTGGAGTCTGTTACCAGCAAATCCAAAGCAGAAAAACATGAACACTATAAAAGTTTTTACTTACTTATCACATGTGATATCACCATAGCAACACTCAACAACATTATCGCATATCGTGTGTTTTCCTAATATCGCTCAGCCCTATTATGCATTGAGCAAAGACTCAGAGACACAGAAGTGGTAAAACAACATACTAACTCCAACAATGATTTGAGATTTAAGATTTATATTTATTTAAATATAGCCTTAAACTCTTGTCATACTATTTCTATGCCTTATCGCCCAGCCTTGCTGTACACGAGATAACGGGCTCTCAAAATGTAGTTTCCCGATGGGCAAAGTGGTGTGGAATCAACTTTGATCAGAGTTGAATGTCTCAGTTCCTTCTGTGTAGCTGTTGTTTAAACTGTATTGTTCTTTTGTACTGTGTTGTTATTTCGCTCCCGTTCTTCCAGTTCAAATCAAAATCCGTTTGAAGCTGCGTATGAATCCTATACTAGAGTTTGAGATCAATCTTAATGTCTGTCAGGCTGACCTTTTGAACTCAGTCCAGAATGCTGTTGGACAGATTGCGTAAGCGTGAAGTACGTTTTATCTCTGACTGCAGCATATTGGCTTGTGTGCTTTGTAAGGTATATGTTATGCAACATATTGTGTAATGTATTAGCATATGAGGGATTAATTGTCTTATATGAATTTTATATGTCTTATATGGATTTGTTGTAATACTGATTTTACTGATGGATGAGAAGCTGATTTGGATAAAAAGTGCAAAGAAAGCTTTTAGTGAAAGTTCACTGTAAAAAAAAAAAAAAGTCTGGACGCAAACATATGCATTAATTAAAAAAAAAAAAAATCCAAAACGTTTAACAGCTAAATAAACATAAATGGTTTAAATTATAAGTTTAAGCCAGGACATACTTTTTTCTTTAAAACCTCAAAGTTACATGAAAGTAACATTTTTATTCATATTCACATTAGAGATAGATTAGTCCAACACAGATGTTAGGAATCTGCCGCCTCATTTTCCTGCTGTCTTGCCAGTGATTTTTGCCTGCTGCAGTTAACAATGAGTAAGGTGTATAAAATATCCTATAAAAATATCAAGTTTGCTTGATGTTATGCTGGATTAACCTACTCAGCCATTGCAGTATCTTAAAATCTGTCCTCTCTATTTATGATTGTTTTTCTCATGACGCATAATAGAAATTTAGTACATTCGGAGACGAAGTTGCTGTGCACTTCATAAATGCCACAGTTGTCCACGTTTTTGCTAAATAATATGAGACATACCCTTTTGGGACCGAGACAAAAACAACAAAAAACCCCAGAGAGCATCTCCTCCAAGTTCTGAAACGGTAATAATAATCAAAGTTGTCACAATAACTAGATTAAATTCCAAGCATTGTTTATTTTTAAGTCCGTTTTTGTTTTCCTTTAAAAAAATAATTTACATGACCTTCATCTTCAGCGATTCAGAGATTACTAGCCGAACCTCTGCCTGTTCTGAACTGACTGCTTTAACAGGAAAAGGCGATTTGGCTGACATGCAAAGTAGCAAACCATAGACCATTTAGTCATCGATTTTCTAAATGTAGCAACCACCAAACAAACCAGTGGCTTTTGTGTATGCTGGTGTGATAGCATACACATAAGGAGGTCTCACTGAAATGATAAAAAAAAATACATTAAATCATTTTCAAAGATGTAAGGCCGTGAATTTCATAGACCTTTTCTTGGCCTGTTTTCAGTTCATTGATCTTATCTCACTTTGAAGTGCTCAGTCATAGAATACAGAGCCCCCATCACTGACAATACCTGCTGCCTAGAAGTGTTTTCACAAACATCTGGATAGCCAAGCAGGATGCAACTGACAGGTTCAATAGTTGTGCCCAGCTTTCCATTGAAAGGACATTAGATGCTTCTAATTAAGTGAGGCTGAACTCCTAATATAATAGTGACAGCCCTCAGTTAAAAGAAATGATGCTAAAAATGACTGGTCAGAACTCTTTTAAAGGTTCTATAGACACAGTTCCATTATTGAACAGTGTGGTGTGAATGCAAGATGACCTGTGAAAGGAAGAGAAAGACTGTTAGCTGGCTATAAGAAACATTTAGAGGGTGATAAAGGGTCTTAAGTACTAAATAAAAGGATCCCCAAACCTAGACATTCAACATTTTTATTTTTTCTGATGTGTTAAATTCAGAATCTACCAACTGTACAGTCAAATGTGCAGAAACATGTTTTTTAGTAAATTTGCGCTTGGTAAATCAACAAAATGTGTCATTTTACTGGGGTTGTGCAAACCTTTACATACACCTGTATACCAGCTTTATAATGGTAAAACTTCAGCTGTCTCCCGTCTCCTCCCCACACAGGAGCAGTAATTCGGTGGGTCTCTCAGCTCCACCCCTCACGACCCTGATCACCCCTGAGCCTGTACGTCACTCCCGGATCCCGGAGCTTCCACTGGACAGCAGCCTGCTGTTTGAGTTCCTGCTGTTCCTCTACCTGCTGGTGGCTCTCTTCGTGCAGTACATCAACATCTACAGGACGGTGTGGTGGTACCCTCACAGCCACCCTGCTGCCTCTACCTCGCTGGTATGCTTTGATGAGCTTTATGTACACTTGCATGGTTACATACAGCATTTTTATACAGGACTTTTGTTAACACAGGTTATTTTTTAATGTGCTCAACATTTGTGTGCTTAATAGACTTGACGTGTCAATACTCACTTCGTGTGGACTCATCTTTTGATGCACAGACTCTTTAGTGTATTGTGTAATGGTTCTCATCTCAGGATTACTCTGAGAAGTAATTAATCAGCATCAGAGGTACCAAAATAGTTCTTATTAAGGGCATCTTAAACTCACTTTTTGTATCCTTTTGTATTTCCATTTGGGTCTCTACTGCCCCTATAAACACTCCAAGCATGAAAAAAAACATCCATCCGTTTTCTGTGAGTAAAATGAAAGATTTTGGTGTCAGGAATCATACGCTCCTATGAGCCGTTTGGACGGATCCCTTATTCTGACTTCAGGATGAGGAAATTTGCACCCTTTTTTGTCTGCTGGTTTTACGAGCACACATAAGACGCTGAGCGCTGCGGCTACAGGCGAAGGCAAAGCACATGAAGTGTTATGTTCATCCTGCTCTGGGTCCGACTTGGGTCGAACACATAGGGCTAGATAGCGCCTCTGTTTTCTGCCATTTTCAGGTGTGGTATGGGTGGGGGGGCGTGGCCAGCAACAGTTTATTTAAAAGTGACTGAAACTGTCAAGAATAAAGCTGCTGAGATTATGTGAGAGTGATTTTGTGCAAAGAAACTCATTAACATGTTTTGTGTAGCCCATAGACCTGTTATAACTCGAGGTAAATGATGTCACCTTTAAAGTATATGTAACTGATGTATTATGTAGTCACCCATACACTTCCAACCAAATCTTTAATAGTCTTAAATAGACTTATTCTCACTGACAGCTATAGAAACAAGAGTTTAAGACTGAGATACGAAAAGAACCCTCTTTTATAATTTGTGATGGGGACACATTATATCTTCTGCTTTAAGACATTGCAGCATGTTATCTTACATATGTCCAGATGTGTTATCTATGAAACCACAATCATCAGATCAGACCAGTATTGTTTGAAGGTGACAAACTAGCTAACCTCTGCCCATCTTTGTTCAAATGTTTTATGAAAACTTCTTTTTTGAGATGTGTTGCAAGCCTGAAATGCAGTTATGAATGTATATGAACAAATTATATAAAGCTGACTTGACAAAACATAATATTATCTTGTGTTCATACTGTCTGTAATTAAATTAAAGTAAAAGTATATTTAAGAACACCTTTTTTTTCCCCCTCCATACCACATTTTCCTTACCAGCTTTTCCTGGATGTGGATGATGTGTTTCTATGAAATAAGCAGAAAACAGATTGGATTATAGGTGTTAAGATGCGTTAAGATGGGATGTCAATTTCTCTTAGAACTATTCCACATTAAAAATATCTAACTGTACTATAGTAATATTCCTAATATTCAGAAATACATTTGAGGAATGACTGTATTAAGCATCCACAGTGGAATTCAATGAGTAATCCAGTGAAATTCTCTCTTGTTTTCTGTTTCTAGAACTTCTATCTGATGGACTACCACCTGGCCATCTTTATCACTGTGATGTTGGCCAGAAGACTAGTGTGGACCATCGTCTCAGAGGTACTCGGTTTTTTCTTCTGTTGTTTTTTTTGTTTGTTTGTATGGGACCAATCAACAGAACAACACCACATCAAGAAACACAACAGCAAGTTCAGACACTCCAGTAAGATCCAAGCTCATGCATGTTCCTGCCAGTGTAAGTGGAGGAAAACAAACAGAGGTGTTTCTGGAGGTGCTCCATACAGACCCAGCCTTTGAGAAAGGTTCTTCTCCTTTGGGAAATATGTCTGCTGATTTATCCTCTCACAACAAACAGTGCAAGTTTATTTTCACTTAGTTTTTTTGCTACTCTCCAATACAGAAATGTACAAAATGGTGGGTTCAGGCAGGCATGATGTTTGTGTTGAACCAGGATATCCTTAAATAAATCTATTCATAGTGAAGACCCCGGATTACTTCATCAGCTGAAATGACACCAGAGTGGATTGACAGTCTTTTGTCACTAAGCGGTGGACAGAGGAATTTTAGCTAATGTTGACAGTGAGCCACTGAAAACAAAACTTCTCAACTCTCTGGAGAAACAGCAGTTAAGACTGCAGTTAAGAACTAAGACCTTTCAGTGTTTTACTGTCAGCTGCATTAAATGTTCATTTTTGGTAACCTCAATCATGAACCAAAAATCAAAGCTGTAGCCTGCACAAGTTTTGTACTAGTGCATCTATGGCAAAAAAGATCTTAGTTTAATATAGAGTTTCGATTCTCTGCCCGAACTCGGGCCGGTATTTCCTGCCACTATCATCGGGCCGGGGTCAAGCATTTGTTTTTTTTTTAATCATTACTTAATTAGCCTATTTGGGAGGACCAGTGTGCTCGGAGCGCTCGGAGAGTCAGTTTAGGGGCCGTTCACA
>JBBPCY010000001.1:16863511-16875854 GCA_037974405.1 Brachyalestes nurse
ATCTATCTATCTATCTATCTATCTATCTATCTATCTATCTATCTATGTCTGTCTGTCTGTCTGTCTGTCTGTCTGTCTGTCTGTCTTTCTTTCTTTCTGTCTTTCTGATTCCATGACCTTTAAAGCAGCTGCTGTTTGCTGCTTTTCTTGAAAAGCATTTATCAATAACATAATCTCTCTCTCTCTCTCACCGATGAGGCCGGTGTAGGCAGTCAGGCAGGCCTGGTAGTCGTCGTTAGGGCAGGTGCTGACTGAATCCTGGGTCATCTGGCAGTTTGTGTGAAAGTCCGCCAGCCTCGCCCTTGTTGTGGAAAAAAAACAGCATGTCAGTGAGGAGCCGTTTTACACACAAAACACACTGCAGTCCATCCGCCTCGGGCGGCCCGCGGCCAGTTCATGGGTCAGAGGGCAGAGCTGAGCATGTGTGTGTGTGTATGTGTGTGTGTATGAGTGTTTGTGTGTGTGTGTGTTTATGCCTGGAGAGGTTGCTAATCCACTGTGGACGGATTTGAGTTCATGCATGTTTAGAAGCATCGCTCTGTCTTTACACATCACTGATCATCTTACAGGACAAGAATGAATCATCTAGTCTCTCTCTTTCTCTCTCTCTCTCTCTCTCTCTCTCTCTCTCTCTCAGTCTTCTCTCTGTGTCTCTCTTATTCCTCTCTTGCTCTTATTCCTCTCTCGCTCTTATTTCTCTCTCTCTCTCTTATTCCTCTTTCTCTCTTATTCTTCTCTCTCTCTTATTCCTGTTTCTCTCTCTTATTCCTTTCTCTCTCTCTCTTATTCCTCTATCTCTCTCTTATTGCTGTTTCTCTCTCTCTCTCTCATTCCTCCCTCTCTCTCATTCCTTTCTCTCTCTATCTCTCTCTCTCTCTCTCTCTCTCTCTTATTCCTCCCTCTTTCTCTTACTCCTCTCTCTCTCTTATTCCTCCCTCTCTCTTTTACTTCTCTCTCTCTCTCTTATTCCTCTTTCCCCCTCTCTCTCTTATTCCTCCCTCTCTCTTGTTCCTCTCTCTCTCTCTCTCCCCCTCTTATTCCTCCCTATTTCTCTTACTCCTCTCTCTCTCTCTCTTATTCCTCTCCCCCTCTCTCATTCTTCTCTTTTTGTCTTTCTTATTCCCCTCTCTCTTATTCTTCTTTCTCTGTGTCTCTCATTCCTCCCTCTCTCTCTTATTCCTCTTTCTCTCTCTGTCTCTCTCACTCCTCCCCCCCTCTCTTATTCCTTATTCTCTGTCTCTCTCTCTCTCTCTCGTTCCTCCCTCTCTCTTATTCCTCTTTCTCTCTCTCTCTCTAGCACTCTCATCCCTCTCTGTCTCTCTCATTCCTCCCTCTCTTGTTCTTATTCCTTTCTCTCTTGCTCTCTCCTAAGTCTCTATTTTTCTCTCGCATTAATTTTTCTCTCTCTTTCTCTTTTCAAATTTTCCTCTCAGTTTCCTCTCTCCCACCCTCTCTCTTTCTATCTTTTTATTTTTCTCTCCCTTGTTCTTCTTTTTTCTTTTCTCTATCCTTTTTAACTCCCTTCTGTTTATTCTCTCATTTTTTATTTTCTCCATCCCCATTTTCTTTCCTTTCTCTCTCTCCTTCCTCTCTCTCACTTAATCTTGTTTTTTTCATTTGCTCTCCCGGTCCTCCTCCTCTCTCTGTTTCTTGTTCATTGTTGCGGACTGTGACCTCTTTGTGGTTTGGGGGGTCACCCGGGGTGGGGTTGTGGGGCTGGGGAGGGGGAGGTGGTCAGCGCAGACAGGACACTCACCCTCCAGTAAAAGAACATCCTCTCTATCTCTCTATCTCTCATTTTCCCCTTCTCTCTTTAGTTTGCTCTGACTCACCCTGCTCTCTTTCTCCTTTTCCTCACTCTCATTATCACACATCTTTATCTTCTCTCTCTCTCTTTCTTCTTCTTCTTCTTCTCTCTCTCACTTTCTCTTACTGTTACTCTCTCCCTCAGTTCTCTGTGTGACTTTTTTAAAGTAATTAAAGAACCCCTGGAACACCAAGATCATGATTTGTGTAAAAGTGATGAACAGATTTCAGCGATTAACAGATTTGGTGTGAAACTCCAGAGAATAATTGGTAGAGTGGTTTATATAAATGGAGAAGGATGAAAACAGAAAATAAATGTACATTTTGTTGCTGTTGGAACAAAAACGTAAGTCAAAGCCAAGTAAGTTAATGGAAATCAATGTATTTTATGTTAAGTCAACGTCAATGGAAATTCATGTAAGTCAATGGAAATACATGTAAGTCAATGGAAATTCATGTAAGTCAATGGAAATTAAAGGAAGCCAGTGAATGTCTGTGTAAGTCAATGTAACTCAGTGTAAATGAATATAGATCACTGGAAGTCAACGTAAGTTAATAGAAATGAATGGGAGTCAGTGTAAGTCAATGTAAAGCTAATGTAAGTCAATGTAAAGCTAATGTAAGTCAATGTAAAGCTAATGTAAGTCAGTGTAAGTCAACATCAATCAATGAAGGTCAATGGAAGTCAAAGTAAGTTAACAGAAGATAGTCTAAGTAAATGGAAGTCAATGAAAGTCAGCTCATTTGAGTTAATTTAAATTAATGTAAGTGAATGTAAGTTAATGTAAAGTCATTTTTCATCACTTGCTTTTTTATCATTAAATTTTGTAACAGAGAAGACAGCATCTGATATTTTCAAATTATTTAAACAAACAAACAAACAAAAACAACAAAACAGACATTCAAGGATCAATGTGTGTGTAATTGCTGTGCTTAGATGTGTAATTGTGGTGTGTGGATGACTCTCTCTCTTCTTGCTGTCAGCAAAAGGTCAATCTTTCGTTTTCATGCCCACCCTCTGACACACAAACACACACACTTTCCGGCCCGTGGTTTCACGTAATATCCTGCAAACATCCAGGCTATCACGTCCCATATGTTTCCACTGGTTCCCTCACTGTGTTTCTGAATGTCAGGGATGTTCCGCTGCCTCAGTGGAATTTATTCCCAGATTTATCCTGAGGCTTATTACTCTGGAACTACATGGAAAAATATGCGAACTGACCAAAGCCTTATTCTGTTGTTCAGCAGACTGTGAACAGAAATACAGTCTGAACAAACCGTTGCATCTCTACTGGTCTATTCATCGTTACATTTTTACATAGTGTAAACATCAGCTTACAGTATATTTATAGTATATTTTCTTTCTGGTACTATTTTTTCTCACAGCGCGCCTCCACCATGAATCAGATTTCTTTTCAGTGTTTATATGGATGTTGATGATGGTAAAATAGTGGTAAAGCTGAATGAAATCAGTTTTCTTTAGGGACTATTCATAATAGCCTGTACACATCCTTCCACCATGAATGGAGTTAGTTCTAGGACTAAGAGACACTCAAAACCCATCTTAGGCATCAGGTGGCACAGCCATTTCGTTGAATAACTTTTGGTGATGGAGCTTTTAGAGGCAGATGTCTGGTTACATTAACTGTGTCGAATAATGAATTGTACAAGGATTCCCATTTTTTCTCCAACATGGAAGGCTTCCTCTGAGACAAACAAAACTCCACATCTTCTCAAATGTCCACTAATGCAGTTTTGGACAGTCTTAACACACTTGGAGGAGAATGCTAACTGCTAATTCTGGTACAATAGCTAAGAGACATTCTTGCCCTTGCCCTCCAATGCCTACCACCCTAAAGCCAATTGTGCTCTCTTGGGCACCATGGTAGGACAAACACTTGGTTGCACCACTCGGAAGCCTAGAAGTCTATGGACCTGCTTCACCATATGAGATGTGTTTTAGTATTTATTCAAGAAGCAGTGATGAGCCAAACTGCCTGAAATTACAGTGGATCCAATGATTCTACCCTAACCGCAGTTTGTACTTCTGAGTTTATTTTGCAAGCTAAGCTTCCTGAAACCACAAGAATGTCTGTTTCTAATTCAAACCCACATCCATTTTCCCATCGGCCCCGAATGAGATTTCCAAAAGCACTGTGGAATCACCGCGAAATAGTCCAGAAATCTGAGGGAGGTCCTACAGCAATAAATGTTAAGCGGCTTCATAATAAATGGCTTTAACCCTTAGCACGTAGCATCACGTAGCTTCACCGCCTGACGTTCTTGTCAGACCGGTGTGACCCGGAACATTCAACATTTCTAAAAGCTGCAACACTGCAGGTTAATGGAGATTCAGGATCACAGTTGATCTGCCATCGTCTTTACACTCAGAGTTTTATATTTACACTTTCTTATGTCTGACAGTCCATAAATAACTAAATCACACTAAACTCAGGCTACATCCCAACACCTGATGGACAGAGCACCATGCCTCTCCTGATGGACGGCGCGCCAGGACACTCAAGAGCACAGCACACACAAACAAGAAACACACTACCCTGCAGAGCTGTTGTATTGGTTACACGCTTTTATAAACGAGTATTTACGCACATACACACTCACATATATACTAGGGCTGGGAAAGTTAACGCATTATTATCGCATTAACGCATTATTTACATAACGCCGACAATTATTTTATCACACGTTAACGGTTTTTAAAAATCCTTTTATTTTAAACGTACAGTGCTTTCACCAAAGTAATGCGAGCATTGAGCTATTTAATATGGGCAAAGGTGACGCCTGACCCCCGCGAAAACCAGCCAGTGCTCCCATTACTTTTGTCCTTCTAAGACGCCTGACCATTACACCAAATGTGACTTTAACACTAGAATGGCTATAATACCTATAATGGCTGCGCACGTCAATTGACGCAGTGCCCAGTTTCACACAAGACACTTCCTGATGCGACGCTGCTGCAGTGTGTTCAGTGTTTAGTCCTGCAGCCGCCAGCAGACATCCACGCTGCAGCCAGCAGACAAAGCAAGGGTCTAGTGAACTTTGGACCCAGAGCCCGGTCACACAGCGCCAGTCGCCATATCAGAATCAGAATCGCGTTTATTGGCCGAGTATTTGAGCGACACATCCAAGGAATTTGATTCCGGTTGATGGTGTCGCTCAAGCACAACAGTATAAAACAACAACAATATGTAAAGATACGTATCTACACCACACACATATGTCTCTTACAGAGCATGCTGCTGCTCCAATAGGCCAATAGACGTGATTCTGATTCTGAGCCTGATTCTGATGAAATTACGTCAATTGATGCTGTCAGCCGTTCTAGTGTTAATATCACTGCATTCAGATACAGACTTTCATATGGAGTTCGTCCCTCTTTGCAACTGCTGTAGCTGCTCTCTCTCTCTCTCTCTCTCTCTCTCTATATATATATATATATATATATATATCTGTTGACAGTATTGACTGTCATTAACAAACATAAATCTGCACAAAGCAAACATATTTGTCTACTCCTATGTTGATAAGAGCATTAGAAGAGTATGTTTAGGACAGACTTAAAGGTGCGATTAATGTTAACTACGGCAAACATGAGATTAATCGCGATTAAATCTTTTAATCTACTGACAGCCCTAATATATATATGCTCTGTATTGTGAAGGGTAAATGAGCTGTAAAGTGCCACTGCATTCTGGTCCTGGTAGCAAAGAACATAGTTTGACTCCGAGTGATGCCACACTGCCCCCTGCAGCTGGAGGCCTGAAGGACAGATTCCATTGCTGTGAAAGTAAACATGAGAGCAGCTCTCGGTGGTAAACACACTGATATTAACAAACATCCTGCAGCCAGTAGGGCAGGGAGAGACTCCTGCGTGAACACAGACGTTAATAACGCTCACTAAAGGCCCTCAGTTGTGTGGGAAGCCCCTACTACTCTGGCTTTGCATGTATTCTGCTAAGCAAGAAAAGCACATTTTACTCCAATGAGGAATTAATTTTACACAACTGCACTACCACTCAAAAGTTTGACCCCTCCCTCTAGGTTTTCCCCTCCCACTTGTGGGCGGAGACTACACTGAAAGTTCTCAGAGTTCAGAGATCTTGTTTTGTTTCTGTTTGTTTCTAAAACATAAAATAAAAGAAATTTCTTCAATTTTCTTCTTGTTCATTTGCATGTGATGCCATTTTTAAACCCCAGTGGTGGTTTTTATTATTACATGTGTTTAAATTACAGTAACTTTGGTTCTACGTGACACAGGAACCCCAAACAAAGCACAGCATTACGCCTGACACCTCGAGCACCACCACACTCCGGGGGAACTTCCATATAAGGAGCTGTTTTACTGCATGATGCTAATTTACCCTTTTATTGCGCTGCCAGTACGGAGCCGTGCTGCTGGCGTTCTACGGGTTAAATGCTGGAGCTTTTCTTAATCCTGCTGCTAATTGCCTGCTGTACTCAGGGCCTGTTCTTATGTCTCCGTGCGCACTGAGGCATCACGCCACGCTGTTGTCTGTTTTTACAGAAGCTGGGCCTGCCTGTTAAAGACAGATACCAGGAGTCTGTGAAGAGACCCAAGCTGTTTGAGGAGCTCTCAGCCAAAATACAGGAGTACAGCACCATCATGGAGGAGCACGAGACTGGGGTGAGGTGGTTTTGCCATTTAGGAGTGTCAGAGCTGAGAAACTGCACTTTTAATTTATTATGTCGACCCAGAAGCAAAAAAATGCTTATTTTTAATGTGTTCATTTCACTTCCCATGGCCTATTAAACACGTATTGTTTTCATATTTGATTAAAAAAAAAACATTTCATGGATTTGTAATTATCCCACCTTCAGGGCATCCCTGCCCTTGGGCAACACACCTGCCTTTTTTTCTAGTGTGCTTTGAACGTGACGTTATAGGCTTTATTAATTATTCATCTCTCTCTTTAATCACGGGAAGGGTTGGAGGCTAGATGTGAGTGTGAGTCCATAAAAAGGTTTATTAAATAAAATCTACACAAAACCTACAGGATCAAGTCGGAACGTGTTCCGAATTTGCCACCACTAACAAACAGCCAGGGCTCACAGAAGTGGAACCAGAGGAGCAGCAGCACTCAGAGAACCCACAGACCAACACACACTTGACCGGGAACAGGAGGATGAACAGATCACACACAGGGGCACACACCCGGGAGGGGGCGGGGCTAGACCAAAACAAAAACAACAGCACATGGCACAGGAAAACAAAACACTCTGAAACTTTCAAAACATTTTTCCTGAGGAAAAAAACAATTTAATATTAATGCAGCGAAAGATTATGCAGATTGTATTATTGCATTTATTTCTGGAATAAATTAAAATGTTCAAGACATTTGTCTCGATGCAAAAGTCTTTCTATTTATTGAGCTGCTTATTGCCGCTAATTGAAACCAGGGTGTGTGTGTGTGTATGTGTGTATATATATTAGGGCTGTAACGATATGCGATATTAAACCGAAATCGCGACTGTCCGAAGAGATGCACTGGGGAGGCGCGCGTGTCAGAGCTGAATTTCTTCAAATGTACGTAAAAGGAAATCATGACACTTCGCTTTATAAGTGTCTATAAGCTGGCTGGTTCCGATAAAACTGCTGGGGAGTTTTGGTGCGTTTTGAGCGAGTTTTTATGCGATTCTGAAACAAAATGGCTTCTCGAATGGTACTGCTTGCACTAAGCACTAACCTCTCCTCCACCATCCCCCACCGTGTGTGTGTGTGTCTGTATATACACACGTGTCTTTTTTATGTATGTGTTCAGATGTCATAATGCAACTGAATCTTGAATCTTTGAATAAATATGAGAGTCAATTCTAAACTGACCTTCAGACTTCCTTCTGCCCCTCAGAGCGAAAGCTACAGGCACATCGACGAGCCGGACATGGAGAAGGTGAGGGTGTGCGTGAGGGAAACGCGAGACTGGGTGGCCGTGAAGAAGACCGCCCAGGAGCAGCTCGGAGCCGAGGACGAGCCGGCGGTTCACAGCAATCAAATCCAGGAGAAACTGCAGGTGAGCGAGAAGCTCTCGCAGCACCAATCAGCCTCGGCATGGAGCCGGCAATCAGAGTCCGTGGCCACAGCAGGGCTCTAAAAGAGCTACTCAAGCGGTTCCTGCCTGAAGTTTCGGCTCTGAAATCGCAGGCGGGGGGCTGTGGGGAAACGGTGGAAGCTCCACAGTGTTTTCAGTCAGTATATTATTAATTTTTATGTTTGTTTTTGTAACAGAGTCTGCTGAACGTGTGCGAGGAGGTCGTATCTAAACCCAAGCCCAGAGTCGAATCACCGATTGAGGAGAACATGCAAGCGGCGTGTACCAAAAATAACAGTCCAGAAGATGTAACCATGGAACACAAAGATATTTTTCAAAATGAAGAGAGGAAGAGTGAACAGCGAATGAGTGAACAGTGAATGAGTGAACAGTGAATTAAAAAGTGAACAGCGAATGAAAGAGTGAACAGTGAATGAAAGAGTGAACAGCGAATGAAAGCGTGAACAGCGAATGAAAGAGTGAACAGTGAATGAGTGAACAGCGAATGAAAGAGTGAACAGTGAATGAGTGAACAGCGAATGAAAGAGTGAACCCATATTAGGTGTATGTAGGTCATCTGTTGCCACACCAAACAACTCTTATCTCTCATCACTGATCTCGGTTCTGTATGTGTGTAATTTGTTCAGACTTGTGTACTGCACCTGAATAGATGTTTGGTCATTTTGGCCCTTTTCTTTACACCTTCATGCAGTTTTTCCTCGTTATATTTTTCATACAGACACGCAGAGCAGTTTAATTGCTGGGTGAATTTATTTATTGTAAAGAAATGCACTTTTTTTCCAGCCGGATGTTTATCATTTTACAAGTTTGTTCAGTAAAGTTCTTCATCAAGAGTGGAAATGTTTGTAATTCAGTGGTTTAATGTAAACTGGTGTGACTGATTTGACTGGTTGGTTCACCCGGATGGTTGTAGGAGGCAGGCGGCAAACAAGGAGAAGATAAACAAGGCGAAGATAGTTATTTTAATTACTCTTGAAAACTACCGTGTTAAAAATATGTGCAAATTTACATTTTCATTGGGTAATATGTGAAAACACACATTGGATAACATCTGAAATGATACATGATCATTGTGTGAAATAGCTGAAAATACACATCACTGGGTAATTTATAGGAACATACTCATTTTCATTGGGAAATAGTGGTTGAAATATCTGTAAATCCATATTTTCGTTGGATAATGTATCTGAAAATATACATTTTCATTGGGTGAAATATCTGAAAATACGTTTCTATTGAGTAATACATCTGAAAATATACATATTAATTAGACAATACTTTGCATCTTGTGTGTACATTTACCACGAATTACTAAAATAATTCTGAGACAAAAGCGCTCATAAACCAGGACTTGGACACCAAGCAGTGTGTTCGTAACCATTTGAGCTGTTAAACTCTGGACGTCTGGTTCCTAGCCCACTGTTCTCACACAATTTTGACTCTAGAATTCTAAATTCCACACCAGTCCGCTCTGAATGTCCCTGTTTACACCTAAACCACTTAATTACAATTACAGACACTTTTTTATCTTTACAAAAACTTGCATGTTGTGTGTCGTCAGAGGACTGAATCCCAAAAAGCAGAAATAAAACAAAATCAATTTGAGGAACTGTCTTTGATCTGAATATAACAATGCATCTGAAATTCATTGAAATTGGGGAATAAATATTTGAAAATATTGGGGAAGATTTCTCAAATTACATTTTCATTAGGCAGAATGTTTTATAGGGTACTATCTGAAAATCTACCTTTTTATTGGGTAATATTTCATCTGTCTATCTTAAAATCTGCATTTATCCTAAAATAGACATTTTCATGAGTGTTTAAATGAGCCAAATCCACCTTTAAAGAAAGTTGCATGTGTGTGTGTGTGTCACCCAGGGGACTGAATCCCTACAAGCAGAAATAAAACACCAACAGCTCTTTTCTGTTTCTTACTCTTATTTTCCATCCTATAAACGAGTTCGTGCCACGCCGGTAAAACCTCCTGCCTCTGGGCTTCCACGGCACTCGCTGAGCAAAGAGATTTCTGAATTTTCTGACCGGATTGCAAGCCCTGAGAGGCGACACAATATTTATAACGTCATCAATTTTGAGGAGCTTTCTTTGATCTGAATATTGCAACCCAAAGAACATATAGAGTCCCAGTAGAACAGCGAGAGATACGGAAGAGGCTGAGATCCATGTCCTGGTCTCCTTGCTCTGTGAAATGAGGTTCTGAAGCTGTCCAGAGTTTCCTGGACGAACGTAACCGAGCAGAACTCATTTATATTCCTGCAGGCTGCTCGTCCGCAGAGCCGCCTATGAAGGGATCGATCCCTGCAAGCGAGAGATCGGGCTTCTCGCACGCAGCCGCCGCGTCGACAACGTCGAAACACTTCAAAGCGTGGTAGGCCTTGGGGCCCCCGTGGTTCGGGGTCTTGTTAGCATGTTTGAATATTTCATAGCGGAGCCTGCAAAGCCAGAGACAATAAAACACTTTCTCACCGCAGATCCACCGGCCTCAGGGCACATTTCACCTTCTCGCAAAATGGGAAGCGGATTTTAATGATTGGAAAACAAACTCACCGCTTCCCCTGTTCGGGATAAAGGGGGATGTTAATCTCCTCCTCGATCTCTCGGTCGCCGAGGCTCGGCGGAGGATGTCTGACCTTGTTGGGGGATTCTGCCTGCAATTACAGCAACACAGGAAAGATTAGGGACAGAGTACACACACACACACACACACACACACACACACACACACACATATATGTGTGCTTATACATATATACACACAAATATACATGAAAATGCATACACATACAGACACACACACACAAATACACATGCAGTACAAACATCTATACATTCACATATACACACACATACACAAACACAAACATGTACACACACACACCCCCACACATACATATATATATATATACACACATACATACATATATATATATATACACACACACACACACACACACACACACACACACACACACACACACACACACACACACACACACACACACACATATATATATATACACACACATATATAAATACTAACATTCAAATACTATACATAAATACATACATATACTCATACATTTATATGGCATGTATACATCAACACACAATTACAAACACGAAAAAAAGAATGAGAGACCGCATCATGGGTTAAATGAGTTAAATACAGAGAAAGAATTTCACTCACTGTGTGCTGTGGTTTGTTCACGCAGGACTATAAGGGGCTGCTTTCTGTTCCTTCATGTGTGTATTTGTCAGACATTAAAACCAGGTCACCCTAGTGCCTGTATGTGTATACTGGACTTTTTGAAGCACAAAAAGTGGCCCCTAGGTCTGACTGTCTCAGTTCATCACTGATGAATATTTTTCTTACTGTCTCAGTTCACAACTGATGAATATTTTTCACCCGTGTGTTCCTCTCGGTTTCTCAGATCAGTCCAGGGAGCCACAGTCAAGTTCTAGTGCTACTGCATATAAACTAATTTACCATGAAAATCTGCAAAATGAGAACATATAAGAATTGAACATTTACCAATTCATTTAATATCATAAACTCAGAAAGGGATCTTTGCTTGAAGAGACAGAACTTTTCTGGCTTCCATAAAGAACCTTTCAGTCGACTGTTCTTTAGAAAACCACTTTTGTAAACAAGTTGCGTCAGTAAAGTTGAAGAACCTCCATATAATATAAAGGACATGGTACATTATCTTTATATTACACGATGGCCTTTAAAAACCTTTAAAAGTTTCTTCACACATCACATTCACAAGCGTGTTTGATCAGAAAGTGAAATAGTTCTACTGAGTCTCTCCAATAATGTGGGGCTTTTTTTGCCAATCCTGGTCCTATTAGTTCCTTCCCTTCTTCACCAAACCCACTTCAGCGCAGTCAGGGCTTGATAACCAGCTGATTAGTCGGATCAGGTGTGCTGGAAGCAGTGAAAATGCTCAGATGTGCCTCAGGAACTGGAAACACTGCCTGAATGTTGATGTGTGTTGCACCGTGGTCCATGAACTATGTACGTGTTCAGACCTGCTGATGACAAAGTAACCCTGAACTGTGTAGATCAGTCTTGAGAGCTCAGCGTTCCAGTGGAGCGCCTGATACACCTGCCCAGATCATTATGTTCTTCTGAAGACCCTGATTGGCTGGATCAGATTCACTTGTGTGCTAGAAGGTGGATCTCCAGGAGGAGGGTTGATGAGCACCTGGTGTTCCAGCAGACCTGCTTCCAACACAGAACTAGTTCAGGAGCTTCTGAGGGGAAATGGGTTTGTTAGAAGTGTTTTTAAGTCCTGCTCCTGTAGAGTGTTTTCACAACACTCCTGATCCAACCAATCAGCTCCTCAACACTCCTGATCCAACCAATCAGCTCCTCAACACTCCTGATCCAACCAATCAGCTCCTCAACACTCCTGATCCAA
>JBBPCY010000001.1:16920098-16933881 GCA_037974405.1 Brachyalestes nurse
TATATATATATGAAACGGTTTTAAAGTGGCTTGACCAATGCGCTTTTATAAAAGATTTGATTCATTTTCTTCAAAAAAATGTGTGCGTGTGTGTGTGTGTGTGTGTGTGTGTGTGTGTGTGTGTGCATGCGTGTGTGTGTGATTTTTGCATTTAATCATTTCATTAATGTATGTTATAGGATTTCAGGAATTTTGTAAAAAAAAATATTTTTAAATGTTGCCTTATAATCACTGTAAAGGAAAAAAACCCTTATATTTAAAATGCTCCATACTTTTCAAATGAAGAAATTTTTTTTAAAAAGATAATGAGGTTTTAATGTTCCAATCATCCTATTTCTAAAAGTGCAACAATGGCACAGCACTGCCTCACCTTTCTTTGTCATGTGCTTCTCCCGCCAATGCTGCACTGATGGAATCGTTCTTGCCCTTGAGGCCCGGCACCAGTGGACCATCCACAGCCAGAGGTTTAGGGCGGAGGAGCTGGTGGTAAGGCTGAACCAGGCCCGGGTAGCCCAGCAGAGAGGTGGGCATCTGAGGCTGGAGGGAGCGGTGAAAGAAGGGATACACTGGAGTGGGACAGGTAAATGCTGCCATATGCTGGGAGGCACGAAAGTGATGGACCGCCATGAGGTCCCTGTAACTAAGGACCATTCTGCGTGAAGGGTTTAGTGGTGGCCAGTGGAGTGTAGAGGTTGGAGACGACGCTGGAGATGGAGATGTGGACACACCAGAAACTGTGGTGACTTCTCTGGAAGTCATGGCTGAAGGAATAGACATGAACAATGGGGACTTCTGGGGTGGGGGAGGTGATGGACTTGAGACATGCCGTGACCTTTCATGGTCAGAGTGTGTCACAGATGGAGAATCTGAAGAAGAACTGAGAGGTGATGCCTCATCAGATGAGGGGGTTTTCTTGCAGGTCTCCAAATCACGATGTCCTCTTTCGACATCTGGCGAGAGCCTGTGGTTTGCATCTTTAACCCCCTGCAGGACCCTTGCTTGCACCAGGCACTGCTCCACAAGAGACTGGATCTCCAGGTGCTGAGCTCCCCTCAGAAGCTCTGGAAGATCCGCTTCAGGAACCTCCACACATTCGCTGTACACATAGTCCAAGATTTGCTTGAGGGTGTGGTGGGAAACATTATCGACGCTGCAGCGATAGCCTGAGCCTGGAATCTGGCTGGTTAGCTGACGCTCGAGGTTCTTGCTGGCCCAGGCCAGCACCAAGGCATGGGCTTTGAAAACATGACCACTGGCGGTGAGGACAGTGTCACAAAGTGTTCCAGCCCTCAGAAACAGTTCAGTCTGACGCAGAAAGGGCAAATGGTGGGGATTGTGAATACGGATCATCTCAGCTCAGTTGGGAACAAAGAGCTGGCTGAGAATGGAAGAGGGACAGTGGGGACGGTGATTAGGATGCACCAGTTGCTGGTAATCTCCATTCAACCTGAAGACAAGGAACAGAGAGGTTGATTAGACTCCTAAAATTAAAAGTTTCCTAAATGGTTTTTGGATTGTACGTACAGTTTTAGGGAAAAGGTGCAGAAAAATTACATTATAAGTTATTTAATCTTGTTCAAAATGTTTTCCGCAATTCCACAATTTATTTTAACAACATGTTAACCTTAATTTTTTGTTCTGGAGGACCCATAGTTGTTCATCTGATGCCCCTTTCTGACTTTTAGGCACATTTACAGTTGACAATGAAAACTAGGGCTTTATACTGCCTACTCAAAAAACCAGAAGAAATTTTCTCTGGTAATTTCAAGACCACAAGTATATCATAAATTAAGAGTGGCTTTGAAAAACAATCTGCCAAATGAATGTAATGCAATGCAATGTAAGCCAACCAAATTGTATGTTATATAATGAATTATATGTCAAACAAAAAGACAATAAATGACATCACAGTTTAAAAAAAAAAATCGAACACCGAGACTTATCGCAAGATTTATTCAAAACCATGCACTGTATTTCGTATTCTTTTGTATTGCTTTCTTTATCTGAAACTTTTATAAAATTATCTTAAATCCTACTTTCATTATATATAAATAAAATATTTGCTTTCTGCTTCCTTTTATTCTTTTAGACTTATTTTTTGTCAGTAAAGCACGTTAATTGACAATTCTGTATGTTAATGTGTGATTAAAAAAACCTGCTGTGCCCAAAAAACCAAAAATTTAACTTGGTAAAGGAGCTTTTCAAAGTTAAATGGAAACTTTTTTGAATGTGAAAATGTAAAGTGACACATTAATCTCTCTCTTATATCAGTTCAGACCTGTTTTATCTGTGTAAAGCAGATCGTTAGACGACTTGCCTGAATTATGTTTCATACAGTTACAAAATGTACAGTGTATTAATATAGTGGACATAGAATGCACCATATATTTGCTGTCACAACAAAAACTCATATTTCCAAAAAAAGAAAAAAAACCCCAATAATATTACAGTAGCACGAAATAAGTCTTAATTTTTTAGCGTTAAAAAAAAACTATCTTGAAGTCATCCTGAACAATTTCTATTGGACCATTCATCATGGAAGCGGCAGGGTTTTTTTTTCAATGATAAAAAATGAAACAACACAAAAAACGGAGATACAAGGCTTTGTTCCTACGGTGACAGTATTACACATTTCATATTATAGTGCCATGTTTTAATTGGTTCTTTTGTAAAACAATGCCAGGTCACATTATAATAAAATACACAAATTTATCACTAATATTAGCTATAAACATTCTTCCTATTAGAATACGCATCTGTAACATTTCTTCAAAGAGCACCTTCAGGCACTTTATATTTAACGATGCTACAGATTTTTTGCTGACAGCCCAGAAGCCACTGCAAGATCAAAAGACCAAAAACGAAATCAGCTTGAATCATATTTTCGATTTCACGTGAACACTATAAATGTCCATAACAATGCGTCCATGACAATGCGTTATAATAGGAATTATGCATCATGAAAATAATCTATTAGAAAGGGTCATTTTTCCCCAGTGATTATCCAAACATATTTGCATTAGATAAAACCATTGCTTTGACTTGTTATAGCAACACTATATTAACAGTCATGTATTGAAATGAAGTAGAAGTGAAAGTGACTGAAATGGGTCGAGCCTATTGTTTTTTCCATCAAAAACCATTCATTTCAAAATAATGTAATGAATTTTTAATATTTAAAATGCCAGTTAATACACAAATACTCTCCCAGCCCTCTCTTTGTTTCTCTTTCTTCCTCTCCCAAACGCGAAATGTTCTGATGAGCTTTTTCCGTGTTCGACAAAGACGGCAACCTGGAGACTTTTATCGTGCACCACAGCAGCACTAATCAATTTGCATACAATTATGGAAATACAAAGCAGGTCATAGTTCTGAAACACCCCTTACATGCCGTAACATTAAATAATTATAAATTAATACATATAAATATGCATATGTATGGCCATTCAGAAAGAGACCATCAAGAAACATTAGTCACTGGCCCATTGACACTCAAACCACATGTGAATCTTTTGTCATATGTTATTCACCTCCATACTTTGGTGTAAAAAAAAATCCACAGATACCACACAAATTCATTTAAGCAGGACCATTGTTGCATCTCTGCACATAAAGGTTCTTGACGTATGAGGTAGTTAACTGTCACAGCACCTTTGCCCTACATCGCCCGCGAGCCAGCATACCCGCTGGCCTCGTTGGCGCACCCATTTCGCGGAGAGTGTGATGCGTATCATCTGAACAGAACAGACCGTAGGAGGAGAACGTCTGCTTGTCTAGCCAGAGAAGGACTTTCGCGTTTTGCATCACCTATGAAATTTGGCTCTAAAGCTCCGAGGCGAAGCCACAGACCTCCTCAGAATGTGAAACTGTGACTAATGCCTGTACGCTGTTTCTCATAAGACAAAGCTCCAAGTTTGTTTGATCAACAACAACAGTATCAAAGTGATACAGTAGGTTGGTTAAGATACACATCTACTGTAGTAACAGTGTGATGTGGTGAGTGGTACGTCGTTTGATTACAGGGCACTACGTCATAGGTTTACGAGGAACTTGCTTAGAAATGAGACACTTCTGGAAAATAGATTTGAATCGGGGTTGAATTTGGGTTTGGCCATTAATGTTTAACTATAATTAAAGGCTTAAACACTGGACATTTGGAGCTACAGCATATGGTGTAGATCTTCTGACATGGTAAAGGAAGCAACCGCCAGAGGTCTTGACCGCTCACTGCTACTCTGGAAAGCTAGAATCGGTCACATAATAGTTTTCAGTCATGCCCTTTGAATTACAGCTTTTCCAGTGGCTCTTAAAGATGTTTACTGAAAGCTGTTTAGAGAAAGGAGCATGCTACTGACTGCTAAACATGCATGCAAGCGTGTATTTAATGATATGATCACTCCCCCTCAGTTTGGGTGTGATGATGACAGATTGGACGGAAAGTAGATGCAGTGAGATGATAGAGGTCATTTTCCAAATTACTGGAACTGGGGGGAAATTGACTTAACTCCTCAAGCCCCACAAGCATAACTCAAATTGTTCTCCGTTGTTTTCAGACAAATGGCCCTGTCTAAAGAAATGGTTGACCTAAACTTTCTGAAATACTGCAGAAAGTGTTTTGTAATGGAGAAGTCACAATGTAGCAGTGGCTATTAGTGTAGTAGTGTATTATCTATCTATCTATCTAGCTATCTATCTATCTATCTATCTATCTATCTATATATATATATCGGTAATTGTGACCACCAAATGTGACGTGTACAAATGACCTCATGCCTGGCTATTATCCTGCCGACTGTAGTTTAGTTTAAAGTTTAATTCCAAAATAATGTATATTCATTAAAAATGGGGTATAGGCTTGTTTGTAAAGATGACATTTGATGCATTTTTCTAATAGAGGTAATACTTAGCATAATATAGCATTACATTTCATTGTATGCCATTGTAAGGCCACACCCAGCAAAAAAAAAAAATAATACAATGTACGAAGGTGTATTTCAGTCCTTCTAAGCGACACTTGGTAAATATTCTGACCACTATAAAGTTTAAGGTACTAATGTAATTCTGGAAATGTAATTATCAATGTTGACTTTCCTAAAAATGTGGCGAATGTCATATAACACTAAAGCTATTTAGCATACGGCTGCTCAACTTCCAAATGTCCAAAAGCGTGGTGAGAGTTTGGTGTGATTAACTCATATTTGCTCACCTTGTATTATAATTTTGGGTTTGACAATGTTATACAAGAACCACCTCCAAACCTCAAAACGTACAATGTGCAAGATTAGTCATGATCCGAAGAGATGCAAATAATTTCGCCCGTATTCATTTTTCCACAATATAGTTTATATTGGATTCTTCAGCTCTCCTAATATAAATGCTTAACATTATACTTAAATGCACTTTTGCTAAAATTTTGACTTAAACGCTTACTTTTTTACATAAAAAAGAAAATATCATTACATAAATTACATAGCATAAACGATGTAAATATGCTGTGAAAGACCGTAAACATACTGCAAAAAAAAACCACACTAGCAATCATTCAAAGCTCATATTATTAGAAGTGAATGAGAGATCGTTGATGAGCATCGTTTTGGAAATATGTGGGTTTGGTCAGTATATAGAAAACGGGTCACTTTTGCAACTTACTCAAACGTTTGACATGCTGCAAAAACATCTATATTAATCAAAATTCTTCAGTAAGAACATACCTGTCCATGGCAATAGAACCACAGGTTGTCATTTTAAACAGAATAAAAAAAATGTCTTGCTGTAAATAGAACTTTAGATTATTGTCTTGCTGTAAATAGAACTTTAGATTTTTGTCTTGCTGTAAATAGCACTTTAGATTATAATTAGATTATGTGCAACATTAAATTATATTAGGTCACATAAACATCCTAAAGGTGCTTTTAATTGTGCAGTTGAGATCATGGCGGGGCCGAATGCATCGTTCATTTTTTTTCTACAGGCCTTCGCAAAGTCGGACCAGGTATTTGACGTCAGAAAAAAATCACACATTTTAAAGGTCATCACAATTTACTCACGGTTTGTGGGCCGTCGGTTGTTCATGTTATTAGGCAGATAGATGAGTTGGAGCTAGTGAACTCAACAGTGATGCACCTCCTACAATCAAGGCTCCCATAACAATCTGACCTGTGCGCAAATAATAAGCCCATAATCTATCATCGATTAATGACAATTTTTTCTTTTTTACACTACACTGCTCCTCATAACAGCTACAAGCGAACTGCAATTATCTCCCACAGCGAATGTGCAAAAGGTCATTCGCAGGGCGCTAAGCTTTTACAGACTTCACTGAAAAACAAAACTGCTGAAATGAAGTACCCGGTTTAGGTCCAGACAGAGAAAGAAAGAGAGAGAGAGAGAGAGAGATAAAGAGAAAGAGAGAGAGAGAGAGGCCCGTGAGTAAAAAGGGGAAAACCTCTGAGCAATGACACATCCTCTCCAGGCCTGCAGGCTGAGACTCTCCACACACGGCCTGACAATCAATGTGAGACTTGCACGGAAGCCTCTGAAATCTATGCATGATGTTTTTTTTTTGTTTTTTTTTCAGTTAACAAGGAAAGAGAGAAAGAGAGCAGAGAGAAAGAGAGTAGAGAGAAAGAGAGATAGGCTTACCAGTGTATTTGAGGTTCAGGCCATGTCCTGAAATGGATGAGTGTACACTCATACACTCACACACACACATACACACACATGCACACTCCACACACACACACGTTGTGGCTTTGCCCAGAAATGACATCGACCTATTGAGGACTGAATGTAGGTGAGTTTCAGCACGGCTACCTCTGCTCTCTGGCCAACCCCTCCTCTCACCAAGGGCTTCCTCTGATTGGTCTCTTGGTCTTTAGCAGCTGATTAATGCATATCATAGTGGGAGTTTGGGTGTAGAATCAAGGGGAACAACCAAGCAGATGTATTCATTATTATTCTTCATTATTATAGGTTAATACACACATAGCAGATGTATACACTGTGCAAATATTCACTTAAAATATCTGGGGTAATGTTTATGGATATTAATTATATATATATATATATATATATATATACATACATACATACATACATATATATATATAGACACACGGAGTATGCATATATTTGAGTTATGCACCCTGCATCTCCTTTTAGTTCCGTCCATTACTCTGATCAATTATGAAGTTAAAACAGGTTTAACGAAGACAACACTAACACTATTCGCTGTTCTAAGAAGTGTTTCCTCATTGTTTGCGCTCTTAACACTCATAATTAACTCTGGCTATTTTTCCATCTGCCATCTCACCCTCAGATGTGCGATCCTCAATCTGAAAATGTCAAGACAACTATACGGATCGATGTTGAACCACTGACACCAACCTCAACATCACACACACTCCTTCATAGAAGCTTCTAAATTTCCCCTTTGTCACCTTTATCCTCTCACCCAAGCCCACTTCCAAAGGTGTGATTTCACAGCAGAGATAGGAGGCCTTCTGCATCGTGCCTCACTAAGATGCTCAAAGATAAAAAAGGATGTCTTCCGGTCCTTCAAAAAATATCCAGAATTAAACATGTGTCTCCTTAGTGCACCACATGCATGCATCGTTGGTATTGACCTGCATTGGTGCTCGCTGGTCATTTCCGGCTCTCTTTTGGTCAAATATGCATCTCAAACCAACATTGCTTGGATGCTCTTCTTTGCAACTTTGCCCACCTTTTTCTTCAGAATGATCACTATCTTGGTTTGCCACCACAAAATTATTCTGCAGAGGCGGAAACAACAAGCCGATTTAGAGAGTATTCCTCATTTACTGTTTAAGGTGTTAAGATGGCAAAGATTCAGAACCCAACCGGAACCCAACAATCCTTTAGAGCTGCAAAGGTCTCTTGAATATTAAAAAAAAAGGCCCTGAACAAAAAGCTGAACAACTCAAACACTTTTTTTGTTATCATATCAGTTTAATATCTTCAGTACTTGTCACGGCAGCAGCGATTGCTCATTCCTATCTGATGGCTTGAAGTCAAGTGGTTTAATTGAGGTCCATGGTGGTGTGAAGGTCTACATAAAAATTGCATATCACACTTAGTCTTAGTTTAAAGAATTTTATGAAGTTCAGATATAGAATAGCTGCTTGAAGGATATTTTTAGCTATGGGTTGTTAATATGACAACATAATACTAGTATTGCTGGTGTACACACACACACACACACACACACATATATATATATACACCTACACACACACACACACACACACACACACACACCATCATCTGTGTTCCAAGTCCAGACTGAATATAACAGTTAAAGTGTCTGAGTGTTTCTCAGAAACACAAACTGTTAACTCGTAATGTCCTGTCTGTCCACTTTCATTTGCTTCTTACACACCTTTGGCCTCTCTGTGATGGTGTTAGGTGTGATATGGTACTCATAAGGCTGTACTTCACAGGAAACAGCACCTCACTAGAACCAAAGAGACCATGGCCATTAACCATGCTTCCTTTTCCTTTAAAAAAAAAAGAAAATTCAAAAAACCCCCAGCTCGTTTTTCAAAAAGGCCACCTAAGATATTTCCTAATGTATTCTTGTCTCTGTGTCTCTATAAGTCTGTGCTGTTTTTCTGAATCTAATTCTAATTCTGAATTTTCAACCACGTTAAGGATAAATAAATATTAAGTACATAAAAAGAGAGTCATTGTATGAGTACAGTCACACACAGATTGACCACTATACGCACTACTTTTATGACAACACAGAGCATTTTTCTGAATGCTTAAACACTAATAATGATTCTTATAGCACAATTTCTACAACTATTAATAGTTATAGCAAAACCACTCACTGAGTTTGCAAAATTAAAAGCACAAACACTGCTTTGCACTCAGTTTGCACTTTTGTAACACACAATTTGCAAATGTGTGGATACGATCCACAGTGTTGTGCCTGAACGCGTTCAATGAACGGCGTTTACTGAACACGTTCCTATTTTCTGTGAACGCTGAACTGAACGAGTCGGTTTACAAATTATGAACGTAACCGTGAGTGAAGTTCACTCTCGCGAGACTGAACACAGTTCACGCTGTACGTTCGCCAGAAAGTGACGGGAAGTTCAACTCTTTTCAGAGAGCCGGCTCTTGTGGCACGGCTCCCAAAGAAGAGCCGGTTCTTTTGCCTCCCAAACGGCTCTTAGTTTATTATCATCATCTGTAGCCTCATATATTAGCCCAACTTGGCAAATATAAATGCTTTGTGTGTTGATAAAAAGTGGGAATCTTCTGATTCACTACAAAGAATCGACTCCTCCAGATTGAAGGAGGTTCAGATAGAATGATGTTGTATTGAAAATGTAAAAAAAAACGAACGTGAACGAGTTCATTTTTATTTGAAGGAACTGTATTTTGAACTAGTTCTTTTTCAGCGTGAACTGGTACAACACTGTACATATATATATATATATATGCATGAATTAAAGACATTCCTATTCACATTATGTGAAATACAAAGTCAGTTTACTTGGTATGACAAAAGATATTACAAATAAACTAAAATATTCTAATTTGTGGTTATAACTGACATAATTTCTTTGCCATCTGTCATCCTCATGTTCAGGCCATTACCTTTATGTACGTCCATGTGGAAGACAAACTGAATGTAGAATTATGAATATCACAAAAGGCCCATTAGGCCTGTTTGAATATCCTGTGCTTTGAAGTTAAGTAGCTAGTAAGGGAGATAGCCTTGAAAAGTTGCAGGACCAAACATCCAGTTAGAATTTTATTCTCTGTGGTATCTAGCTAAGCAAATTTAGACTTTAGGTATGAAGTCCTAATGTTTTTGAGTGATGGCCAGTATTATAAGAAAGTGGCAGAGAAGTAATGCATATGCCAGCTGAGGGTGAATAAAAGCAGCAGCCTGATCAGTGGGTTTAGACAGTTTACTGACAGCAACTCTGCCAGGACTCTTAAAGTGAAGGAGTCAATCTAGAAATGCAGCACACCAGGCATAATATATATTTTTGTGTCTGTTACCTTCAGATAAAACATGGAATGTCCCAAAAGTCCAGAAATATTACTGTGCAATGCTGTTTAGCTTGGAGCAAGCAGGCATTATCATGTGCTTTCTCTTTGTTTTTTGAGTCTGTTTTCATTTTTTGTGGCCTGAAATGAGGGCCTTATTCTAAAAGTCATGGTTCACCGCTGGTTTCTGTTTCTGTTTTAGTGCAGTAGTGCCTGTCCCCCTCAAACAGTCCAAATCCCTCATTTTTGTCATTTTTTCTATGTTGAACTGTGGGGTATCTGAAACTCCACCCTAGCTAAGGAGGTTGCTGCTACTCTCAACAGCACAAGGTTCTTTCTTCTTAAAAGTTTAAGAGATGTGAGGTTTTCTTATGATGTCAACACAGATGGGTTGCCAGTAAATATTTACACACAATAAAGGACAGCTTGCATTTCCAAATGGTGCAAACTAAACAAATAAATAAATAAATAAATAACTCTTTTTTTTTCCAGATGCACAACTTCCTTAAGACAATGATGATACACATACATATACACATATACATATACACTCACTTTTTCCTGCTGGTTTACACGACCGATTTTTCTGTATGATGCCCATTTCACTGCAGGTGCATCACACTGTCCACTGATAAGTAGTATGCTGGTCAGTTAATTACACAGCGTGTTAAAAAAGCAGTGTCAGTCTGTAATACTGCAGTCTGTAGTGTGCCTGTGCTGCACACCCTGTCCTTCTGTGCTCCACTGTGAATCTGTAGTACATTCAAGTACATGTTGCATGAAAGTGTTTCCGATGAGACTATATACACAAGAAATGTGCTTCCTCTTATGCAACCCTCTTTCTTTCCTTTAATTAAGCAGCCTAGTATGCAAATAATCTGTAAGAAATTAGCATTTCTTCAGGATGCTTTGCTACACTGTTACCTTGTCTAGAGCAAGTAACTCATAGTAAAGCTAAAAAAAATGATCCAGCCTACATGTCACCAAAAAAAAAAAACCTAATTAGAGCGCTGTTCTGACATATTTGTAATTCAAACCTTGGAATATACATCATTCCACATTGCGTATATTCCAAAATGTCAAATTCCATATACAATCAGACCAGCACTTCCAAATATACACAATATGGAATGAATATATTCCAAAATTACAAATATATGTAATATGGAATGGCATATGGTTAAGAACATTAACAAGTATGAGGAATGGTCATTGCATGAAGCTTTTGAGGTGAATAGCTTATTTACGACTGTACAAATAAAAAATCCATTTATATTTATCCATAGAGCAGCAATCATAATTATGCGATACATTTGCATCTCATGAGATGTTAGATTGAAACGAACAAACAGAAAACAAGAGGAATACAAAACATCTTGGCAGATTTGGACCACCGAACAATTACTCATGGTTGACATGGACAATACATGCGAGTCATCAAACAGGAGTCAAAAGCATAAAGATGATTTGATGAAGCAACACTTAGCAGTCGAGGTGTTCGTTATTCAACACTGGATCAGATTACCCTTCATCAGGTCTGTAGTCTACTTGTAAACAACCTGCCCAAGCCCTTCCAAAGGCTTATCCAGAAAATCAAATGAATTCAAGGTGAAGACACACATGACCCTTGTCCTGATACCCTTGGTATGAGTCACTTGTCATTGCAATACAAAGGAGTCTGCATTGTAAGAATGGGCCTGTGAGGTGGCTCAGGTGGTGGGATCCCTCGATAAAACATCACGTCCTGTTCCTGTCCTCTGCTGGCAGAAGCTGGGACGTCCCGGAAGTGCAGGACATTTCAGAAGGGTGTGCAAGGTACTCAGGCGAGGCCAGGTTTTGGCTGTTCTCCTGAAGGGGCCACATCTCCTGCCAGGTGAAGGAGGGCAGGTGGGCTGGGTGGCTACTGAGCAGTGGCCTTCGCTGCCTGTAGTTGGACCACACCTGCAGGAGGGTTTCCTTGAAGGGACGTGTGGTGAGTGTGTAGAGAATGGGGTTTAGAGCACTGTTTATGGGCAGGATAAAGATGACCACCCATGAGCTGATGGTTCCTGCAAGACACAGAGGAAAACATTTTCTATTAAGGTCTGGGCATGACTCCTAGACTTATTTAGGAGGTGCAAGATATTATAGCACTTTCTCTTGTTGTATTGGAACATCACTGAATTAAGAAGCGCAAAACAGCTTATGGCTAAGCTGTTCTGTGAAACATCACAAAAGAGTAACATAAAAAGACACATTTGATCAATCTGTCCAACAGTATCAAGACACAAAGATAATTCCTTTCCTTTGTCCCAATGTTAAAACATCATCTTTAAAGTGCAGGTGTTGCCTTTTTAGAAACAGATCAGGCTTCATTATGAAACGCTCAGCTTTTTGAAGTTGCATACAGCACTTTTAGCTTTTGTCTCAGAACAAAAGCTAAAGAACCAGGGATGATAAATGACAGCAATAAATGTTCCTCCAACTGTCCTCTACCTCAGCTGACATCACAGTATTCCTAATGGGCTGTACTCTTGCAAGAAAAACATCTGAGGACAACCATGAGAATTTTTGGGCTAAGGGGGATGGAGACATGTAGGGTAGGAACAAACTGAATATGTAATTTCGATCCAACACCTTGTAAAGGCAGAGCTAAATGAAGGGGGTGATGGCAGTGAATGGTTATAGATCCTCATAAAAAGTGTACTAGTTTGTAAAAGAATGCTTGTAAAATAGCCCTGGAGAGGACTTTTTTGAAAAAATGCTTTTTAACAGAATTGCTTCAGTTCAGCCCCATGGGATGGAAATGTTTTTAATGATCAATGACAAGTGATTATTCTTCACTTGTGAATTCTTGCAAACGTCTCAGAAGCATTTTGGTAGGCTGGCCACTACTGGGAAGATTAGCCACGGTTCCATGTAGGGGAGAGCGGGGTTGGTTGTCATCATATCTCAGCCACTATAGGGCGCTGATCAAAACTGCTGACACAGACATGTTTATAGTGTCAGAGGTCATCTCCGTTGACAGTGGAGGTGAAAGCCACATAACCTTGAGGTGTGACAACTTTATTTGTTTTTCATATGCAAAAGTAAATTTTGAGGCATCTCATGTTTTTCTTCTAACTCATTACACTAAGGGTTGACAGTAAAATATGTATAAAGAGAGAGCTACAGTTTAGTTCTTTAGTTCTAAAGTTTTTTTCTTAGCTAGGCTAATACATGTGGGGACTAGCCTCCAAAAGAGCTAAAAATGTCAGTTGGGGTAGGTTGACACATTTTTTTTGGTGGTCACACTTGCTGCAGTGCATCATGTGCAAGGGGTGGACCCACAAAACTGCACTCCTGGTCTGCCAGGTTCCGAGTTCCGAGGCGGATCCTTTCTTTAGTCTGTGTTATGAATTATATAGTGTAGCTGCCCCTGTTTTTGTGTGAGTTATGCCGCTTGTTTGAACTTCAGTTTGAGGAGAAATCGAGTTTCTTCAGATTTCATAGTAGTAGTAGTAGTTTTCATAGCCTGTGGTGTTTTACATTCTGTGGCGTTTTACATTCATAGCCTGCGGTGTTTTACATGCATAGCCCATGGCATTTTACATTTACATGTTTGAATCTAAAGAGTCTAAAAAGGAACCAATGAAACTTATTTAATGTTTTTATTAGTGGTGGGCCGTTATTGGCGTTAACGTGCTGCGTTAACGTGAGACTCTTATCGGGCGATAAAAAAAATATCTCCGTTAATCTATTAGGGAGCTGGGTCTATATTACGCAAGCTATGATGACT
>JBBPCY010000001.1:16953101-16963998 GCA_037974405.1 Brachyalestes nurse
AAGCAAGAGTGTGTTTACTGGTTAATACACTGCTGTTTATTTAAAATAAACCAAAACAAACCAAGCCTCATTCTTTACAACTTTTTGTTACATAACTTCGCTGTATCAGAACCGTACCGAACCGTGATGCCAGAACTATAGTGTGAACCGAACCGTGACTTTTCTGTACCGTTACACCACTAATGTGTGTGTGTGTGTGTGTCACTTACCTGGGGCAGAGATGGACCAGGATGGTCTAAGTGAAGAAGGGGAGGTTGTGGAGGCAGTGTGATGCTCTGGATGATAATCTGCTGGGTAACCTTTGGTCCTGCATTCATGCAGACATTATTTTGACTTTGGCCACCTACCTAAACGTTGATGTAGACCATTTTTCATGCTTCCAACAGATCATCTTCTAGAACTGACTGTTCACCTGTTGCCTAATATCATCCCTTTACAGTTACCACTTTAATGACCCTATCAATGTTCTTCACTTCACTCGGACACTTCAAGTCTGCATGGTGTATCAACCTGGGGTTGGTGAAGTCCAGCGGTACTCCGTTCTTGGCCCAGGAGAAAGTGACCCGTGGAACACCTTCTGCTTGGCACAGAACATCTACATCAGTGCTGCCGTCTCCTCTGCTGGCCACCTTCCTCCACTGCGCCCCCTTCTGCAACTCCGGCACAACTGCAGCACAAGAACACCAGAAGACAAGGCTGTTTTTATCAACAATAAAATGTGTTATTTTTAAAATGTGAGCTGTACTGCTAAACCCTTACCTTTATCTCTATCTGTACAGGGATAAAAAAAAAACCTGTTTCCAGACTTAAACCAAAGAAGATAAAAATAGAAGCTGGGGTTTGCAAAATAACAGAAACATCACATGAAATACTGGCAATTTTATTTGGAACATTTACCAAACTGGTGCACTTTGAAGGTTACAGTTATTGACTGTAATCCATCTGCTAATCCATCTGCTCCTGTTCGTGCACAATTTTTCAGGCACCCTTCGCTCCGTCCATCAGTGCACAGGGGCCACAACAGGAGCACCACTGACCAGAAAACATGTGGATGGACGATTTTCAGCACAGCAGCGACTCTGACGTAGCACTGGTATGAGTGTATCAAGCACAGTGGTGTTGCTGGGATTGAGAATGGTGTACCGTCCAAAAAATATCTTGCCAAGAGAGATTCTGATGGCTGAGACATGTTCTGTATGGAATAAGATGATATTTAATTGTGTACAAATCGGATGTTTCTTTTAAACTGGACAGCTATCATTAGAATGGTACATTGTCCAAATAATCCAGTTTCCATCAAAAACTGACCAGTGATGGACGGAGTAGAAGGTAAATTGTGTTGTGCCGGACAGGCTACACTATAGCTGTAACCGTATGGTGGGTGTTACTGATGAAATGGCCAATAAATGTGAATATTTCATGTAGTGTTGTTTCTGTTATTTTGTCCACCCACTTTATTACTCCTCCTGGCAAGTGACCTTGGGATGTTGTCTCTAAAGGTCAAAACATTTATAAAGTGACCTGCAGAAAAAAATATATATACTTCTCATGAAAACGTGATTGAGTGTGTAAAGAAAGGAAGATTTAAAAAAAAAAAAAAAGTAAAATAATGGTTTAATTGAAATGAGAAATATGGATAATTTCAAATGTGCTGTTGTGGAAAATGTCACAAGTTGGGAAAAATGTGTGTCCAAACTTTGAATTGGTTGTTTTAATGTGCAATAAGCATGCTCCTATGTTTAGCATGTAATATTTCAGGCTTCAAAGGCCAAATTGCACTACCTGATCTGGTGAGATGGTCAGGAAACACCTAGACTGGAAGTTCTAGGCACTACACTGAACTGAAATCGTTCTACAGGAACATAACTTTCTGTATCGTAGAACTCACAGCGGACAATGAGTTGTCCCTCCACACTGGCAGGGGGCGCTATGCCGTTGTCTGCAGTGCACTGGTAAGGTCCTGCTCGAGCACGAGTCACCTCATACAGAGTCAACATTCCAGTAGCACCATCCTCACTCTCCTCACCAGGCTCCTCCACCTCTCCCTCGCCCTGAAAAACACACACACACACACACACAATTAAAACCAGCAGTGTCCCGTTATAAACTTACAATTAAGGTAATTGACAGTCACAAACTTTCCACTAGCTTGGGCTCTATCCAGTGCTTCCAGAAGAACTGATTCATTTATTGCCCTGATCACCTAATGTTCCTTTACACAGATCCTTTAAATTTTGAGGTGGAGCCTGCATGGATCGGACAAATTCGTCCAGCACATCCTCGATCCTGACTGAGATCTCTTCGTGATGTTCCTCAAACTGTTCCTGAACAGTGTGTTGGGCTGCTTAAAGAGGACACTAGGGAACAGCGTCTACAGCCCCATACACAGCAGGGGGCGCTGCACCGTGTGTTCTTTCTGTCAGAGCAGCATAAACTTCTTCAGCAGTTTGTGCTACAGAAGTTTCTCTGTGGGATCAGATCAGTCTGGCCTTCACTCCAATTAAGATCAGGCGTCCATGACCTGTCGTCATTTCACTGGTTCTCCTTACTTGGAACATCTTTGGTAGATTCTGGACCACTGCAAGCCAGGAATCCCCCACAAGACCTGTCAAGTCATCCAGGCATCACAGTTTGGCCTCAGGTCCTTACAGTCGTCCAGTTTTCTGCTTCCTTCATCAACTTCAAGAACCGACTGTTCACTCACTGTCTAATATTCCCAGCCCTCTAAAGGAGACACTGTACCCAGATCATCAATGTTCACTTCAGCTGTCTGTGCTTTTAATTTTGTGACTGATTGTTATGTGTGTGTAAATATCTATCTTTGTCATAATGACATTTTCATTGTTTTGACATAATATGAAAAATACTGTATGAGTATTACATATCATGATTAATGGACCAATAGAAGTGGCCTAAAATGACTTTTTTTTTTTTACGCACGTTGCATTATGGCAGAAAACGGATTGGATATTGGAAGAGAAATGAATCCAGACTAGTTCTATAAGAAATCTAGCTTGTGTGTTATATCCTGTGAGGTTGTGGAGTGTTTTCAGTAGTTTGAGTGTGATGGTCTGCTTTTAGATATTCATCTTAAGTGGCATTAGATTGATATGGGAGGCTTTTAGTGTCAGTATTGGAAAAGGAGATGTATCATACTTATCTCTAATATGTTTCTCTTTTTCTCTCTAATATGTTTTTGACCCAAAGAGGAAAAATTCCACATATAATTTGTTAACCCCCAACACTATTCCCACGCATGCAAAAACACACATTACCTGTGCACATATGAACACATAGACGCATAAAGGATGGGTCACAATGTCAGAAGAGTAAGACTAAATGGTGGAAGGACACAGGTCGCCAAAAAAAAAAAAAAAAAATCTAAAACTGCGCAATCTCAGCTAACACTGACAAATGTGGCCTTTGGTAAAGCTGCTTTAATGAAAGCTATTTTTCTCCATTTAGGAAGGAGGTGCTGCACTGAGAGGTGAGAGCATGGCATAGTTAGAGCGGTGAAATATCGGGCGTCCTGCTGCTAAAGAGAACCACTGACACTGCCAAGAACAGCCGAGACAAAGAGGGAGGAGGAAAGTCAGGGGACGACAAATAGAGACAGAGAGCGGAGGGAGAGGAAGTGGGGGAGAGGAATATTAAAAGAGGTTGTTGTTGGTGAAAAGAAGTGCAGAACAAAAACAAAGCCACTCGCCATCCACTTCCAGGAGAACATGCCGGAGACAATAGGATTGGCGTCAGCCTCGCACATCAAGTCCGCAGTGTCACCGATTTCAACCCACACCGGGTCCTTCTTCATCTTCACACTCGGAGCATCTGCATAACAAACACATGTTCAAACACACACTCACCACCACGGGTTAGTCAGTCCCGGAGGAAAACCCTCAGGAGCCCTCCAGGTCCTCAGAGAAGGCCTAATCACTCCTTCAAATCACTTCACCATAAATAGACATGTTTGCTATTTTCAGTTCATTTCTATTCAATATGAATATAATTCTTATGACATTATAATGTCTTTAAAGTCAGCAAGCATTGCAGGAACTAGGGCATTAACACAAAACTCGACTAGTCGAGGCACGAGTCGACGCCCCCTGAGAGAAGTCGACTAATCGAGTGTTTTTTTCCTCTCTCTGTGCTCGTTTGTGTACACAATGCAGTCTCTGCCTCTGATTGGCTGACGCTGATACACGTTCCGTGACTTAACCAATTATTACAGTCCCTTCATAAAAGGGGCGGTACCATTGACGCGAGGGGAATTTAAACACGAGACGAGAGACAAGCAGCAGAGAACACAGACACACATCACATGTGTGGAGATACTTCACTCTGGACACACAAACAGCACGGAGACCTGCACAATCTGAACATTCTTGCTGGCTTTCCGAAACATTTTTCAAGTTTTCTTCACCATTCCCTCTAGTGGACAAAAGCTCTATTGCCCAATAACCCACAAAACTTTTACATACACACAGATGCACTTGTAGATTTGTGCTCATGTATCAAGCCGGAGGTTGCTCTAAAATTTCAAGCTTTTTTAACATAACCTTTTTGACCAAGACATTCAACCAGCCCTGACTTTTGACAACCATTGTACTACTACTACTACAATAATTTGGCAGATGCGTTTATCGATAGACACACAATCAAGTTTCAGGACACTGTGAGAACCAGGGGAGAGTATTAAGTGCTAAATGTATGTAAGAGTAGTGCAAAAAGGTGCATCAGGAGAGGAGATACTCTCAGAACGGATGAGTCTTTAGAAGGTTTTTGAAGATAGAAAAGGATTCCGCTGCCCTCGTCTGCTTAGGAAGCTCATTCCACCAGCGGGGGAACCAGAACGAGACCAGTCTAGACTGGGTTTACCTTGTGCGTAGGGATGGCAGGACCTGATATTTCCATAGTTCCATGGATTCTGTTAGGAGTCACATTATGACTTCTAGAACTTTTGCTGTTACAAAGCTGTTATTTGTTTTTATTTGTTTTTTTTGCAAAGCTGTCAAAGTTATTTAAATGAATGGATTTCTACATGGATACCTGCTCAAGGTTGAAATTTAAGCTATTTCTTGAAGCTACATTTTTAGTCTTTGCTTCCATCTTATTCTGTGTATTGTCGCTGAACACTCTAGTACAACATACAGTGCAACAGCGTTGAAGAAATTAGGTTTCCAGGATGATCATTCAGCTTTAAAGTCAGTTACAGCCTGCTGTTCTGTTTCTGTGTCAGTTCCAAGGACACGCCGTCACCAAAGCTTATTGCTCTGTTCTGCCATCCATGCACAGCATCGATTTTGATTTTTTACCTTCACTGAGTTCCTTTCAAACTTTGCTTCACAGTGCCCTCCGGAATTATTGGAACACTTGCTATAAAAAAGGCTTAGAAAAAACAATAGTATAATATGACCTTAATATTATGTTGAAAATAGAAACAAATTATTATTTTATTTGAGGAATTATAATTATTTGAGGTAAGTCTGGTCTGAGAATAAAGCAACCAGGGGTTGTTATATGTGGTGCGCAAGTACGCAGCAGTTTTCAGTCTTCACAGCGCAAGCGTACCTAATTTGTTCCATCACTCAGGAAAGGAAAACCTTAAAAAGAAAAATAATAATGACATTTTAAAATATGGTTCCTGCCGGTATGCGGAGCCTCGCTTTTGCACCAATCAAAATTCAGTCAGAGCAGGTCTGATCTCAGCGCTTCTGTCACTGCGTGTCCTGCCCCGCCCCCTCAACTTCATGGCCCACCCCGGTACGAGACCCGTGCAATGGTTCCCGGGTCCTTGGCAGAGGCAGACAAAGTACCTAACTTCCGCGCCGGCCCAAAATGACCTGGCCGGCCGGTTTATTTAAGGCACTTAAACCACATACCGCAACAATATTTGGAATGAGTGCGCACAATAAAAATTAGTACTAAAGCAAAAAAATTATGTCAACACCTGTATATGTCTACAACCCGTTCACCAAGTGAAGCAGGGGGCAGCAGTGTGTGGGGACGGTACTTTGCTCAAGGGTACTTCAGTGATGACACTAGCGGTGTTCGGATTTGAACCCACAACCTTCTGATTGCAGGGGCAACACCCTAACCACTAGGCCAAACTCTGGGATCATTAAGAAACTGAGGAAATTCAAAACCAACCTGGAAGAGGGTGCAATCTATTTTGTCAGTGCCTTGACACAGTTGCTTGACCTACGTGTGCCTGAAAGCCTTAGGTTTGAGCTCAAGAAGAGTTTGCACAAGAGAAGATCCAGGATCTGGTGGATTCTGCATTGCAAATCTGTAGAAAACCCTTTTGGGAAACCACACCCATGAAGTTAAATCTTATTTCTCATGAAACCTTCCAAACTGTGGTAAAGCGACGTCTCATGCATGAGGCAACACATTCATGACCATTTGTCGGAGTAACTCTCTGTGAGAGAGCTTTTAGAGACAGATGTCTGGTTTGCTATCACTGTAAGCAGTTCTGACTCGATGAGTTTCTCCAGTTTTTCACACTAAACCCACTCTGCTTATGCCTTTAACACTTAATTCTGCAGAAATGTTGAGAAATTGGTGGAATTCCAGGGTTTACATACGAAATCTTTCAGCTCCTTCACTCTCACGACTGCATACCTTATTAAAGTAAGTAATCACAGAAATAATTAATTGCTGGCACTAAATAATAACTCTTATTAAATAAATGAATAAATAATAAATAAATAAAGCAAGATATACCATGTGCCGGGGCAGGGTTGGATGCAATGTGACGGTGTAGCTGTGAGGGTAAGTGCATCATTTCCACGTATTACTTATGAAAGTGCTTTTATTTTGGGATCTTTAACAACTGCTACATTACCAGCCTCTCCTGAGCTCACGGCTCATCTGAAAACACTCCTCAGGAGCTCTGATCTGCGGACAGCTTTAAATACACTCATAACACATTAATAACAGCGTCCCTGCAGACGCCACCGCCTCGTTAATATTTGAGCACAGTTCATTTGCCTTCATCAGGCTCTGATTTGTGCTGCTGTGGGAAATCTCGCTCACGTAAAGTGCCTGATGTGTTTTGACACCACACCTCTGGGTTCTGAGGTGGGGGGGGGCATGGCGGGGGGTCTACTTAGCGACTCGCAACAATCTCCACCTCACTGAGTCTGACTTTAGGAAAGATACTGGACTAAAAATGTTATAAGAACACTGGACGTCATCATGCCATGCAATATTCATTCATCTAATAAATTACTATAACTATTATTATTATTATTATTATTATTATTATTATTACTACTACTACTAGTAGTAGTAGTAGTATTGTTGTTGTTGTTGTTGTTGTTATTCTTTTTTTATAGCTGGTAATTGGTGTCACTTCTCATCCGAGCCCGTATGGAATTTTGGCAAACTTCCAGTGCTAAAACATATTCGGTGTAATGCCCACGTACATCAGTTTTTGATCGGTCGGGGACAAGTATTGATCATTTAAAGTTTAGATTTTTGTATTCAAATTTGTATTCAAGCAGCTGGTGGCCTAGTGGTTAGGGAGTTACCCCTGCAATCAGAAGGTTGTGGGTTAAAACCCCAACTCACTGAGGTTCCTTTGAGTAAAGTACCTACCCACACACTGCTCCTCGGGCACCACTCGCCAGTGGCAGCCCCCTGCTTGAGTTGGTGGTTAAATGGGTTACATTCAGGAAAGAATTACATTTAGAGAAAGAACAGTGTTTACACTTTGTGCTGAGGTGTGTTTACACGTGACTGTAAGGGGCCACTTAACTTAAATGTATGGGGAGAGAAAGCGGAGGGGCGAGTCACCTTAACAATGTATGGGGAGAGAGAGAGAAGGGGCGTGTCACCTTAATAGTGTATGGAGAGCGAGAGCGGAGGGGCGAGCCACCTTAATAGTGTATGGAGAGAGAGAGCAGAGGGGCGAGCCACCTTAATAGTGTATGGAGAGAGAGAGCGGAGGGGCGAGTCACCTTAATAGTGTATGGAGAGAGAGAGCGGAGGGGTGAGTCACCTTAATAGTGTGTACAGATTCTCGGAGCAAGGACTGTGACATCATGGCTATGATGGCCAGAATGTGATAAAGACAAAGCAACAAATCAGTCCAGTGAAAGCAACCTCATAAACAGACTTCAAGACACAATGCTAATAAAAACTAGACGTGTGTCACTGTTTGTTGCGGTTTAATTAGCCGATTTGAGGCGGTATCGTAATTTTCCTTCTTGAAAAACGTGTCAGTAAAGTACAGATGGGTGACAGGTTAGTTCAGCCAGTGGGTTTTGTGCTGAATGGAGAGTTTTCGCTGGTTCTCTGAGCTGTTTACAGTAATCACTTCAAGTCCTGGGGTCCCAGTGGGCGGAGCCAGACGTGGGTAGCGTGGCGCCGGGGGGTTGCCTGGGGTTCAGTGCTTGAGGAGGCCAAAAGTAAATAATTAATAATAATAAAATGATCAGAACTATAACATGATTTTCAGAATACTGTCCAATGAAAAAAGCTTAATAAGAGCAATAAGAATATGGTCCAGCACAGAACCCATGGCTGCGGTCGTTCCATAACACTTACATGGGCAAGAAATCACTGAAGAAGAAAAAAGGAAAGGGCTCAGCCTTGGTTTCACTCACGCATTCAACCAATAACCTCAGCTTCGAAGTGACCGGAAGGATTTTGACCCCCAAAATGAGTCTGACAGATGAGAAAATGACCCGGATAATAAGAAAAGTAAAAAATGAGAGCGGGGGGATGAAGAGAGCTGTGAGGAAACAGATGCTGAAAACGGAGGCAGCGAGGCTCCGCGATAACGAGGGAGATGAAAAATGAGGCAGGAGGATTTGTTCACACCCTTCCTTCGCAATAAAATCCCCCCCAGTGGTCGAGCAGGTTACAGGGCAGTGCAGCTCGCTTTATCCTCCAGGAACATGCAAATATATCATTGACTGAAGGTTCTGAAGACACATCCCTGAGAAGACCACCCCAGTGACACTCCAGTACATTTTTCTGAGAGTTCACTCATGTGTGGGTCTATCCGAGTAGATTTTAAAGCTCTTTTACTCTAAATGGTCTCAAAGCACCTAAAAGTAATTTTCTTGAAAATGAATTCTGTTATTTAGTGTTTATCCTTTTAGTTTTATATTCTATAGACTCTTCTTTTAATTTATAGATACGTATTTCAACTTTATCTCGCGTTATTATTATAATGTTTTGTAGTTGTTGTTGTTGTTTGCTTATCAATTAGTCTTTTTGACTAATTGTAAAATATATTATTATTAGTAGTACTAGTAGTGCGGTTGTTATTATTATTTTTTAAATTTATGTTATTTATACTGTTGTTTACTTATTTCTATATTATTATTATTATTACTATTATTATTATTATATATATCTTTCTTTATAACAACAGGGTTAAGGAATTTTACTCTGTACTGTTGTTGTATGTAGGTCAAAAGAAAGAGAGCAAAAAAGAGAAATACTAAATCATAACCTGTTATTAATTTTATTTTTAAATATGGAGCATCAGGGTCTTCAGGAGGCCAAACACAAGGGCTGGTACGAGCCGGCACAGAGTGTGTAGTTCCCAGAAGAACCCAGGCTAAAAGCTTGAGCCTCTCTCTCTCTCTCTCTCTCTCTCTCTCATCCCTCTTTTCTCTCCCACTGGAATCATGTCCTTATCCAAGTGGCCCATTAGCACTTGTGTAACCCCTTTACATGTTGACACACTCGAGCTGCTTCCCCATTGTCTTAGGCTGGCGAAAGAGGAACTCCTACATGGGAAAAACAGGGCCATCTGTAAAAGCTATTAAAATGGCCCATACATAATGAATATCTACCACTGTCGACGGCTATTGTACCAGGACGAAGGGATCCATTAGTGATGGAGGATTTGCTCGACCATGCAGGCCTAGATTTGAAGCAGGGCTATTATTAAATCATTAAGGAGGTAAGAGACGGCTTACGGGCCTCTATATATCTCCTGTTTTTTTCTCTGTTCCTCTTTTCTCGCTCTGCCTCTCGCTCTTTTGTTTAAACCATCACAAAATAATTTCCCCGCCATAAGCGAGCGACGATAAAGAACACGTCTGGATCTGTGGCAGAAGTGCCCTCTTGAAAGGACGCTTCGCAGCAGAGCCCTTACGCAACCAAATGCACGCCGTTGTTGGATATATTTTTTAAAAAACGTACCATCTCCACCTCCCAGATAGATAAAAATGACACCCCTGGATGCAAATGCAGTGATTATAAACGTGGAAGGAATCCATTACTGCAACTGTCATGGATAAGCCACAATGGGAGGGAAAAAAAAATAATTGGCAGGTCTTTTAGAAGCGCTGCTTGTAAATCTCCCTGAATGAAGTTCAATTAGTGCAGTTAACTGGTTCTACAGGAGCTTCTGACACTGAAGGCGGATGTATTAAGTATCTGCGGGAGTTTCTGGGAGCATATTTCAATGCAAAATGTGCTTCACTCACTAATATACAAAGTGCAGGAGTAGCGGACGGTTTGCATGGACTGTTACCACCTTTAAAAGACACGTACCTCTGGGATGCGAATCTAAGTCTTGAATTGACTCTTGAGTCTCTAGGGTTCAAGTATGATTTAAGTTTTGAGTGTCCAGGATGCAAAGCCTAGTTTTCAGTCTCTGTGGTGCAATTCAGAGTTGAGTCCTGAGACTTTGGTTTGCAAGTCAGAGTTGAGGGGTGCTAGTCATCTAATATACAGCTCTGGAAAAAAATGAGAGACCACTGCAAAAATGTATAGGTGCAAGTATCGAACTGAACAGCTTTGCCTTAGTTTTTAAGAACCGCTGACAATATTTCTCCTCATTTATAAATAAAAACATTGTTCTTTAAAGCATCATTTTAAAGGAAATGACAAAACATCAGAATAAGAGAAATGATGCAGCGTTTACAGAACT
>JBBPCY010000001.1:17263767-17280997 GCA_037974405.1 Brachyalestes nurse
AAAATAAGATCAAGAAGACTTTTTAGGCTAAAAATAAGATTGCAAGTCTTGGTTAGATCAGGAGTTTTTGCAGTGCAGTGCAGAGGGTGAGTGCTGATGTACTGATCAAGCAGCTCCACTTTGCTGTTTTTGTCTGTGGGTTGACTTGGATTTGTGTCAGGATTCTGTAAACAGTAAATATTCTGTCAAATTCGTAACTATGAAGAAAGACAGCTGTGGGCGGGGCATGGGCAGATCAGGCGAGACTCAGCGCAAATGTGACCGTCTGGCCTTTTAAGCGACGACTTCATCGCCCTCACAGGCATTCACTCCTAAAAGCGGGGTGCTGGGGGGGCTCTTACAGGACATTTATTCACAGATTAAAAGCAAATCTCTCTGATCACCCTGTGGGGGAGAGATTTCCCAAATCAAATGGACTTTTATCTAAATGCAAATGATATGATGGCCCTCGCGCTTTCATTTTTAATGAGTCGTATGAAATTTCTGGATGGCTGTGGTGGGGTTTTTGCTCAGGATAGTAACCGGCCGCATGCGTGTGAATTAGTGTTCAATATTTAGAGGTGAAATCATGGCTACATCATGAACCTAATGTGTTTTTCACATATTGGAAGCATCGATCACGAAGCCTGCGGATCAATCCTAGTTATGTGTGCTGCCTGTTTCCATTGCGTGTTTCTGAAATGTTTTTGAAGGTGTAGCAAGTCACTATATATGTTGGTTCTCTAAAGAACTTTTCGGAGAGGAAATAAGAACTGTTTCTGTAAATATATTGGCATGTGTGAGTGCGAGGGACCTATTTGTAGTTTAAACACCCTCCACACACTGCAAAAGATCTAGACTACAGAGAAAACTGCTCACGGGTCATGGGTTCGAATCCTGGGCAGTTTAATGTCTTGAACATCAGACCTCATCTGAAAGTCAAATTCCCCAAAAAAAGGCTCAACAGCTATGGGATCCTGTGGCTCAGTGGTAAGCGCGCTGCCTCCAGACCCAGGCAGTTGTGGGTTCTAATCAGTTGCTGTGGGAGTTTTATGTTATGTTGTGATGGGCGGGTGGGTGATAGAAGTGAGGTACACAGGCTCAGGTGTATTGGTGGGTTTCAGACTCTTCTATTACTTACAGGTGCATAACATTAAATCTCTAAAAACAGATGTTGGCAGTAAAATTGATTGTATTTCACTTTTTTTTTATTTGACTTTTTGATGAGGGCTGATGTTCAAGACATAAAGCTAAAGGCTCAGATTAGAACCCAAACCTACTGGTTTCGGAGGAAACACTCTTACCACTGAGCCACAGGACCCCACAGCCATGGTGCTTTTTTTTGGAAATTTGACTTTCAGATGAGGTCTGATGTTCAAGACATAAAGCTAAAGGCTCTGATTAGAACCTGCCACCTCTTGGTTTTGGAGGCAGTGCTCTTACCACTGAGCCACAGGACCTCAGTGCTGGCATGGTTTATTTTTTGGAAATATGACTTTCAGATGAGGGCTGATGTTCAAGACATTAAGCTAAAAGCACTGATTAGAACCCACAATGTTCTGGTCTTGGAGGCAGTGCTCTTACCACTGAGCCACAGATAATATGCCTGTTTTTTTGGACATTTCAGATGAATGTGACGTGCAAGATATAAAGTAGAAAACTCAGATTTGATCCCACAACATTAAATCTCTAAAAACAGATGTTGGCAGTAAAATTGATTGTATTTCACTTTCAGCGTGCCGCTGTCATTACATGCCACCTTCTAATCAAGTTTGTCAAATGTTTGTCATGCTGGAGCTGCCCTGGTTGACTGTAAATGCTGTGTCTGGGAGTAACAACAGTTCAGCCAAGAAACATCTTTTTTATAGAAAATGCTTAAATAAAAAGTGTTATTTAAATGTAAGCAAAATTAGACTTCACCTGGTAGTGCTTCACTTGGTGAATTGGTTAAAATGCAGAGGAGGAATTGTGGGCTAACTGTTTTCAGTCGCAGCTGTTTAAGGTGAGCAGTGATGGATGTGAGTGAGACAGTCTAGAACGTATTTGAAATTTAGTGCAAAATAAGAGTAGCTTTCTCTTCCCTTTACCTTCCTTCTGTTCGGTTCCTTTATCTTCCTTTTACCTTCCTTCTGTTCTGTTCCTTTATCTTCTCTTTACCTCCTTTCTCTTCCCTTTACCTTCCTTCTGTTCTGTTCCTTTCTCTTCTCTTTACCTCCTTTCTCTTCCCTTTACCTTCCTTCTGTTCTGTTTCTTTCTCTTCCCTTTACCTTCCTTCTCTCCCATTCCTTTCTCTTCCCTTTACCTTCCTTCTGTTCGGTTCCTTTATCTTCCTTTTACCTTCCTTCTGTTCTGTTTCTTTATCTTCTCTTTACCTCCTTTCTCTTCCCTTTACCTTCCTTCTCTTCCATTCCTTTCTCTTCCCTTTACCTTCCTTCTCTTCCTTTCTCTTCCCTTTCCCTTCCTCCCCTTCCTTTCTTATCCCTTTACCTTCCTTTCTCTTCCCTTCCATTCTCTTTTCTTTCTCTTCCTCGCATTCCTTTCCCTTCCTTCCTTTCCTTTCTCATCCCTTTACCTTCCTTCTCTTATTTTCTCTTCCCTTCACTTCCTTCCCTTCCCCCCACCTTTCCTTTCCCATCTTTTTACCTCCCTTCATTTCTCTTCTCTCCTCCCTTCCTTTCCCTTGTAGTCTGTTTCTTACCTTTCCCTTCACTTGCCTTCTCTTCCCCTCCCTTCACTTCTCGTTCTATCCCTTCCCTTCACTTCCTTTCTGTTGCTTTCCTTTCCCTTCCCTTCTTGCCCATTCCCCTCTGTTCCCCTCCCTTCTTTTCCCTCTCCTCCTCTACTTTCCGTGTCCTTTCCCACCTATCTGAAGCTGTGTCAGTTTTAGTGTAGATTAGCAGCACTGGGGAAGCGTTGGATCATTAACTTCATGAATGTCATCAAATGCTGTGATACCCTGATAGATTCAGAAAATACTGGAATATTGAATCTCAGTATCACTCGAGCGTAGATGTATACCCACATACGGCGAGTTTTGTTTCACATTGTGTAACAAGACATTACTCTTTTATTCATTTCCTCTTGATCATTTCACAGAAACAAACAGAGACCTCCTCCCAGAACGGACGTCGAATTCAAACGCCACTAAAAACACCAAATTGCTGCACAAAGCAACAGCCCAATAACACTAATACACAGAGAGGGATAAAAAGAGCGCCTGCCACTGCAGCAGTAGTGGGTGTTTAGTGCCTCCCCCCTCCGTATCTTTAATGATCAGACGAGGCGCTGCCTCGGCCTTCCCCTTAATGATGTGCTCACGGGCGCGCACACTCTTTTCAATTAGCGGAGATTTGAAGCTTATGAGCGACTTCGTAATAGTGAGCGAAACTGTTAGCGGAACGTTTTTGGAGGGAAGGGTCGGCGGGGGGACCGTTTTTGCAGATTATCACAGAACGAATTACAGCGAAACCGAATTGTCATTATTTGCACCTCAATAATGCCCGAGATGGGAAATTGGACTTAAATTTGTTTCTAGAAGGCAGAAGTTAAACGCTTGAAGTGTTTTTTTTTTCTTTATGACTGCGCCGTGGCTGCGTATGTGCGATCATATGGGCACGTAATCCAATATTGCAATATTTCCTCATGCATATTCAAGGTAATGAAAGTTCTCCGCTGCTCTGCAGATTAACTGCAATAGCTCTTTAGTGTTGAGAATGAATTCATCACAGTGGGCCTCCTATAATAAGATAATAGCTCTGTTTATGAATTCATAACAGGCCTGCACCGCACGTACAGAGATCAAATAAAGACTACGGTGATCAGCAAAGGCCTCAAACTGTCCCTTCCACCTTTTTGACAGTGAGATAAAATCTGTTTAATGGCTACTGTAACAGTGGGGATCGATGGGGCTGTGGTTCGCGACCGGACTGTATCTCTTTTGGGTTGAAAGAGGTAAAATTTCGATTGATCTGCTGGGGAAGCAGAGTCTGGGCGAGGCTCGCAGGGCTGAGAAAGCCCGAGCCAGTTCTGCCGATAGTCCGTGGCTCAGAGGCCGTTTTATCCCTCTTTAAAGTAATCACCTCCATTACCATTTATCAGCCCATCTATCAGGGGAGCAGCGTTTAACATCTGCTTCAGGCTGCAGTCTGAGAGCGGTGGGAAGCTCCAGTGAAGAATCTCGGCTTTACGACACCCAGCCGGGCCGAAGGGACTGTCTGTGTTTTCACAAAGGGCTTTTCAACCTAATCTCTACCAGCTGAATCTGTAGCAAATGGATAATTACGACGCCCAATCGTTTCAACACGTTTCCCTGTAGAAAAGGATAGAAATTGTGCTCATACTGGAGGCTATTGGACAGTAGCTCAGTAAACAATGTTTTACCAAAGCAACACTGGAGCAACTCAATAACGGCGTACTCAAACCAGGCCTAGTTGCTGAGCACCTACGTTTCAGACCCTAGTACCGTTATGCCGTTACATCCCTCAATGTTTATTCTTTTGGTCCTGTGAGCTGCCAGATTTACAGGGTGGCTTCTGTACCCTCAGATACTGAACCTGCAGTGTTTTCAGCTCCGGGCCACGTCCTTCAGCGGCTCTTTGGTCCCTCAGGATGAAGATAGTCGCCAGTTTTGCCAGTTCATGTGTGTTGTGTCCAGTTGGTCCCGTTTTCTCTTTTCGGCACAACTTTCCAGACTCTACACTGCTGTAGACCAGAGTCTCCCCTCATTTCCAATGTGTTCAAATAGGACAAGTGAGCTTGAGTTCTGTACCAGCTGAACCGGGTCCCCCTCCTCAAGGCTCCTCCACAGTACACAACGCTGACACTTAGTCAAACGAAGTGGACTTTGGGGGTCAAATGTGCTTTTTTTTTTTAAGTTTTTCAATCATTCATTATGGAGATGGAGCAGAACCTGTGGAACTTCACCCACACCATTACTCTAGTTAGGCTCCACAAATTCTGGTACTGCTAGTTATTATACTTTGTCCCAGAACCTGTCGTGCAGTTTTACAGTGTAAATTATACATCACTGCTGTCGGAAAAAACCTTGTATCTTCAAAGTAACTTTATAGAAGAAGAGTTTACAGGAGTTTATTGCAGTCTAACAGAGTTTATTATAGTCATTCTGAACCATTTCTAATGGTCTGTGTATCATGAAAATCTGACGTAAAGAGTGGCCAACCTTTTTAAATTCTGTGGGTTAAATGCAAGTTTTAATTCAAACAGTGATGATACGTGTGTTGTGCTTTGCAGAAAAAAAATAGGAACGCAGACAGACTAATGTGACTAATGTGTTTTGATGTGACTGGAGTTTACTTTTATTATCTTTTTTAAATTTTAATTGTCTATAATGTCTTACTTAATTGGCTACACTCCTTTATACCATACATTTTCTCGGATATTCATGATACATTTATTTTTCACATTTACTGAATTTGACTGGAATTATTTTTTTGTCTAAACTTCATTTAGACCAATAAAAACTTTATATTATTATTTAATAATAGTAATTAATAGCAAAACAAGAATTTACCATTAATAATAATTCTACCACTAATAAAATTGACATGAATACTACCACCACTACTAATATTATCATAATAATCATGACGTTTACTGCTGCTTCCCATGTTTCTTCTATTATGTGTGTTGAGTGAAAAGGTTTTTCGGTTCTTCTCCACATGCAGTGAAGTGGTTCTCTGCAGTAACCGAGTGTGTTTGGATGCAGAAGACAGAAGGTGGGTGAAAAACGCTGAAGTGTTTCTGTAAACCGAGTCCCTCTCCTGGTGTTAGAGTCTAAATAAAGCACTTAACACCGGGGCAGGAGAGAGCCGCTCGTGAGGACAGGAGTTTTAGTGTAAGTGCATCTCCAGGCCAGGCGTGATGCGGCTCTCACAGCGGCGGTGATGCCGTTGGACTGTGCCAGGACTTGGCAGGGTGGTGCTCTTTGGAGCCCGGCCGCGTCCAACGCTGGCACGCAGGGGAGAGCAGGCCCGGCCCGGCTGGAGGGTAATGCCTGACGAAATGAGATTAGCATTGGCCAGTGTTCCGCAGACATCCTCCCTCACCAGGCTAATTTAATTAAACCAGCAAACAAGAGTTTATATCCTCTTTATGACTGGAGGGAGAGTCGCAGTATTGGAAACACTGACATGGGCAAGCGTTCTATCCAGAGGGTGCAGGGTGTGTGTGTGTGTGTGTGAGAGAAATTAACTGTGCCAAGTGCCACTATTTTCCATTCTCTCCTGTCTTTAAAATGCGACTTCTGTTATCTTTCAGAGGTTACAGCAGTGTCATATAAAGATGAAATATGCTGCATAAGTGTGATTAAAATAACTGCTGCAGTGTTCCTTTATTTACGTGATAATTCCCTCTGGGTTCATGCTGTACTATGTGGTATCAGCATTGGGGTAGTGTGGTCATAGATTAGGGCAGAAGTGCTGATATCCATGGTAAAGCGTGTACTGGAGTGCATTATGGATTGTCAGGATTATAAAGTATGTATATATATATTTAACAACAAAAATGTGTGTGGGGTTCCCTCGAGTACTCAGGTTTTCTCCTCACGTCCAAAGATTTGAAAATAATGTGGACTGGAGATGCTAAATTGGCCCTAGCTGTTTGTGTGTGTGTGTGTGTGTGTGTGTGTGTGTGTGTGTATATGTGTGTGTATGTGAAGTCTGCTCGTTAACAAACTAACAGCTTGAGAGAAATAGCCAAACACATTTGTGTAACATTTAAATGCAGCTCCCAGCAGATTAAAAACACAAACTGAAACTGCAGTTTCTCTAAAATCTGTGGCTGGCTTTACTGTAGTACAAAGTGATCAAAAAAAGGTAACTTTGCCACCCATAGGTGGAGTAGGCCGGGGAGTGTTTTGGTTTGTCATTTTCAGGACAAGATGTTTGTTACAGTTGTTTTAGGCATGTTTGTTACTTTTTATAACCTTGGCTGTTATGTTTTTAGTGGCTAGTTGTGGTTGCTCGGTTAGATGAGTAAGGCAGGATTATACTTTGATTGGGTTGTAATCAGGAGATGTTGGCAGTCATAGGATGCCTCTCAGTCAATCATGTTCTCAAGTCTGAATTAACTGTGGAACAGATTAAGCTTGAATATAATTAAATATGAAATATGGAGGCGTGGGGGACAGGGTTTGGGGATTCTGACATTAAACAACAGCCTAAGCAGCAGAATTTACAAAAATATTATCTCTAAAGAAATCTTTGGAACTGCAAAAGATGTGAAATGGCTTTTGTTTTAATTTTGCCCAATTATCAATCCCCATCAACACCTTGCTGAAAATTATTGATCAATATGAGTATTTTCCAAAAAAAAAAACCAAAAAGCAACTAAATGTTTCAAACTTATGATGTAATGACTTCTTCCTCATAAAAAGTATCCTGAGAGAAACACAAGAAAATAGCGAAGATACACTTCATCAAACAACCCATGACCAATCCCTCACTAACTTTTCAATTTTGCCAAATTGGGCTTAATTATCGAGGCTCAGATCATCAGCCGTGTGAACAAACCCTTGCAGCTTTCTTGACTTCCTAATAGAGAGAAATGAAAGTTTCTTCTGCTGACACAGATTAGTCCAGGTCAGGGGTCAGGAATTCATACACCACTTACCAGGAACTCCAATTTGCCCAAGCTGGACCATGGAATCGCTTTAATGATTATTGTCACTTTCACATTAATGTCCTCGCAGGCCAGAACATGTACCATTAAATTAGATTGGTCAAAGGACACATCAACTATGAAGATCACGCTGGTCACTAAGGAATGAGGATAAAAAATATTACTGCAGATATTCTAAAATAAATAAATAAAAAAGATATACCTTTAACAAAATAGAATTACTACTAGTGTATTGATTCTAGGATAGAATCTGTCCTCAGTAATTTATTTTGTTATTCAGTAAACTACAGAATGTACCTATTCCTTTGTGACAATTTTATTTTATAAAATGATAATGTGAACTTCATGCTGAGTGCTGAATAGACTGACCTGAGGATGGAGATTCACACACACATTTATTTTAAGGATTTATCAGGAGTGTTTCATTAGAAATGACCACCGCTCTGGTTCAGATCACACATGGTGTACTGCAGGGCTCTGTATTAGGACCTGTTCATTTTTCTCAATAACTGTTTTTTTCACCATGAAAATCTCAGTTTTACAGTGGTGAAATCTGCAAGATTTTTAAATTGTGGTAAAACAGAGATGTTCCCAAACCAGACAAAGTCTAGGGTCACCCTGTTGTTAGTATTCATGACTCTTTATATGAATATATGCTCATCTGAACTGAATTAGAATTCATTTAAAATATGTTCTAATATCAGAGACTGAAGCTTAGTTTATGTTTGACTGCACAAAGAAAACTATATTACTCATTTTAAACATTTATAGCTTTGAAAACCACAGTGTTAGATAGGTTAAATTATAACTACTAAACTGCATGTTTTTTTGTTGTGCTATCCACAAACATTTCAGCATAGTGAATTTTTTTTTTGTTCTGGCCCAGTTTAGATGCCCTGTGCCTGGACAGGTTTGGTGTCCAGATTTTAAAAACTAGAATTACTAGAAAGTAATAGTCACTCAAATTTGTAAATACATCACCAACAACATGTTGACTGTCTGACCACAGCCTTTAGCCCATTCACTGCGTTCATAGTTTAAAAGTACGGTTGACATCATGGTTTCTTAAGTTTAACGCAGATAAAACTCAACTCTTACTGGTTGGCACCAAGGCTGTCATCTCTAGGCTCTCTGATTTTAAATTAAATACTGAAAGCGCACACATTGTACCCTTTCATTCTGTTCGTAATTCTGACTCTTCTTTGATGTGACCCTTAAATTAGGTGCTTAGTCAAAAGTGCATTATTTTTCTTCTTCAAAATATCTCGCACCTCCATCCATGTCTTCCCATTAAGGATGATGAAACATTTATTCATGCTTTTATTACTCCTTGGCTTGGTGACTGTAATGCTCTTTTTCATGGTCTGCTAACAAAAAACACTGCTAGACTTCAGTCTCTACAAAACTCTGCCATTCATGTCTCACCTTTACCACGAGGTTCGAACACATCCACCTACAACTTCTCCAAAAACTTTAAGCTGCTTCTCATTTCCTTGAAAGCTCTCCATCATTCTGCACCCCACTACTTCACTGAACTGCTTCACTCATTTACTTTGACCTGTTCTTCACGTCGGTCTGGTTCTGGCTTGCTTAAGGTCCCCAAATTGCGACTGTTTTCAATGAGTGGTAGATCTTTTAGTGTTGTGGCTCCCAAACTATGGAACTTCCTCCCACAGAATCTTCACAATGCTTCCTCTCTTGCTTCCTACAAAACCCAACTAAAACGTGTCTTTTCTCGGAGTGTTATTCCTCTTCTATCTGATCCTGCTTTCTATCTGTTTCCTGGTATTGTACTCTGTGTTGTAATTTGGACTTGTGTTTTTGTCTACTACTATCTGTTAAGTGCTGTTTCTTGTTCTTTGTCGTGTCTTTCCTATCTGTGAGATGACTTTGAGTTTGAGAAAGGTGCTATATAAATAGAAATTATCATTGTTTTATTATTATATCTTTAATAAAGCTTGGCCTTCATTGACTGCATGAAAAAAACTTTCTGGCTAATCTTTATAACTTTTTAAATGATAAATTTGAATGCTGATACTCCAACATATACTTCAGCACTCTCATTTAATGAAGTGTATTCATTAATTCAATTATATTCACCTTTGGATGTAGTAAAATGTCTATATACATAAACTGTATTCCAGCACAGTGCAAGTTGTACAGATAAGAGATATTTAAACTTAAGTATTCAGACTTTTTACAACAGTCTTCATCCATTTTACATGCACACTTAATATTTATCTACATCTGCACATCACACTTAAGTCTTCACTAATTTTTATTGTTATTCTACTTTTACATATTTTTATTTACAAAACTCTTAACCTAAACTCGGCATTTGTGTATGGACAGCAAAGAAAGAATTTCATTGCACAGAGAAATGCAATTTCTTCTGTACATATGACAATACACACTTTCTTTGAATCTTGAATCTTATGGGACTAGAATCTTACAAATGGACTTCTGTCAAATAAATCGTCTAAACAGAAGGATGAATGGATGGATGGATGGATGGTGTGTAGATGGATGGATGGAGTATTTATAACGACCCCCTTCATATGTGCTAGTGGTTGGAGTAACATCAGTAGTATCAGTCCTGTTCCTTTTCTTGGGATTCAAGATGCGTATCTAATATCTGAATAATTCACGAGGTGGAACAAGTCAAATTCTACTCACGTTTCTTCACAAACCTAATCAATCTCTTAAATCTCCTTCACCTGATGGTGAAAACATGAGAAACCCAAGCACAGCCTAAATACTGAACACGGGTGCTGGATCAGAGATTCGTGAGTTGATTCGTGTGAGTCGTGAGTTTCTGGTAGAGAATTTTAGTTAGTGCTGTTATAGGCTACAGGCATTGAATTGTATGAAAGTGCAGTAAAAGAGTCTTTCCTTATAGAAATACCTTTAGCCTGACACATCTGAACTACAGCCAGGACAGACCGTGATTAAAGAAAGAGCAGCACGTTAGTCTGCAGTTTGGATAGATAGATCTCCAGGATCAGGGTTGGTGAGCACTGGCCTAAAATATCAAATTGTTATTGTTTTTTTTTTTTACCTCAGGTTGAAATTTCTCAAGTCTTGAGTCAAGCCAACATGCAGCTGAAGTCCACCTGGAGTCCCTGTGTCTGAACTGAGATGGTATTCTATGATCTGCACAATGTTCATATCTTCCAAAGACAGACTTTTAATATCATAACTTATATGTTTCAATCAGAGGAATTGAAAAAATTACCATAAAAAAAATCGTAAAATGTCACACATACTGATCGAAGGCAACCTCCTTCCTCCTTACCCAGTACAGTTCACAAAAGCTGTATTTCAACTGTTTGTATTTTATTTGAAGCTACAATCGCTGCTCCTATAGCAACATACAGTGCGTGAGTGGCTATTAGCATTGCTTACCTCCACAGGATATATTTAGAGCTGCAGTAATGTAGATATTTAAAATATATCTAAAATATTATTTTTAGGGTGATTTTGAGAACCGGTATTGCAGTGCCTGTTCAGAAATATCCGTGTAAAATGCTATTCGGACCAGAAGTGCAGGAGAAGAACAAGACCCACAAAGTGGCAATTTTATTTTATCACCAAAAAAGAAAAAAAAATGGTGAGAATGAGTGAGCGAATATGGGAGAATATCGCAGCAGACACAGGCTGGAAAAAAGTGCCCTTTGGAAAAAGACACCCAGGTTATGAATGATCAGACACCTAATTCCAGGTGTTGACCGCAGAAGCACTGCTGGAAAGGTCAATATTATTTCTCTATCACGCAAGAGCGGAGGAGGAACAGGAAGGAAGGGGGAGGGCTCTCGGGTTGTCCTATTAACATTTATGAATAATTTACGCAGGCATGCCTGGCCATGGTCCAGACACATTGTTTCCTAATTGCAATCAAACGGAGGAAGCAGAATGATCCAGTGCGATGGACGTCTGGCAGCTCGGGAAAGACAGGAGATGCCGGATGGATGCTGCTCTGGAGGACTCTTCAGTGTTCAGGAGCAATAACCATGGCATCTCATCTCATCTCTACCATCTACCAGCCCATCCGTCTCAATAAGGTAAAGCCAGGGCTGGTATGTTCAAATATGCAAACTAGGAAGTTCCCTAGGGGGCGGCAAAATGTCCCAATTTCTTTCTTCCTGTGAGGAATTCTAACACAGTCCATTTTACCAAATTCTCTCTGAACAATACGCCAGTCATTGCTAAGGCTATCCATAACTCCACTTCTACCCTTCACACTCCATGACCAATCACAGCTTAGCAACCTGTAAACATCTGTAAGATCAGATATAATATAAAGTATAACATAATCAAGGTATAGTTTGACGAATTTTCCGATCCAGAGATGGTGTGTAGGATATAGGTTAAATACTGTGGGGCGCATTATAAAGTACACGTAAGAAAAAAAACCCTCATATGATATGTGGTTAAGTTGGCAAACTAATACATCTTTTTTGTTGTTATCTCACTGGATTTAGTGTCGCATGTAACTAGAATTAATTCAAAGAAACAAAGAATTAATTCAAAAAGAAAGAAGCCATAAATGGAAAGTGGTCACTTTCTAAAAAAATTGCAGTGCTTTGTGAATGGATAGACTACTCCTGCATTAATCCAGTACATGTCATGCCACAGTGGTTGTCTGAAGCAGAGTGGAGGAATGTATTATCTTAGCTAACACTGAGAGAATTTAACATTACAGTATATGGTTTTATCACTCTAGCTACAAAAGTCAGTTCATAAAACAGTAAGAGTTTCACAGGGTTTATCTGGCTCAGGTATAAAGGGGTGTATTTGGCTTGAGCAGGGACTTGTTTGGAGTCTTATCTGTGTGTTAAATCCTCTATGGTACATGTTGATGGACTGAAGCTGCTACTGTGTGTAATTCTAATGGATATAGAGAGATTGGAAACATGTAAAAGGGAGTCACGACTATTTTCATGGTTTTAATTGGACTTTTAATTGGAAAAGAATTAAGGGATAAGGTGTAGTTTGTTGGTCATTATTGAAAAATAAATCCTGGAAAGTGTCTTGTATTTTCCTAATGGAGTTATCCACCTATTATACTATTACTTGCAAAATGATAAAAGAAACTTCACAGGATGTTTCATTAGAATTATTATATTGCAGTTTTGTCGCTTCCGCTGAGAAAAACACTCCCTCTAGTGGTCGGAACTTGGTCCGACTGAAGGCTCGCCTACGTATTTAATACGCCTCATATCAGGGGGAGAGATGGAGGATGGTGCTGAATTATTGTTTAACCTTCTGAGAAGATCTTTGATTACAGATTTAAAAACACCTTCACTGGACATGAACACTGGACTCTTCACAGTGGAGTAACTCTGACCAGAGGAATTCTGGACGGATGTATAAAATGACCACGAAACCTGATTTAAATTCTCTGTAGCGTAATCGACATTCAGGTTTCCACTGACCAGGCCTTAAACTCTAGCTGACCATCTTCTTTTCCTTCCCTTTATCAAACACTGGGCTTAGATGTCCCGCACAAATACTGAAACTGATGGTAAAATCTTCCAGCTTATTGATCATTTTATTGATCAGGGTGTTGCCAAATCACCGCTGTAACACGGGCCCGGGCCGCTGCTGTCAGATATAAATGACCACGAATTTCTGTTACGATAAGTGATTGGACGACTTCCACAATGATGAGAAAGACGGCAATAGTCACTAGCAAGACCACCTATTTCTTTTAGCGATCATTATCAAGAAATATTGGACTTCTGAATGTTGGGATGGCCCTTTCAGTTGAGGAACTGTATAATAAAATATAAGAAAAAATTTGAAATATGTTTAGAATCTTTATTATAAATGATTTGTCTTCTGCTTTTACTTGTGGTGCGTATCACAGAATTATGAAAGGGTGCCTTTCAAACATTCCTAAATTTAGCTTCTCTGTAGGAGCTAACTACCATTCAACTAAATATCGATTAAATACAATTACACTTTAAACTGAATATAAAAAATTCTAACCCTGACTTTAGTCTCAACTCAAAATTAAATCTAATCCTAATCCCTACCCCAATGCTATTGATAATACACTGAGTTTCATCAGATGGTTTGTTCACGATTAAAGCACCTGTGATGGAAATTGGACCAAACCAATGATGTACAGTGTACCATCAAACCACCCAACCAGCCATGTATACAGTACACCATCAAAATAACCACGCACACGATAATGGATAGTTCACCATCAAAATAACTACCCAACCAATAATGTATAGTGTATGATGGGCTTCCAATATAAACACAAGCATTAATGTACAGTGGACCATCAAAATAACCACCTAAACGATAATGTAGTGTGTATTATGAACATTTACAATAACCACCCAACCAATAAAGTATAGTGTACAATCAAAATAACCACCAAACCGATAATGTATAGTGTACAGTAGACCATCACTATAACCGCCCAACACCATGATTATGTCTGGAAATACCTGGCAAAGTCTCGTGGCACTACAGACAAAATACGACTTAAGGTCACAGATTAAAGGTTATTAAAGACAACCTTAATAATAAAAGTTGGCTTGTCCGTCAGTGTTTGAAGTTTTAAAACCCTGTGTTCAGCAGACGCTGCTGTGGCTGTACTGTAAAGCGAGGTAATTTAAGGAACCCGATGTAATCTCAAACGATTCTTTTTCACAATCCAAAACAAAGTCGTGGAGAAATCAGTGACATTCCAGAGCAAACCAGAGGCAGAGCCTTCATTCTAATCCCTTAATACGGAAATAACTCGCCGCCGTTTTTTTTTTTTTTTCACGAGCCGCGTTTTCATGCATTTCAAACGCAGTCCTCACAGTAGGTCTCCTTTTCTCCCCCTTGCCTTTCTTTCTTTCTTTGAAAGAGATGGATATGATAGCGTTTTAATTAACTCTTCAGAGTGGCCCGGCGTGCCGTGTTTGTTTGTGACGGCCCACAGTCACGCCGAAATCACATTAAACCGAACGGAGAGGGAGCCGGCCTTCCCAACTTTCATTCAAACAGGCAACAAAGAGCGCCTCGTTTAGCAAAACTAATCAATTGTGTCCCACATAACTGTTCAATTGATGCATCTGAGGCGCCGTCATAACACAATTTGGACGCTCCGGTCTTTGTGGACTGAACCGTAGAGTGAGAACGGCTTTAACGCGCCGTTTCATACGTGTACAGAAACAAACACATTCAGGACTGCACAGCTGGGCTGGGTTTATTGAATTGATGTATTTATATTCATATTGTCACATGCATTTAACATTGAAATCATTTACACAACAATAAGTAATGTGTGTACAATTATCAGTTAACATAAGAACATGAAAACTGCATGATATATATATATATAAACGAGACATATATGCAGATATACATATACATATATATTAGGGCTGGGAAAGTGAACACGTTATTATCGCGTTAACGCATGATTCACTTAACGCCGACAATTATTTTATCGCGCGTTAACGCAGGTCTTTAAAAATCCTTTTATTTTGAAAGTTCGGTGCGTTCACCGAATGCGAGCGTTGAGCTATTTAATGTGGACAAAAGTATTGGGACGCTGCAGTACATTCAGGCGCTTAGTCCTGCAGCCTGTCGGCAGACACAGCCACGGTCCAGCGGACTTTAGACCCAGAGCCCGTCGTACAGCGCCAGTCGCCGCATCAGCATCAGAAACAGGATCAGAGTCAGAATCAGAGTCAGAGTCAGAATCGTGTTTATTGGCTGAGTGTGTGAGCGATGCATACAAGGAATGTGATTCCTGCCGATGGTGTCTCTCATCACAGCAGTATAAAACAACACCAGTCTGTAAAGAGCTGTGTGAACATCTGCCTTTACCTCACACACACGTCTCTTACAGAGCAGCTCCTGCTCCAATAGACCAATAGACACCATTCTGATTCTGATTCTGATTCTGACTCTGATTCTGACTCTGATTCTGATTCTGATTCTGACTCTGATTCTGATTCTGACTCTGATTCTGATTCTGATTCTGATTCTGACTCTGACTCTGACTCTGACTCTGATTCTGATTCCGAGTCTGATTCTGATTCTGATTCTGATTCTGATTAAATTACGTCAGTTGATGCTGTCAGCCGTTCTAGTGTTAATAACACTGCATTCACATACATAGACTTTCATATGGAGCTGTGTGTGTATATATATATATATGTATGTGTATATATGTGTAAGTTTATTTTGTTAAAAAATGTTGTTGAAAGTATTGTCAATGGCAAGCATGACATTAATCGCGATTAAGTATTTTAATCTACTGACAGCCTTAGTGTGTGTGTGTATATATATACAGATATAGAAATAAATAGAGCCACAGCTGTGGATATATATATATATATATACCTGTTGATATAGCTCTTATATCTACAACTATATCTATATCTACACATCGATATCTAAACCTGTACACGTTGCTTCTCCAGAATTCAGCACTGACCACTCGGAGCCAATCTAGTACCGGTTCTCGATACACAGTAATACTCAGGTGTCAGGCAGCACACACTGAGTGAGCCTTTAAAGGACTTGAGACGTCTGGTTCCATTCACCACCATTCATTCACCACTTCTGACTCTGAGCCTTTCACTCCAAACCCACTCGTTTACGTCTTAACATTGAATTCTGCAGATTTTTCAAAGATTTGGCGGAACTGCCCTTCAATTAGTGCAGCAGAAGAAAGTTAGATCTTCACCCACGTGTTTTTTCTTCTGTTCTTTCTGTACTCTCTCCATCCAATCTTTGTTCCTCGATCTCTTTCTCGATCCCTATCTGTCCTTATTATCTCTCTCTCTCTCTCTCGCTCTTCCTCTCTCACCGTCTATTCTTATCTCAACCCCCCCACACACACCTCATCCCCCACTCCCTCCCTCCCTCCCTCTCTCTCTCTCTCCCTCGCTTGCTTAAACACACACCTGCCCTCCTCGTTAAATGTCACATTCATTTTTTTCCTCCTCGTCTGATGTCCGTATTTAACCTTAATGCTCATAAAGCCGGCGGGTTGCGGATCCCTGGAGCAGGGAGAAATGTCTTAGCCGGCTCATTTGGCTTTCTATTTTTATAAATGTAAGGAAATAAAGCGCGGCGCGGCGTATTGATTTGATTTGAGAAATTCAAACATTCCTTGAGGGCGGCTATGTACTTTCCCCTCCTTTTCTTATTTTTTCTCCTAATTAAAAGGAATTCATATCGTTTATTATGTTTGGAGACGCGGGCGCCCGCCTTCCGTGGCCGGGAGAAGCTGCGAGTGCTCGGGGATTTCGGTTTTCTCATAAAGCGAAGAGAGAATGTGATTTTCTTCTTTTTTTCTGTTTTGCCACTTCTGTGATATTTCTGGTGTCGCTCCGTATGCAGATGTGGTCCAGAGTGAAGTCCAGGTACAAACTCTCAGTGAACTCTGAAACTGTGCAGAGTTTCCTCCTCAGTTCTGATCCTCTCTTCTCTTCTGTCCCATCAGAGCCAGAAATCGTCAAAGAGTTCAGGATCTCAACCAGAAAAACAAAACAGGCTTCACAGAAACACACATACTCTCTCTATCACTCTCTCTCTCTCTATCACTCTCTCTCTCTCTATCACTCTCTCTCTCTCTATCACTCTCTCTCTC
>JBBPCY010000001.1:17303131-17314182 GCA_037974405.1 Brachyalestes nurse
TTTAACCTCAATTATAATACACCGAAACCTGACCTTTAACCTCAATTATAATACACCGAAACCTGACCTTTAACCTCGATAATACTACACCTAAACCTGACCCTGACCTTTAACCTCGATAATACTAAACCTGACCCTGACCTTTAACCTCAGTAACTAAAAGCTTCTCTTTGCTCTTTTAACAGAACAGGCTGTTGTTGCTATGGTTACCGTGCCATAGAAGTTATGAATGAATACGAGGGAACAATAAATATTACAGAAATAAATATATAAGTGTGTTCGGATGACTGCATATCAACTGTGATCTTGAATTTTCATTCAGTGTTGATCAGCAGTTAGAACGTTTTAGCGGGTTCCTCACTGTCCAGCCTTCCAGATCACACCGGTGACGCTTCGCTCTGGAGGGTTGATCGCTGCTGAACTAGGTGTGCAGGGCTTCCATGCTCGAAAGCAGCTGGGAATATTTGTGTTCACACCAGAATACAGAACTACTCGACTTCAGCAAAGTTATACTAGTACGACACGCAGTGAAATGTATCCTGATCTGCTTCTTTATTTAAAATTAGTAATATTTTCGAACAAAATCTAAATAAGAGTAAATCAACTTAAGCAAGGAACACAAGTCAAAGGTAAAAGATGGAAGCTAAGTTAGAGTATTTTAAGTTATAAGTGAAGCATCAATCTGACAGATTTACATATGTGCAGTGTGCAGTATTAGCACAGCAACGTAAACAGACCTGTATAGCAGCATGTAATCAAAATAATAATAATAAATAATGTACAGTTATGAAATACGACCATAAATATGATATGACACCCTGAGGTGTATCAGTGTCTTACGGTAGTACTACGAGGGGGTGTTCTGGTTTAGGAGACGAATGGCCTGAGGATAGAAGCTCCTCTGGAGTCTCTCTGTTTTGGCCATAATAGTGCATGTGTACTGACTGTAAAGGCCATTGCACACCGGAAACATGGCATCACAGATCACATGGAGTTATTGCTGCTCTTTTTCAGTGCTTGCGCCTCATTCTATACGCTCAGGGGTTCACCTGCCCCTTTACAGCGCTGGAGTTTTACCTGGAAGCAACAAAGTGGCTTCAGTCAATCTGAACCATTCTTGTATGATTAATGTTCAAGGAGCTTAAATATCTGGTTGGTACAGAACAGCTGTGGATCGTCCCTTTAACCCAGAACTACACTACAAATAATTACAGATAACATCATTGATACAGAATTCATAACTGAGTGAAGGTGTGAGTGAGTGAGTGAGTGAGTGAGTGAGTGAGTGAGTGAGTGAGTGAGTGAGTGAGTGAGTGAGAGAAGGAGCGTGTATCATTTTCTTCTAGTAAATTCAAGGAAAAACAGAAGTACTGATTAATAATGACATGTTTCAAATGGAGTATTTATTAAATACTCACACTGCTGAGTTTGGGAATGTTCAGCAATAAACATTGTATTGCATTTTAACTTCTGATCAACACTGAAGGCTAACAGAGATTCAAGATTACAGCTGAGCATCAGTTGATGGACTGACACACTCACTGTTTGACAAGCAACACTGTAAATCTATGAAAAATAACTTGAAAAGCATCAAAGTCATACCAAAAAAAACAACCCTGGCAAGCGGTTGTTTTTGTTACATGTCGTTATAAACCGTCTTTATTGAACATTTTCTCTTCTTCCTTATTTATTCAAGTCTAGTATGGCACTGTAACCATAGCAACCACAGCTTGCGCTGTTGTACAACACGCATAATCATCCTGTCAAACAAGTCAAAGATCAAGCGAGTGACACCAACATCAAGGCCGACGTCAGCTCACTTACAAGGAGATGTTTAGGTGCTCTGCCCAACCACAGCGAATAAAGTAAAGTGGTCCCTTATATTCCCGCATGAACACATCACAGTACAGCACACAGTGTGAACAGCACAAAATTCTTCCTCTGTATTTAACCCATTCGCCAACGAGGGTCTTCGGGGAGCAGTGTGTGGGGACGGTACCTTGCTCAGTGATGACACTAGCAGTCCAGGGATTCGAACGCATGACCTTCTGGTCTCATGGTGAACTCCATAACCACTAGGACACCAGCTTACAGCTTACAGTTACAGGTTTCTGAATTTTAGTGTGACGCTTGAGCAAAACTCTTAATAATTAGTTAACAGAACTGTTAAAAACTCCCCCACTGAAGAGTTAATGGCAACAACAGCAACCAAATACCTCCTGCAACTGGAGATCAGTTGTTCCTATCTATGGAATCTGGCCTCACTCTTCTTTACAGAACTGCTTTAATTCAGTCACATCGGAGGGCTTTGGAGCATGAACTCCCATTTAAGGTCCTGCCACAGCATCTCAATGGGGTTCAAGTCAGGACTTTGACTCTGAAACTTTCACTTTGATTCTTCAGAGGCATTTAGACATGGAGTTGCTGCGTAAACGAATTGAGGTTTAGCTCCAGATCACAGACTAATGACCAGACATTCTCTTGCAGAATTCAGAATTCAATGTTCTTTCAATTATGGCTATTCACTGGGGCCCTGGAGTCTGGCCACCACTATGTCTGGTGGTGGAGGCCTTGTGGGTAGGATACTTGCCTCTGGACCAAGAGGTCATGGGTTCAAATCCTACCTTCAGTAACCACCACTGGGTTCCTGAGCAAGACTTCTGTCAGTAGTTATGGAATGGAAGTGGCTTTGATAAAAGCAGCTGCTAAATGCCATAAATGTAAAAAAAAAAAAGTAATGTTGGTGTGATATTCTAATTGTGAAATGCTACCAAAACATTCCACTTTAAACCTATGACTCCACTGGTCAGTTCAAAAGCCATGATGGAATAGGGGTGCATTAGTGCAAATTACACTAATTGACAGCACTGATCAGACCATGGGTCACTCCCTCTTAGAGCATCAAGCACAGCCTGCTTTGTCCCACTTCTTCTCAAAGCCCAAAGACATACATATGAAGTTCCCCTGACTGTCAGAACTGCTGAGATCCTCACTGTCTTCAAACAGAGACTGAAGACCCACCTCTTTACTGAGATCTCGGGGTAACAACTTCATGTTGTAAACTAACTTCACTAAAACAGAAAACTTAAACAACTTTCTTCTGTGTGTGATCTGATATTGGAAGACTAATTCCATCTCTTGTAGAATCTTGGTCTACTAGCAGCTCTTAATTTTAGGTCTGGGTTTACTAGTATGAGAGGTGTGTTTTCTTGTGGATGACAAAGCACTCCAATGCGTCACTCTGGATAAGAGTGTCTGTCAGATGCTATAAATGTAAATTTATCTGAAGCTTGCACATCTGTGGAGGCACCACTGATGCTGAATTATACTTACAGACACATGCTGCCGTCCAGACAATGTTTTCTTCAGGGAAGGTCTTGCTTATTCTGGGTACTAAACTCACCTGCCTGCAGTTCAAATCAGTCCCTCGCTGAAAACATGTGGTGGATTAGGAAACGAAAAACATGACAGAGGATCTGAGCTGCTGAAATCCAGTATTAGGCAAGAAATTCAGCGATTGGTCTCCTTCATTCCCCAAATATTTACAGAACGTTGTAAATGTTTATAATTTTTAAACATGTTGCTGGCATGAAATTAAAAAATGAGCAAATATTTGAGAAATATTTAACAAAATATCTCAATTTCCACATCTTATATGTTGTTTTGTTCTATTTCCAATTAAATACGTGTTTCTATGATCTGTAAATCAGTGCAATTTTGTTTAGATTTACATTTACAGCATTTAGCAGACACTTTTATCCAAAGCGACTTTCATTCTCTAACTGCAGGGGGCAGTCTCTCTGGAGGAACTTGGAGTTAAGGGTCTTGCTCAGGAACCCAGTGGTGTGCTGAAGGTAGGATTCGTCCCAGCATCAGAAATCCATCTAGATGCCATGGGGAAAAAATCCAGATCACTTTCCATTGGGTGTATAAAGAATTCAACCCAAACTTTCAAAGTATTAAAGATACAAACCAATTCAAACTAAGATTCAAACAAAGTATTAAAAATTAAAACCAAACTTATTATTAATGAACTAATAAGTACTGAACTATGTTTAGTGTTTTAAAAAACAAACAGAATCCTGAATAAAGATGAACTAAGGATGACAGAAATGTATTTTTCAGTTCTCAGAAAAAATATTAGAGAAGACCTAGAAGACCCTGAGGGTTCCCCTCTGCCAAAAACTACCCGTCACTGTGGAAATAACTCTGTAAAAAGACATCTGGAGAGAAAAACAACCCACCAGTTTGTTGAGAATGGACAAGCATTAAGCAAAGACACAGAGGCCTGTCAGTAGAGATGAAAGGTGGAGTATTAACGGCACGGCAGAGACGCAGAAGATGATGATGATGATGATCTACAGTACTGTTCTCTAACCTGCCCACTTAGCTCCCTATCAAAGACGCCATTTTCCTATTTCATTACAGCCCTGCCACCACAAAACTCCTCTCTACTGCACACAGACTGTGTGGAGGTTTCTTCTAACACACACATGTGCATGTGTGAGTTCACCTCCGGTGTGTAGCGTGTGTGTCTGTGTGTGTGTGTGTGTGGTAGCAGTGTATTGAGGGAGCAAACACGTTAAAAAGTGCAGGATGAGGGAGTCTGACACACCACTGAGAGTTCCTCCAGTATTAAAGAGGTGTGCGTAAGTGTGTGTGTATGTCTGGATATTAAACGTCTCCGAAGGGAGTCATGATGCCTCCAGATGCACAAGCAGACCAACTGCAGTGGCTGCAAAACGCAAAATTAACAATCGCTGTGAAAGAAATGGATCCCTACTCCTTTATTAGTGTTATAAAGAGGGTAACGGTTTAGTTCGCTAAACAAAAACAGCACGAATCAACAAATTGTTTCTTTATTTTATGCATATTTTAATTTTATTATCTAAAAACATTTGCAGCCCTTTATATTGAGTAAATATTTCATTAAGAATAGACTAATGGCATTTGTGGAGAGTACCAAAAAGTTTTACTGTTGTAAAGTATTTTACTTTTATTGATTAGAAATTCAAAAAGTACCCAACGATACATTTTCCTTGCCATGGTTTAAAAAAACAACAAAAAAAAAACCAATGTCAGCATGGATGTCAGTTTGGTTTGAAAAGTGCTAGGGACTAGTCTTTGTTTTTGTCTCCAAAGGAAGAGTTGTGATATATTTGTCAGCCTAGGGAGCTGAAAGAACACAATTTCTTCACAATTGCCTTTAATGTTTCTTTCAATGTTGCTGAAGTTCCTTGAATAATAAAGTTTCTGAAAAACTCTAAATTAACTTTACTATGTAATGAACAGAATAAGTGTAGTGGTAGGTTTTAACACTTCTATAACTGAAAAATCATGTTTAGTTGCATCATTGGTGCAACAACAAAGCATTGTGCATAAGCTTAGGTTCACAATCATGGAAATGGGTGATGGACCAGTGATCGCTCCTGGTGATTGCCAGCACATGGGAACTGTACCCACGGTGTTGGCCATCATCTGTTTGTTAGTCATTGAGCCCTGGTTTGGGGTGGGGGGAATTTGTCGAGCTGAACAAAAGTCATGAAGACAAAATGGGCCATGACCAGTGTTGTGCCATTTCACACTGAAAAAGAACTAGTTCAAAATACAGTTCATTCAAATAAAAAGGAACTAGTTCACGTTCATAGTTCATTTTAAAAAATTTCACAAAAAAGTTCACAGCTCAAAGATGAACAAGTTAATGTTTGGTTTTTTTTGTTCTTCTATCTGAACCTCCTCCAATCTTTTCCTATCTGTCATATGACTAAACAATCACAGACATAAGTTTAATTAAAAAACAGTTTTGAGGTTAAGAATAGATCTTACCACTTAAGCAACGCATCATGTTATGGTGAAAGTGGTGCAGGTATACCGTGTATGGAATTTTTATTGAGAAAACATTAACACAAAGACATCTTTTAAAGTGCTCAGAAAAGAACATGACTAAAATAAACTAACAGCCATTGTCTTTTTTTAAACTTTATCAAATTAGAGAAAATGTACAGCTCTAAAACTCGTACATCCAGTATTTAGCTGTACTAAACATAAATATCCTCCTTATTAAGCTTATTTACCAATTGTATTGAAGAGCCGATTCTTTGTAGTGAATCAGAAGAGTCGACTCGAGTGAGAGCCGCCCACCACTTTTTTATCAACACACAAAGCATTCATATTTGCCAAGTTGGGCTACAATATGAGGCTACAGATGATAATAAACTAATAGCTGCCTTTTGAGCCAAAAGAACCGGCTCTTCTTTGGGAGCCGAGCCATAAGAGCCGGCTCTCTGAAAAGGGCCGAACTTTCCATCACTATGCCTGCGAACGTAGAATGTGAACTGCGTTCAGTCTCGTGAAAGTGAACGTCACAACACCGTTCATTGAATGCGATCAGGCACAACACTGGCCATGACAGAAAGTGGTGGGGACATTTCCCCAGTGTCCCAACATAAATAATGCCAATGTGTGTCAAAGATTCCAGATGCAAGAGAGAAGTATTTCATTAGCAGCTTGCTAAAATAGGCTAGCAGCAGTCAAGGAAGTGTACTTATAAACTGCAGAAGAGCTCTTAGAGTTTCTGAATTTTCAATCTTAGGTGCTCCACTCATTGCGTACCATGCCTGACTCCAACTGAACAGTACCTGGGACAGTCTCTTCAGGCTGCATGGTCTGGAGTGGTTACACAAACTAAACCCTGGGTGCAGTATGGATTGAGTACACCCCAAGAGTGCATTATGGGAGACCGTAGCACCATCAGAATCACTCTGGAATTCCATCTGATTTGGACGCTAAGAGAAAAATGTCCACCGTAAGTAATTGCCCCTCGCAATTATTGGTCTATTTCAGTCAAAGTAATTCAGTTCAGTAAGATTGCAGCTAATCATGCAGACCACCAACTAGCTGTGCTATTCTTGTAAGCTGCAGGGTTTGAAAGGTGCTGGCAGCAAGTTTAGGACAAATGAGAAAGGGCAAGTTCAAAGACTGCAGATAAATGAAGAACTTTCTCAACATTTTTCAAAAGGAATTCTGTTCATGTTCATTAGTCAGAACAGGTGTTGCAGATTTTGGTTGGAACTAGACTGGAAGGTAAATCTCCAGAACCATGGTTGGTTAACATTCCACACACAGTTTTTTAAACTGAACAAATTTTGGCCTCACAGCCAATAAAATCATCACATTTACACCTGAATGGATTTGGATAGTGGATACTTTACACACACCTTTTTGCCACCTGGAGCATTCCGAATGAAGAGTTTGGGTCAGCTGTTTAAATGGGATGTTACCTAATTCTGGGTGGGGTTTACTTGGGATGTGATCTAAACCAGTGTGGTGTTTACATGCGCCAACACATTTAATTGGAACAGCTGTGTAACATGCATACCTCTCGCCTTGATCTTCCTTCAGAGCTTTGTTTTGTGCGTGTTTTACTGTATCAGCTCCAGATTGATCTTCCTGTTACTTCATCAATAATGTCATCAAGTGAAAAGTTTCTGTTTTGTTAAATGCTTATATCTATATCCAGTTCATTCATTTTGTCATGGACATGTTTGAAAAGTTTCTTACTTTTCATCCATCTAGTTGTCCAATAATGTTCAGTTCATGTTAAAAACACGCTCTCCGCAAAGGTTTGGAAACCGCCTCTTCTAGAAACGGACATCAACGTTTGTTTTTTTCTTCTGACTGGTTTAAACCCTTTTTATTCAGGCTGATGTATTTATTTGGAGCATTTTTAGGATTACAATAAGAATATTAGGCCCCATGTCAACCCAGGCAATGGGAAAGATCCCAAAGCAGAATGACTACAACTTGTCATCATTTTATTATGTACTAAGTCTTAGCAGGCCGTTGCTCACATGTTGGGCTGCGATAAAAACACAGTACAAACACACACTTTATAAACTTTTATGACTTTTCATTCACAGTTTGTGAGCACAGCTGGATTCTGTCGCCCAAAAGGCAGAAATCCAATGATACAGTATCTGATGCAAATTTAATGTAAAACCTTCTCCGCGCAGAACCAATGAGGCTTCACTTCATGAATATGGATGACTTGCTACTCGTCATGGTGTAGAGATATGTTGTGTATTATAAACAAATGTTTCTTTTTAGTGGTGTACGAAGACCAGACTGCATCCTAAAATAGGATTTCTGTGCTTGTGTATGGGGCATGGTGGCAACACAATCAAAGGTCCTCTTTTATAGTTTGGAAATACGTGCCCTCTTCGAAATTTTGATTGACTGTTTTTGATTTAATAAATTAAACGTTTTTTGAGAAATGAAACTCATGGACTGGACTTACCTCAGCCATCTTGGCTAGTTCGGTCCAGTCGTCTTTGTTGTAACCACACATAATGCTGGCAATGATGATCTACAGAGACAAAGCAAATGAAAGACGGTTATAAACTGGAGAACTGTAGTGAGTGATGAGATGTGATTCCATCAGGCATGTTTGCACTGAAACCCAGTTCCAGCTTTACCTTTTACAGCTTGGTGACTCCTGAAGCGGTCATTATGCTTTTGCTGTGCTGCCTTAGGGTTCTGCAGATGCCCCGTAGCCTGCAAGCATTATTAAACCTATAAAAACACCCACCCTGAGTGCTGCTCCACTCTTCTCTGGAAGGGGGGGGGGGTTGTGGGGGAGGGGGTTCAGCCATATTATACTTTCGCACTGTGCCTACGGATGCTGAACACACATATAAATCACATGCCTTGTCTTCTTCTAAAGGAAACAAATTGGAGGCTGGCGGAACAGTGCAGGGCTTTGGCAGGTAAGTGTGTGAGTATATGACTCTATTCGTCTTTCAGCTCTTGCGGGCCTGGTGGATCCTTTCCTGATTCTACACCCCCACCGATCTCTCCAAAAAAAAAAAAAGGCTTAAGGCGTTTGGAAGGCCTCAGCAGCAGCATGTATGCTGCAAAACTTTTCATGGGTGTCTGGAGAATGCTCGAGGCAAGAGTGCCAGGATCTATCCACACATTTTTCGGAATCCACACACGGCTTTCTGGAGAAAGAACTATAGAGGTTCAGAACTGTCTACTCAGGGAATTCTAGTAGGAAAAAAGAGACATTCTGGACTAGACAAGATATCTGCTGGTCTTCTGGCACTGTACCCAGAGCTGATTTAGTACAAGAGGAGCTGCATCTGTTTTTAAAAATTACTATTATCCACTAAATGTGTAGTGTGTTAATGTATGCTTGATCAAACAGGGGGGGGGCAGAGAGAGACAGGGGGAGAGAGGGAGAGAGAGGGAGAGAGAAAGACAGAGAGAAAGAGGGGGAGAGGGAAAGAAAGAGAGAGAGAAAGGGAGAGAGACGGAAATAGAGAGAGAGAAGGGGAGAGAGAAAGAGAGAGGGAGAGGGGAGAGAGAAAGAGCGAAAGGGAGAGGGAGGGTGGGGGAGAGGGAGGGTGGGAGAAACAGAGAGAAAAGAGAAAGAACAAGAAAGAAGCAGGAGAGAGAAGGAGAAGGAGAAAGTGAGCAAAGAACGCAAAGGACAGAGAGAAAAAAGAAAAAGAGAAAGGGTGAGCGAGAGAAGCTGAGGAGAGGAGAGACGAATAGGGGGAGGATTGGGAGGCAGACGGTGTTGGAATCTCTCTGTTATCTCTTTAATAAGGCGGCTCTGAGGTAACCGAGCCGCTCCAGCACCACCCCTCCAGAGACCCCCGTCTCCGTGGAAACTGTCAATCATCCACTGATACGCCAATATTAAAAAAAAGGGAGGGGGGGGGTTAATGTTGAGCATCTTTCTCTCTTCATTGCACACAGGTTCTCTCCAGCATGCTTCTCTTCATTTCTCCCCACACAAGACCCCTTCTTGATAAAGCTGGTGTGTAAATGGGTTTGTTATATATATATATATATATATATATGTATAGAGAGAGAGAGAGAGAGAGAGAGAGAGAGAGAGAGAGAGAGAGAGAGAGAGATGCGAGATGGAGCCAGATCTAAAACTGTTACAGATCATCAGACTGAGATCTGGGGCATTTGGGATATCAACATCTTGAACCCTTTGTGATGTTCCTCAATCAGTTCCTGAGCAGTGTTTGGTGCATCATTTGACTGAAATAGGAAACTGCCATTATGGAACAGTGTCTCCATGAAGGACTGAACTTGGTGTGTAGTTTTTAGGTGTCTATCAGAACCAGCATGAACTTATTCGTTTGTTCTACAACAGATCTTCTGTCGGATCAGACCAGATGGGCCGATCTTCACTCCCCACTTGCATGAGTGAGATATGTTCCAGTCGTCTAGACATCACAGTTTGGTCTTTGTTAAAGTCTCTCAGATCTTTACGCTCACTCATTTTTCCTGCTTCCAACAGATCAAGGTTTATCAGCTTTTGTAATACTAATATAATACTAATATATTCCATCTTAGATCTTAGATAGACAGATAGACAGATAGCTAGATAGATAGATAGATAGATAGAGATAATCTGGTTATCATTACATTTCTGTCCTGAAAATGTGTGTGTTTATGTGGTTCGTGTGTGTGTGTGTGTGTGTGTGTGTGTGTGTGTGTGTGTGTGTGTGTGTGTGCAGTTCAAAAACACTGTGAGAGTTTGGTTAGTCATTACGTCTCTGTAAGTATTCATTTCGCCTGCCGCCGCCACCCCTGACCCCCGAACCCGTCCTGCAGTGCTGACGGCTCATCCCGGCACACACTTCACCCACGGCTCGAGTGTGTTTGTCTCCAGTCCCGGCCGTTCTGATGAGGAACATGTGGGGACGTGGTAATTGGGGAGAGTAAATGAAGATAATGGAGCTGCTGAATAACCGTAACCTGCCTGACCGTCATCAATGCGTTATCAATGAGCCTCTCAGCGCGGTGTTTAGATGCGCTCTGTGATAACGGCTCGCCGAGGGAGAGAGACTTCAGTGAATGATGAGGTCAGGTACCCTCAGTCTATTGTACTATTCAGATGGGATTAGTTTTACATGGGGTGATGCTGTCACATAACTACTACCGGAACTGTGAGCCCCAATATTTCACATCCGCGAGGCTTTTTAGAGTGTGTGTTCGTGTGTGTGTGTGTGTGTTAGAGAGTGTGTGTG
>JBBPCY010000001.1:17405391-17419639 GCA_037974405.1 Brachyalestes nurse
GAGTTTCACCTCCTACACTCACTGCTGGACTCTGGAGATCCTGTTTCTTCTCTCTGTGAACAGTTGAAGACACAGAGAGCTTAAAGACTGACTATAAAAGTGTAAGAGTTAATGTAACTTTAATCTGCTAAAAGAATTGTAAGTTAGTGAGCCTGTGGTCAGGGCAGCCTGATGAACAAATGAAATCACAATGTTTGAAATAAAACAATAAAGTGATGTGAAATGAGTTGTACTGTGGTGATGCTTCATTATTAATAATGCATCATTGACTAAGACATGCTGAAATAACTAATGCAAATTAATTATTAGAATGATTAAACTGAAATTAGACTCAGCATTAGTAATTAGCATCCTTATAACATTACGAGCCTATAATATTAGATTTGCTCTTCATACAGGATTTCATTAGCTGCTGAATTGTGATTGGCTGTTGACAACCAGTTTGTTGAGGGATCCAACTGAACTCCAGGAGATGACAGAAGGTATACCCAAGTGTTCCTTGTGGCTCCTGAAAGTGAATAAAATGCATTAGGTTTGCCTCAGCTAAGAAGCAATGTCTTTGTGTTCCAGACTGAGGCTTAACCTCTGTCCCAAGTCCTTGGCAAGAGAGAGACCTTCAGTGCTTAAGTGAAAGGATTGTTCTCTATTTCAATTCTCTACGCCTCTGTGTTTTCACAGAAACTGTTTGTGTTCTTCCAGTACTTCTGCTTCTGTGTCATACTTCCCCATATCCCACATGCCAAAATGTGGTCTAAACAGTTACTCTACTGAATTTAAGACTGATCATCTGACTAATCACCTGACTGCAAATAAGTAATAATAACACATTTCAGTCACACCAGAAGTGTACCTGAAGTGAAACCATAATAAACTGTAAACAGCAAAACCTAATCACAAATTAAATTCATTAATATACAAATAAAAATGTTATTTAAAAAATTTGGAATTTGAATGTGTGTGTGTTGATAATTAAACAGTAACAGACCAGTTATCAATACAACAATGCACATTATTCAGGCACACACAAATAATTTCTCTTGAATCTTCCCATTTATTTATTTCTGCTCTGACAGGAGAACCTCGGGGTCTTGTACTATCTTGAGGATTTCAAAAGCAAAGATCTAGGAGTTGATATATGTGCCAAAATAAAAGATATTGAGATAGCTATAGTACTACCACCACCGCCAAGAGACTCACGAGTAGTTCCAGTTCTCTTGTGTTACTTGGTTTAAAGTTTAATTTCCCACTGAGCTGATTCAATACACAAACACACATAATTTAAACGAGGCAATTCTACACCAGCAGCTTCCAGGTTAATGAACTTACCGTGTGAAATCCAGAGCGCTGTGATCTGTGATCTTCTCTCCTTCTCTAATGAGGAACACAAACTTACTTTTCTTCACTGTGTCATGGGATCACATGATCACTATCACCATCTAGTGAAAACAGGTGTAAAAAATGATATATCCACACTCATTTTCTTCTCCACACACACACACAACCTCCCAAGCCATAATGACTTAAAAGCCATAAGTATTTTTGAATGTGTGAAGTTAATACTACCTGTAATATCTGTAAACAGGCTGAGCAGAAGTGATGAGCAGAAGTGTGTGTGTTATTGAGAATAGAGAGAGAGACATATGTGTGTGAGTATGAAAGAGAGTCAGGGTGACAGAATTGTGTGTGTGTGAAAGTGACCATTCTGTCGTACATGAACACACCACAGCACACAGTGTGAACAGCACAAAATTCTTCCTCTGTCTTTGTGCCTGAGTCCAAGTCAAGTCTCAAGTCTTTGAGTGGCAATGTTTACAAATGGGGATTTTTGAGCTTTAAATGTCTGGACGAATCAGCTGTGGCGGCGGGGCAGGGCTTGGGGGCGGGACATTTTTGGGGGAAAGGTTTTTTTGGATGGGCACCAATGAGGCAGCTCCTTGCCAAAACAATAGCACAAGATGTGCTGAAAGGAGTTTATAGAGAACGGTAAATGGAGTGGCATGTTCAGGTTTTAGATTTAAGATACAAAATAAAACATTTTAGACCCTAAAACAGGAGTATGAGTTACACATCACTACATCATCTGTGCTTGGGGGTGCTGGGGGGCTGTGGAACAGATCTCCATCTACGCCCATGCCTTGGACTAAAGTAATGGGACACTGCGGCGAGGTGAGTGGTTTTCGGGGGTTATTATGGCAAATGTTGAAAAGAGTGCGAGACATAAAATAATAATTTCATGTTTACAAGTAATGACTCGCGGGTCACAACACGTCCGAGTCAGGTCTCAAGTGTTTGAGGGCAAGTCTAAAGTCAAGTCACAAGTCTTTGTTTGTGCGACTTAAGTGCGACTCGAGTCAGAGTCTCAGACTCCAGTCCCCATCTCTGGTTGTGAGGTGGCATTAGTTTGCCCAGGACGTCCTACAGATGCTTGATCAGATTGAGATCTATCTTTAGTAATGTTATTAAGTAATTACATATTAACCGTAAGGTTATTATTCACATCATGATTATAATCTAATCTAGATAATTCCTTTTTTTGTTTAAAAAGAGTAAAAAGGTTGTATTTCTCTTGAAACATAAGAATTCTCAGAATCCAATGAATTGGAATCATATTAAAATATCTCTTTCTACTCACTTCTAGGACAACCAGTTTTTAGTCTGTACTATTTCTCCTCATCCCCTCTGATACTCAGGAAAGGGTTAATCAGCCTTTTTGCTGAGTGGCATCAGGAGCAAGTGAGCAAGGGAACATTTCCCAGGATCTGAATTCTCTCCTTTCATGTTCCGACCTCTTAACATTAATAAAACCCACTAAAGCACCCACTCTAGATTTCCACTCTCAATAATCAGACACGCCTGCTGAATCCTCCTTAATCGCGTCCTCCGACTCACCAGGCCTAATAGTGTCTAATGCACCCGTTCGCCACAGATCTGGTGAGGACGGCCAGCAGGCAGCCCTGGCCGGGGCAGACGGTCCGTCCTGGCCACACTAATGGAGCGAATGGACGGAAATGCCATGTGAAAGGGCCTGATGTATGGGAGCTGTTGTTAAGGGGGAGGTTAGTGTTTATCTAATTAGGCGCTGGCAGTGATGGAGCAGGACCTAGTATTGAGCCCTGAGTCACACCGGAGCTGGGAAAGCGCCACCGGGCTCAATTGGGCCCAGGATGCATGGCCCTGCCTTCAAGTATTGGCATGTGCAAGACGACGGCCCAGGGAACATTCGTCTTAATATTTTTCTCTTCGTAGCATCTCGTCCCCGGCTCCTTCGACAGGACGTCTTCTCATCCATTGTAAATGTATTAAGCTGCTTCAGGGCTGCTTGACTTCTCTTGTCCCCTACACCCCCCTCTCAAAGGCTACAATTTATGTCTGGACACTGTCTTAGATCAATTTGATTAGAGGTCATGACAGAAATGGGAATTTCATATGTCAGTGCATTCATTCATTCATGCTGTTATTTATTTATTCATGGGGGGGGGATGCATATTCATCAATCGCCAAGCCGACCGAACGCAAGTTAAATCAATCCAGAAAAAAAGGGAGATCTATTCAAAGTGTGTTAGCAGATATGATTGGGCTATGATGACCTTTCCCGTGCTCTTTTTCATCCGAGACTGTCTAACTAGTTTTAGATATGATCTCTGTGGAGCCTCACCAAGACCATCCAATCAAACGACCAGGAAACAAACAGAAGGTCACATCGGTGCAGCTTTACACAAGTGTGTGTGTGTGTGTTGGGGAGTGGGGGGTCTCAAAGTAACAATAGCATTCAGGGTAATAAGATCAGGGAATGGCTGTCTGTGGAGGCTGTAATGTTCTCCCTGCTAGAACACAACTGATTCAACTCACAGGCTCATTATCAAGTCCTTCATGAGTCGAATCATATGTGCTCAAGTGGAGGAAACACAAAACACTAACCTGTGAATGGACTTTATTTATACTCCACTTACAAATGTGTTCTTTTGTTAGAACTGATGCTAGACTGGACAAGCTTGACCAGATGGTGAGTCCCATTCAAGCTAATGAGAAATTGCAACAGACAAAGACACACTGTGTGAAGAGGCAGCGTTAAGTGTAAACAGCTCTCTGGAAAAGACACTTAGAGGACCTGAGAGGTGCATATTTAAATGTTATTCTTAAGACTTACCTTTTTAACAATGCATATATATATATATATATATATATATATATATACATACATACATACATACATACATACACACACACACACACACACACATACATACATACATACATACATATATAAAATAAATAAATCATATTATATATATATATATATATAAAATGTACTGTGAGCTTATCAGGAGATTTGAAGTTTGATTCTGGGATCCTTGAACCACCTTTGCGTGGGTTTGGACATGTTTCAGACCTGCTGGAAGATCCAAAGAAAATCCAGTTTTAGCTTTATGCCCAAGGTGGATAGATCTCTTTTGCCTGTAGATTTTTTTGTCCTCTAGACAGCCTCTTTATTATGCTGTCGTGCAAAATAAACATACAGATTTTCAGGCTATTTTTCACAGCCATTTTATGAAAGTGCGCACAGTTTCATCTCACTTCATTATTCAGTGTATAGGTCCTTTATTATAAAGTATATGGGGGAAATCAGGTGAAAAACCAACAAATAATGACCAACAAAAATTACTTGAGGAGAATAAGCAATGGATGTTCTTTTGAAATGTTTTTCTTTCTGAGATACAATTTTTTCCCCAACAACACGTTTTATTTTTCCCCAGAAAATGAATTGTGCAACACTTTCTCATTGAGCTTAATGAACTTTCTTCCTGCTGGTGTTCTGTAAAGCTCAACAACAGTGGTGGTGCTCCTCTGGTGGATGGAGGCATGGAGCTGGAAACATCTCGCTGTCTGTTCCAAACGAGGGTCATGTAAGTTCAAGAGGAGACAACGCATGAATTCTAACTCGGAGAGACGGACACATACAGACCCAGAGCTGCACTTCAGCTTAGATATGAAAATTGCACACGCATTTGGACATTTGTATGTACAGTGAATGAGAATATGCAATATTAATTAGAGATATTGCCGCCCTTGGCAGACCAGAGTCAAAATGTGATACGCATATATTATGCATAAGCACCTTTGTGTACACTGTTATACTTCAAAGAACAGAGAGAAAGCAAAGCAGTGGAAAAGCACTGCATATTTAAGTTATAGAGCCACTTTTTTAATCTCATATCCCATGAAAACAGAATGAAATGATTTTTTGTGTACATTAAGCAGGGCAGCTATACATGTTTACTGGGCACTGAGTAAAGATGATCATGTAGTGAAGATGATTTTGTTGAAATCTCAGTCAAATGAACCCAGACTTCACGCAAGAGTCTCTTTCAGCAGACAACAGTGACATCTTCTGGCCAACAAAGGAACTACAGTGAACACATTCCTGCACATATTAAAATTAGTACCGTTTATTTGCTGAATTTTGGAAGAAACAACCCGGGGCCTCTGCAAAGAACATTTAAATGTATTGTTTTATTATTTTTAAAAACAATTATTATTATTAAATCCAGCAAATTAATAGAAAGTGCATTCTAATCTAAAGAGAAAAATGTCTGTTTTGCTTTTGTTAAGAATTAATATACACTTAAATCAAAAAGAGCCATTTGACCAGGTTTTTGCAAACAATTGTCTGCACATGATCATGAACATCAAATGAAATATTTTACAGATTTTATAGATTTAGATTGTTTCCACTGAACTGAATGGGCCATCCCAATGTTTGTAGGTCCAAAACTTCTTTACAGTGTCCACTGAAAAACAATCAAGTTTCGTGCTTCTGATTCTGAGTCTTGAATATTATTCTGCAAGTCGCTCGTTTCACTGATCATAACATAAATTCATAGCATTTTGTATATGAAAGCAATGATTTGGGACACCATGAACAAGAACACATCAATAAGGTCATTTCAGTTCAATATTTATGGAGAGTATGGGATGTGTGAGCAATGATAGAAGGCCTGGTTTTCAGAGAAGAAACAAAAAGAGGAACCGGCACGGAAGGAAAGAGCAAGAGACATACAGACTTGGATGAGGAAGACGACAAGAAAACAGATAAAAACAGCACATCAGATGGATCTGAATGGTCTGCTGGAGAAGGAAATATCTGAATCCTGACAATTACAGGTCCAGAATTCCTCTGGAATAAAGAAAAGATCTTCAGAAGAGTCAAGTGTTTATGTCTCACAACAATGCTTTTAACAGGATTTTATGTTTGGGGTCAGTTGGATCCCATTCAACATCTCTAAATAAATAAATCTGCTTCTTACTAAATGACTATTTCTAATTGAATAGGGACAAACTGAGTAAATACAAAATGAACATGCTGATGCGTTTTGCACACATTTTGTATAAATCAGAATTCTTTTGGGTCAATTTGATATATTGTACATGATCTGTTATATATGTTTTATGTAATATACATACAGTACATACACATACAAACTTTCTGGAGGTTTAAATTCCTGGAGTCAAATTGGACCCAAGAATAAAGGATGTTAGTAAATATGAGGGATAAAATCTGTGATTAAAGAGCTTTTCAGAAGTGGAAATGATGCTCCAACGCTTTACTCCATCTCATCTGCTGATAAAAGTGCATTAAACAACAAGATAAGTCTGTAGTAGAGGGAATGTATGTATGTGTATATATATATATGGGCATTAACACAAAAGTCGACTTCAGAGGTACTAGTCGACACTGCCTGATAGAAGTCGACTAGTCGAGAGTTTTTTTCCTCTCTCTATGCGTGCTTGTATACGCAATGCAGTCTCTGCCTCTGATTGGCTGACGCTGACACGCATTCCGTGATTTAACCAATTATTGTAGTCCCTTCATAAAAGGGGCGGTACCGAGGGAAAGGTAAACAAAGCCACAACAAGGCGAGAGACAGGGCAGCAGAGGAGACAGCTACACATCACATGTGTGGAGATTCTTCACTCTAGACACACAAACAGCACGGATACCTGCACAATCTGCAAGTCGGTGTTAAAGTACAGTGACAGTACCGGCGTTCTGCAAGGCCATCTGACACGGCACTGCTAGCTAGCATGCTAACGCTAGCTAACATGGCTAATGCTAACACTGCAGGGAGTCGTCCTGCCGGCTTAAACTGTTCCCTCTCAGACGGACACTTAAATTTACCAGAAAATTCAAGGTATCAGCCTTTGTTTTGTTTTGTTTATTTGTCGTGTTTACTGTTAATGTTACAAAGAATATTTAATAAAAGTTGCTCAATGTTGCACACCCGTGTTCCTCCTCTGATGACATCATCAATCAACTAGTCGAAGTCAACTCGACTATCCTGACCGACTAGTCAACTTGAAAAATATATAAATTAAATGTAAATATAAATGATATATAAATGAATATAAGAACACTGGATACACACACACACACACACAGGTACAAAATGGAGTAAAGGCATTGACAAAAAAACAGTAGTAATTCACCTGAAGAATTGAACATTTAAATTGCACATGTCGCATCAGAAAAATTACACCCAAGTAAAATTGCACATAGGAGCTGCGTGTATTAGCTTGAAATGCTTTGGCGTACCTCCTGAGGGTCTGTGCCCCGGCAGAATTTGTTGGTAACAACAGACTTGGCCCATCTTAAAAAACAGGGTTATAAAGATCAGATAGGAAAGCATATTAAAATTTGATTGTCCACTCTGGCTAATGGTGAGCCTTCATTTAATATGCACACGTAGGGCGAGGCAATCACGTCACAGTTCACACACTTATGGTTAAGTGGATGTCGAGTGGAAATGATGGGCTGGGTTGCCAGACACAGATTAAGCCCAGTGTTCCGGGGTAAATTCTCCATGGCAAATCTCTTTTTTATACCTGGATTACGTGGAAACGTGGCCTTCATGTCTCCTAGTAGCGCAATATGGCCACAGTAAGAGCCTATTTCCCAGAATCCAGCTCAGCCGCTCCAGACTGTTTGATAAAGTCTGAAATAATGATGTAACGTAGCGCGGCAAAGGGCTTGTCACGAGAGCTCATCAAATCTCCCCACAGGCGACAGGCATTTCTCTTTATTAATCATTATCCAGCAGAGCTGCAGAGCAGCCAGGGAGCCGTCTCAGGCTTGGACGGTTATGGCAGCGCACATGCGGAATGCTCTTAAGAGCCTGACAGAAGCCATTCTTTGAACAAGATAACAAGTATAGGAGAACGCTGCCAGTTTTGTTTCCATGATACAGTGCAAACAGGCTGCTAATGATTCAGGTGTTTTAGATGAGTGGAGGTGAGAGAAGTGCTGGTGGTGGTACTGGAATTAGGCGCCAGGCAGGGATGGCTAGTAATTAGGGGAGCTCTCTTACACTATATCAGTAGAAAACAAGCCTTGTTTTTTTCATGAGCATGCATTAGTACGAGTACACTGCCACTGAAAAGTCTGCAATGAATGTGTACAGTTATTTGTAGATAAATGTACAAAATGTTTTCTGTACAATTTTCCTGAAGTTCCTAAAATATTGAATATCCGGAATGCTTCATATAAAAAAAAACTATAAGCAAATTCTGTAAATTATTAGTGTACATTAGTGTATATTATGGTTTATATTAACCATGTTAATGAGAAGTGATTCCAGACTTTAAGAGTGGGTAAGTACAGTTGTTCATTACTGATACTGAGCACGCGACAGATGGAAAGGCACTTGAACAGTGTCAGGGAATACATAGCAGACGGTCTGGGAAGGAAAGCTGGAAGTGAGTGTTTACATTTCTAAGAGAGTCTCCGCTTTCCTCTTGGTACGAACAGTATGTTCTCTACACGTCCAAACACCCGTATGCATGCACCATTTCGGCACACACACACACACACACACACACACACACACACACACACACACACACACACACACACATATATAGATATATACACAGAGTGTTATACATCACAGAGGACTATCTATAGCCTGGGTATGGCTTGCTGGCTCCAGGTTCCACTTCACAGTGTGTGTGATGTGTGTGTATGTGTGAGTGACTCTGCGCTCCCTGTTTTCACACACCATTGCAATGTGATGAGACAGCAGCACACAGACCCTCCGTAGCCTCCCCCACCCCCAGTCGCCCAATCACAACTCTGGCATCGGCCGCTCTGTGAAGACCACTGCTATGCCAGAGGACATCAGAACGCTAGGACATTAGCCATTACGTAATAGCATTACTCTCTCCTAGGCTGATGGCGCTTCTCCTGGAACAGCATCCACACCATAAATGCTCATCTTCAGAAGCAAGTATCTTTAGAAGTTAAAACAGTTTCAGATCAGGGTAGCTGGCATTTCTCAAGAGACATGCAAGTCTCTGTCTAACTGAGACCTATTGATTGCTCTTTATTTTATTGTAAGTCAGTGTAAACTGTTTTTATTACAAGGCATTTTGGAGCCTGTATATTTGCCTGTGAACCTTTTCGAACGTCATCAGATTTTCATACCAAAAGTAGATTAAGAGAAACTAGTCAAATGGGACAAAAATATTACACTTTAAATTGAGTGAATTATCTAAAAATACATACATTGTGTCAGTCCCTCTGGGATTAGTGGTTAATTTGAAGCTTCATTTTGTGTTTTTAATCATTTGGATGACAATCAGGTATGCATGAGGGCCTTGTTTTATTTAAAGAACAGGGATCTATCTGATATTCACAACACATACTTGTGGAAATGTATGATCTCATGAATAAAGGAGATTTCTGAGGACCGCAGGAAAAGACCTGTTTATGCTCATCAGTCTGGAAAAGATGCCGATGTCTAAAGAGCTTGGACACCACCAATTCGCAATCAGACAGGCTGTGTACAAATGAAAGAAATCGTTACCCTCCCCCAGAAGTGGCTGACCAGCAAAGGTCACTCTGAGAGCATGACATGTAATGTAGTCCATGATGTCACAGAGGAACCCAAGGCAACCTCTAAGCAATTTAATGAATCTTTTACATTCATTAATGTTAACGGTCATGAGTACACCATTATAAGAACACAGAGCAACAAGTGGTGTGCATTGCTGGGATGTACGGAAAAAAGCTATTGCTCAGAAGGCTACTGGAAAAATATTTTGTGGTTGTATTAAACTAAAATAGAACTTGGTTTAAATGAGCATTATGTTTAGAGCATTATGTTTAGAGAAAGAAAAACACTGCTTTCTTTATCTGCATTCTTAAACCTTATCCCATATGTGAAACATGGTGGTGGTAGAATTACAAATAAATTCTGTTGGGAATTGTCAGGATAATTTTTAGACGGTGCAATCCAGAATATACCTTGGTACAGCGGCAATATGTGCCAATAACTGTGATTTTTTTTGTAGTAATAAGTTGTATTCATCATGTGCTTTTCACAAACTCAAGGTTCATTTCATTTAATGAAAACATATAATGTACGGATGCATTTGTGGACATTCATTGGATTCTTTTTGAAGCTGAGAAAACATCATAACGAAACGAATTGAAGTGCCATAAAAATTGACAGTAAAACTGAACTGAATAAGGTGTATGTTGATATTGCTTTTTACCCCATCCTTCTCTGTAGAATATGACACTGTTCAAAGTCCCAGTGGACCTCAGGTGGAAGACACTGTCCAGTTTTCTTACGGGTCAAGTGCTTTAAATGAGGAGTGTGACAGGGAAGCACTTGTACCTGTCAGTAGACTGTCACTGGATGCAGAGTGATTTCATTTCCTGTCCTTGAGTCACAGATGGTCATGACATGCGTGTGCCATTCCTACACATTGTCAAAGGTCAGTTTTCCATATAAAAGCCCAGGCGCTGTGTGTAAAACTGATTTCTCCAGTACAGTAGAAGTGTGAGCTCTAGGCTTACGGCTAGATAGAATTACTGTAAAGATGTTTTGTTGGGAGGATAAAGGGGATTATCTGTAACATGACTGAGGTGATTGCAATAGTTAAGCTTTAAAATAACCTCTTGCATAATCTGATGTGGTTGGCCTTTGGAATATTAGTTCTCATGAGGCTGGGCAGGACAACTCTCAGAACCTGCCCAGTCATTGGAGATGTAACGGTGGGCACAGTTAGCAGGTAGACGATTTGGGGCTCTGTTGGAGAACTCAAAATTGAACTATATGCTAATGTAATATCTGAGAGAGGCATGCACTGTGAGCTCTGCATATGAATGATCCAAAACTGTGCAGCACTGTTGCAGTCTTATTTTACAACAAACACAAGTAGCATACATGTTATTTACTTTTTGCCCCTAAACTCTACACATTTGTTCCGTATCAGTCACTGATTAACGCTGATTAACGTTATAAAAGAATAAGCCTGAAGTTGAATAAATTAATAAGTGAATATTAAATCTGGAAATAAAGAATGTCATGAAAGCTAGTAAACAAATAAACAAATAAATCACTGACAATCACTGGATTCTAACATAAATCTACCATATTTCATAAAATATTGCTCATTTTCTTCTCTTCCTGTCTCTTTCTCTCCCTCTCTGTTTATGTCTCTCTTTATCTGTCTTTCTCTTTATCTATCTCTCTTTATCTCTCTCCCACTCTCTATTTATCTCTATTTATCTTTCTCCAAATCTCTCTTTCTCTCTCTCTCCCGCTCTCTTTATTCCCTCTTTGTCTCTCTCTCTGTCTCTCTCCCTCTCTTTCTCTCTGTCCCTCTCTGGCCTTAAGGAGTTTCATGCTCAGTTTGATCTGCTAAATGTGTCAGAAAATGTGAGTCAGAAAGCCGAAGAGAGGAGGAGTACAAAGGAGAGTGAAGAGGAAAAAGAAGAACATATGAGAAAAGAGGAGAAAGGAGGAAAAGAAATGAAAAGAAAGGGGAATAAAGTAAATCAGAGTGGAAAATAGGGTAAGACAGGTTAGGAGAAGAGAGTTAAACGGGGCAAAGGGCAAAATAAAAAAGAAGGAAAAGAAAAGCCAAGAGAAAAGCCTGCAGAACTGAAAGGTTTCCTAAGTTCTTGTAGTGAAGCTTAACATGCAGTAGAGCCTAGTAGAGCCTAGCATGCGCTTCGTCAGAAAGGTTTTAAAGGAGGCTCAAGCAGCGAAGGTAACAGAGTCCGGGTAATTGTGTTTGACTCTTCAGCTCTTCAGCCCCCTTCTTATCTCAGGCCTGATTGAGTGAAGCACAGAAGCGGAGGAAACACACACACACTGATCTGATTGAAGGAGACAAACAGTAAATTACTCAGACTTTGTCCAGCTTGATGAAACTGGCTGTATTTGCTTGTGTTTGGAGTTGGTCAGGTGTCACGGCAGTGGAGTGTCTGTCTTGATTAAACCATCCTTAAGAGTCTTTAAAACACTGTTTGAGGGGGTGGCATGGCGGTGCAGTGGTTAGCGTTGTAGTGTTGTCATAGTGACAACGTCTTAAGCTTAAATTCCAGCCAGGGGGTCCAGTGGCCTCGACCAGGCTGAGAAGAGTCTTGATGCATATCTTCCTCTTCTTTTGAGCAATGGAGGTTCCCCCAGATGAGTGTGTATGTCTGTCTTGTTATGGACTTGCGACCTTTGCAGGATGTTTCTTCACTTTACGCCCCATGAGTTCTGGGATAGGCTCCAGCATCACATTTAATCATAGCATAGCATCACCTCTACTCAGACACACACTTCAGTGGCATCACATAAAGTTTAAAATCCCTACTTTCCACAGAATTTCACCGCTTCTTTCACTGGGAGAGAAATAATTCATGTGAAGTGACAGCAAGGTTTTGTCAAGCTCACTTGCCCTCTTATTGCAGTCCTGTTAAGCAGAACTAGAGTCATGACTTTTCCTCGTTTCCTGAGCCTAGCTGCGGGATTAGCAGGGGGGCCGGGGCAGGGGTGCACATGGATAAGGAAGAAGGGTGTTTAGGAAGTCTCTTGGCTTATTTCCCTCAGACAAAGCTCTTATCCAAATGTAATTAATTAAGATTTAATTAGATTAGGATTTGATGCGGATTACAGAAACAAAAGGGTTTCATGAAATTGTTTTATAATAGGGATTTCCATTATTTCACCTCTGAACATCAGCCCTTTCTGCTAGAGGGGATGATGAGTAATGCCCTGTGTGTGGTGTGTAGGTGTGTGTGTGTGTGTGGGTGTCTGGATGCTTGTGTGGATGCGTGCGTGTGGATGTGTGGGTGTATCTTGTTTTGCCTCTTCATAATGCTCACTTCATGAGTGCACATATATCTCCTGAGTGTGTAGAAGGCACAGTTAGATGTACTGCACTTCTCAACACTGCGGTCCGTTAAGGTCTTTAAAAACAACCACAAACAGGGACTGTTTAATTTTTTTTAATAATTTACACATCAACAAGGCCCTTCATTAAATACTCCCAGGGGTTAAATTGGACCAGGCCTGTCTGAGGCTCAGCCTCACACATCTTCAACAGTGTATCTATTTTTGCACTTTTCGTATTCTTAATAATTCAAACAATGGCTAAAACACATTATCTTCATCACTGTATGTGTGTGCGTGTCGGACCGCGACAGACTGAAGTTACAGTTTGTTTCTTCGCTGAAATGCGAACTTTCCATTGTTGGATGTTTGAGTTCGGACCTAGGAATCCAGACTCCTGAGGACAGCAACGTTCTTGCTGACATCACAGCTTAGCACATTCACATTACTCGAATATACACTATATGGACAAAGGTATTGGGACACACCTCTTAATCATTTAATTGAAATGGCACCTTACTTTCAGTGAAGGGCAATTTTAATGTTTCAACAGACCAAGACATTTTGCTTTCAACTTTGTGGAAGAACCTTTTCTATTCCAGCATGTCTGTGCCCCAGTGCACAAGGCAAGCTTCATAAATACATGGTTGGATGAGTTCGATGTGGAAGAACTTGACTGGCCGCACAGAGCCCTGACCTCAACCCCACCCAACACCTTTGGGATGAGCTGGAATAGAAATTCCGAGCCAGGCCTTCTCGTCTTTACCTGATAAATACTCCATATTAAAGTCTATGTTTTTGAATGCAATGTCATTAAAGTCCCTGTTGGTATAATGGTCCCAATACTTTTTGTCTATATTGTGTATATCCACTAGGGCTGTAACGATATACGATACAAAACCGAAATCACGACACTCAGGTCCACGAACCCGTGTTGCGGTGTGAGGAGGGTGAATCGCGACACACCCCTTCCCGTATAACTCCTTCCTGTATACAGTTCTCGCCCAGAAACATATGTTTTTCGCCATAATAGGAGGATTTTCACATCAGTTTCTTTTCTTTAACCAATAGCTGAGGGT
>JBBPCY010000001.1:17419739-17432557 GCA_037974405.1 Brachyalestes nurse
TCCATTTCCTAACTACAGGGGGCAGTCTCCCTGGAGCAACTTGGGGTTAAGGGTCTTGCTCAGAAACCCAGTGGTGGAATGCTGAAGGTAGGACTTGAACCCATGACCCCTTGGTCCAGAGGCAAGTATCCTACCCACTGAGCTACCACTACCCCAAGTAGCTTCCGAGTGAGAGATTTGCGCTGTTAATGTTCTTGTTGTATAGATTTATTGTATAAATGTAAATAGGTGTCTTTTCTGTTTTTAGTCACTGCCACTTTACCACTCCTTATATTTCCTTACTGGACCAGATCAGAGTGTCTCTTTGCATCCAATTCAGTGCAATTCAGGATAATGCAGTGCCCTGAAGCGATTGCCCCTCTCTCTCCTGTTAAGACGGGCCTGGGCAGAGCCGATAAAACGTGGATGTCGGTTGCCCCCAGCCTTAATGGCTTTTAAAAGTTTCTGTTTGAAGGCCAGGGGTTAGCGAAATGAGCCGTGTGGCTGAGGATCAGCTTTTGATATCAAAGAGATTTGCCTGCATTTGATCTTGAAGAGCATCTTCCTCCTCTCACCACAAACACATCAGGCCTTTCTAACAGTCCAATTAACCAGCAGGATTATCATCCTCTTCTCATGTCGTATTCAGGCACCTCTTTGAGGGAGAGAGAGAGAGAGAGAGAGGGAGAGAGAGTATATGGAGTGATACAATGGCTTAAAGGGTAATTAGCTTATAAAAGCTTTTTGTAAATAGCTTTATAAATGGATTGGGTTTTGTTTTAAAAACGTATAAGAATACTGTAAAGGTGTACATTTAAAGCATATTATTAAGCATTTTAAAGCATGTTAGCTAAAAGGCAGGAAAATGTCTGTTTCTAAAGTTCATAGAAATGTCACATGGCCTGTATGTGACTGGCTCGATAGGATTCTTTTGAACATCGTTAATCTGACATTTTTGTTCAATTCAGAAAGTTATACAAAAAATATTGTTAATAGATTTTGAACAATATTGACACATTTTCCAGGTCAGACCTGTTGTTTTCCTTAAATACCTTTACAAGGTATATACCTCTACAATACCTCTACAAGCCCTGTGGTGTCTGGTACCCAGATGTTCAGATCCTTTTAGTAGTGGACAGAGGTTAGCATGGGCACTCCGACAGGTGTGTAGCACTTTTTCTCAGCACTCAAGGAGCTATACATTGTGTGCTGTGACACATTCTTCCCATAGACAGCATTAAATATTTTGTTGACTTCAACCACAAGAGCCCTCCTGTCAGTTCAGACCAGACGGGATAACCTTCATTGAACCTTGGACTATCTTTAAGTACTCACTACTGCTGGAGCAACCCAGAAACCATTTCCAAGATGCTTCAACCCACATGTCTGAAGATACACACACACTGTTGCCATTGTTGATCTCATTGGATGCCAGTGATGAAAACTGGGGACTCTTATTTTTAATTGTTTGCTTCTGTTAATCTGATTTTTTAAAAACCTGTCAAAGTATATTTCAGGATAAATATTAGATTGAGAGAAGAAAAACGTCTCAGTCTTCTATTAGGACTCAGCAGATTAATCAGCCAATCATCTGATAAGCTACTTGGGGACAGAATGTACGCACTTTGAACACAGTGCTGATCGAATGTGTCTTTATTAAAAGCCTTGTCCTCCAATCTTTGTCTCAGGACAACGTGAACCTTCTGCTGACTGAAGAAGAAATGTACAGCCTGATGGAGACCTTCAAACAATGCAAAATCATTCCTGGTATGTCCACACTCACCCTTCCGTCCTTCGGGAGATTATAAATACATGAACCTCAGATATCTGTGGAGTCCTGCCACTCCTGCTCCAGTGAATTAACTAAATTAGCCGGCACATATGTTAAATATGTATAATACCTCACATTTTAGGCATCTGTGAAAATAATATTTAAGTTTAGATGAGCACTGAGTATTTTTACCCATTAATATTACTAAATATATGAAACCCTTACTTATCACAGGGATTACGTTCTGAGCGCACACGTATAGTGAAAAAACATGAATATGTGATGTGATTAAAAAAATGCCTAAAATGCCTATTTTTATAGTGTTTATTTTATTTTTTTTATAGTATGCCCCAAATATGCTCCCAAAACACTTTCTTTTCATTTTAAACTCAGCTTAATACATTACCCTTTAAAAATGTAAAGGTAAACCCGTATTCATACCCGTATTCTGCTCGTCCTGCAGTGCTAGAATGTAAAATACCGATGTTACCCCTGTATAGATTGTACTGTAATTCATGCAAGCATGTTTTCTTTGGTATGCGCTGTTGTTTTCTTTGGTATAAGCAGGGTAAATACAGTAATAAATGTATTTACAGTAATAAAAATACAGGGCTTCAAGAAGAATAAAACGAAAAACACGAAAACTCTCAGAGAAACACTTAAGATCCACATGAGATGCATCGCAGGGCAGCAGCCAATCAGCAGCAAGAAGAAATAAATAACGTTCTCGGATTGGCTACTTTCAAACCTCCCGCCTCTGAGTACAGCGGTATTTCACCATTCCAAAACGTGCTTTTCCTTGGGTTCTCTGGACAGTACCAAAAAATGTATAGTATATTTGTATATTTTATATAATGTATATTTTATATGTTATATATTATAGCTGAATTTACATTAATATTTATGTTACAACATTAGTAAATTAGTTTACGCGAACAATTATTAGTTCGGTTCTCAGATATATATTGTTAATAGGGGTTTTATGTATAGTATGACAAGGTGGCCCATAAATCTCCATCAGTCCTTCATTAAATTAAATCAGGAGCTGCTGATGGAATTTCACAAATCGGCTGGAGGAACCAAGGAGAAATCTGGAACCAAACCTGTATTTTGCATTTATTCTAAGACATATTTATTATATTAAAAGTTAAGACAAGTAGGTTTTATGTCACTTCAGCCATATACACTGTACAGAGTGAAATGAAACAATGTTCCTCCAGGACCATGGTGCAACAAAAACAGACCCACAAAGAACAAAAACAGAACACCAGAAGAAGACTAAATAAAGGTAGAAAACTGTGCAAAGAGAGCAAAGAGAGAAAGTGCAAGAAAAACACGAACTACAAAACAACAGAACACGACATTTTGTGCAGGTGACATTTGAATGATTACAGTATTATGACAGATGCTGTATTCTGGCAGTGGAGGCGTTAGGTGTGCAAAAATACAGAATAGAGGTAGACAGCAATAAACAATAATTATGCCAATAATAGCAGCAGCAGGACAGAAGTATAGTATATAGGACAGTATATAATGAATACAGGGTGTTTATAGTGGCAGTTGTGGTGTATGAGTCTATTAAAATAAGAGTTTATGAAATTCTTATAGTCTTGGGAGTCTTGGGAAATCACACTGATGACTTTTCTACCATGTTAATGTTAACTTGATTACAGCTGAGCTACTCTAACAGTGTGGCCTTTATACATATGCAGAATTAAAATCCTTTGAAATAGCATACACTACTGTGCAGTGCTGGACTGGCCATCGGGCCGATGGTAATTTTGGGCCAGCCAGGTAATTTTGGCCCGGCCCCGCCCAACCCGCAAAAATACACGTAGATAATGATCGGAAACCCGACCCGACCCGAGGCAACAAAAAAATCTCGAACCCCGTTTACAACACGTTTTGATCGATAATGAAATGCGTTTTATAACTTTTTGACCCGCCCGCCCGCACCCACGATATTTTAAAAATGTCTGCCCTAAAACCGCCCGCACCCGCGGGTCACAGGTCGACCCGTGCATCTCTAAAACCCACCCAGATGTGTGTAAAACTCTTAGGGCCAATTTCCCAGTCCTGCATGGAGCATAAGCCTAGACTTGTCCAGTGGTCCAGTAGTAATTCTCAATTGACAACTGAAATATAACCCAAGCTTGCGCTGAAAACCGCTCAGTATGGTGAACCTAATAGTTACCTTTAGATCCAGTAGATCATGGCTTATTTTGCTGAGTGAGGAGACTATACAGTCATAAACAGAGAATTTGGAATTTAAATACAATATAACAGAGGTCCCCCCACCGGTATCGCTCCATGAGTCATTTGGTACCGGGCCGCACAGAAAGACAGAATAAAAAAATATTCTATTGATTATCAGAGTCAGAAAGACCTTTTATTTTGAAAAAGAGCTCGTCTCGGTCTTTTGATACAGTATATGAAAAATTTAGTTTTTTTTAGTTGTATCTATTCTGGTCCATGAAAATATTGTTTTACATAAAACTGGTCCATGGCGCAAAAAAGGTTGGGGACCGCTGCAATATAACATTGTAACATATAATACTTTTCCATACGGTCCATACAAAGAAACAAACCTGTTTGAATCTGCTCTTTAGCGGTTCACAGCAGTTTAGCCCATTCACAATGAAGTTAAAAAGAGTGTTTCAGCCTGACAACTTTTTAACTGAGGCATAAAACAGGGAAAACAATCTGATTGGAATGAAATGGAAGTCATTTATGTATTTCAGTCTTAAAGGCACAGTAACAAAAATAACAAAAAGGGTTAAAGAGAGGTTTTAAAATGGTCATATAAATTAATTTATGGTTGTATCATAAGAGGACTTATTAAGAAAAATATAGCATATGGGTGCATTAAACCTCTTGGGGCGCACGTGAGCGCACTGTACCCTATGAGGTCCAGGAACAAGTTCAGCTCAGAAAAACATTTTATGCCATGACTGGACCAATCTTTTTTTTTCTAGCTTTAGCCAATAGCTGAGGGCCTTAGGATTTTAAAGAGCCCTCCCACAAGTTTGCGTGACGCGCCGAAGCGGAGGAATACTCATTTCAGTACACAGAGCAGCTTCGGATTGGTCTAGTTTTGACGGACATTAACTCGGAACAATGACCACAGCTGTAATTTATTGTATATAGACGTTTAGCCTAAGAGGAGCCCTTTCCAGCAAGGTATGGGTTGGACTCGCTCCGCCTGTACTGGACTCGCGTCCCGGTGTAAAAGACGTGCGCCCTCAGTGCGGTACTGGTGCGTAAGGAACCCTCGTGCTGCTTCTCTGCTCGTGTTTTTTGTGGAAAAACACAAAGGGTCTTCATCTGGGGGTACAGTATCACCCAGTATCACCCGTAACTCGAACCATGTGGATGGGGCGTGGTGAAACAGAGGCAAGGAAGAGGGAGAGCATTATTTATTTATAGTGTTTATTTTATATATAGTTTTCATATTTCTCTAGATATTTTATTATTGTTATTTGTAGTTTTTCTATGTGTAGTTTTTTTTCTATTTGTTTCATTTATAGTTAGGATTTTATATTTCTCTATTTTGCACAAATAAAAAATGTACTTTGCACACAGAAATGTCTTCTCGTCATATAGGAAGGATTATGAAAAGTCCAAGGGACCAAGAACAGTGCACAAAATACCTCAAAGGGCCGTCTTTCATTATAGACCAAGATGATAAATACAGCTGAAGTGGTTTTGAAGTAGTAAGCAAACGGTCCTTTGGACTCTCCAAAAGATCCTTTAGAGTCTCCGAATGCCTGCCTTTACTAAAACAGTTGTAAAATATTCATTTTTTATTCTTTTGAGCTCAATTTTCATCCCAATTTACAATGCCAGGAGGATATGGATCTGCTGAATTCAAAGAAGTTTGACCAGCGTTTATGAAATGCTTTATTCCACCCTGTCTTGCTTTTTAACAGTAGGTTGTACATTTTTGTTTTCTCTTGCATATGAAACTTCAAGGTCTTAGCTTTCAAATGGACCGACCACATGCAAAAGGACCAAAGTATGAGCGAGCTGTGAGCTTATAAAGTTGGGTACTGCATGGAGGTGAAACTTAAGAGTTAAAAGAATGTTTTATCCGATACTGGACACCTGCTTCAAGCCATAAAATGCTTCTTATAAGTTGGATCAGTTGGATCAGGTGTGCTGTTGGATCACATGTGGTTGCTGGCATTTCTTCACCTCTATTTTATTATTATACTACATTTTCTTCTCAGCAGGAGGTCAGATGTTCTCACTGATGCTCACAGTGTTGTTGAAGATACAGTATTGGATTTTTAACAGTACTGTAACACCTGTACCATCTATGGTATTGCAGCTGAACTGCAAAGATTAATGCAAGTCAGATATTTTCTTTCCAAATTATAATAATGATGACCTGATCTCATTATCATCTAGATATAAATTAAGGCTGACACAGATACTGTAGAGCCCTATAACCAACACACATGTTAGATTTACATATTTATGCTAATTTCTATGTTTTTGCCCATGGAGCTGTGAAATTAGTGCTGCAAAGCAGACAAACACACTCTTACCATGTGAAGAGGAGTGCAGAGTATGCATAAAATGACCCTGGATTGCTGATATAAGCCTTTTAAAGTCTGATTCTCAAATTATTGTGTCATTTAAGTTGGTGATGTAACATTGGTACTAGGGCTGCACAATATGTTATTTACTGAAATAAGCGAAAAAAGCAAATGAGTCTCTAACTAATCACTCAACATTGGTGAGAAGGTACACTAAAAAAAACCCACACCTCTCCAACTCCTCGTGGTGGTAAAGCTAAAAGTATAGGGGAGACAAAGCACATTGTCTTTTCTTTAGCCCCACCCATTCACAATGAAGTTATAAAGAGCCCAACTATGATGTAATTGAGGCATGAAGGAGGGAAAAGAACCTGGAGTGAAATGGAAGTCATTTACATATATCAGTCTTAAAGGCACAGTAACAAAAGTCTAAGGATGAAAGAGAGGTTTGAAATGGTCATGTAAAATTAATTATGGCTGTTTTGGTATTTAAAAAAAAACACATAAACAACAGAAGTGCACTTCTTGTGGCGTTGGGTGGTAGGACAAGAAACATGTAGGATATGGGAGCTTTAAAAGAAAGTTATGGGGAGACAAAAAGCATTATCTGATGGATAAATCTGTCATTAGCACATAGATATGGATGTAAAGTCCCCCAAAACTCTGAGCAGGCATGTAGAGGTGTATTGTATGTGTGTGTGTGTGTGTGTGTCTATTTATGATTGCACTCTGATGTTAAAAAGCCCAAGAGAAATTTCAGGGAAAGTTTTAGAAAATGCACACTTGTTGCTAGCAATTTCTCCACAGTCCTGTTCCAAACATTGTCCCCAGATGTTTAGTCTCCTCACAAGATTATGTCCGGGCCAGACACACCAGAACATCCACAATATTAAACCACAGCTCTAATTCCCCCTCCAAATTCACCATTTCCACTGCTGTCGTGAAAATGAGCTATACCTGGGCATAGTTTATCTATTGCATGTGATGGAAAAATACAGTCTGACCACATTTTGACCTTAATGTAGGGTGTGAGACCAGACGAGGCCATATTACGCCCTCCTTTAGTGTCAACAACATGATTCGGAAGGTGTCAGACTGTATTTTTCCATCCCACATTAATGTAAAATGTTGCATTGTGACCCTAGACTAGACCATGTGGTGCTGAAAGTCTTTCCTCCATGTGCCATGGCTGATGTGTATTGAACGCTAAATCGATACACGCTATAAAAGACAGGTCTTTTGCACCATCTTAAAAAAGCCTCTGTCTCGCTCGTCTACCTGATCGGACAGCTAATTGGCCTGCCAGCTTAACGGTGCGTCCCACTTTTGAAGAGTTCTAAGAGAACGGCACGGAGGCTCTGACTGCATTCCTCCATCAGAAATAACACGTCTGAATCGAAGGCATTCCAGGATATCAAAGAAGCCCGGAGGGTAAAGCCAGCTTTACTTCAAGGCTGGAGGCGGAATACCTGTGAGGATATGTATTTCTCCATGGCGTGCTCCATCCTGGGCTGGCCGAGCATGGGAGCACTGGAAACGCTTTCCTCCGGCGGAATCTCACCCAGCAACGGTTTCCCTTTGAAGTTCTTCACCACGCAGACCACCTTAGAGAAGAGCCCACACAATTGCAACAGAAAAGAGAAGGGAAGAAATAGAGCGTTATGATTATATGATCACATTTGATACTGATTCAATTTACTTTTGAAATGAAGCATTTTCTTCACTGTTCTGCTATCAAAAGAAGCCTACACCAATCGGCCACAATATAAAACCAGTGAGAGTAAAAACATTATCTATATTTTATATTAGGCAGTCAGATCTTGAAGTTTTGAGCAACTCTGGCCGAACTGTGATGGCTGGACGACCAGGGGGTCAGATCATCTACAGAGCAGCAGGTCCAGCTGTTCCTGATATCCAGTGGTCAAAAGTGCTCCAAGGAAGGAGAACTGGTGAACCTGGGTCATGGGCACCTTCAGGGGAGCGTCTGGTCTGATTCCACAGAGGAGCTGCTGTAGAACACACTGCTGAAAAAAGGGGTCAGAACACACAGTGCAGCGCCCCCTGCTGCGTATGAGCTGCGTAGCTGCAGACCGGTCAGAGCACCCATGCTGACCCCTGTCCACTACCGAAAGCTCCTACAATGGACATTAAAACTAGGCCTGGTCTGATGAGTCGTGTTCTCTTTTACATGTCGCTTACCAGTGTAGACCAGGATGCACTGCATGAGGAAGGTGAGGCAGTGGAGGCAGTGTGATGCTCTGAGTGATGATCTGCTGGGAAAACTTGGGTCCTGCATTCATATGGATCAGCCTAAACACAAGCTGGACCTACACAATTGTAGGCAGGTGGTTTTAATGTTGGGGCTGATTTGTGTGGACATTTATTGCCAAATGTTATACATTTTTTCTTTTTCCTGTTTTACAATTAAGTGTTTTATGATATGTAAAAGTATCTACATTGTTTGCTGTTCCATTTTTTATTGTTTGGTCTCTTTTTAATCCTCTTATGACTCTACTAATCATCCAAATAACCCAGTCCATTACTCGATTTCTTACATAATTAACTGTGACAGCCCTGTTTGTGTGTGTATGTACAGCGTTCTTATATTTACTTATATCTTATATATCCACTCTGTATATATACACATATACTCATCGTGTACATACATACAACTTGCCTAAGTCTACATTTAGTTTACATATAGTTTAAACATACATATATGTATATATTTTACAATACAGATGTCCATTTTTATATTTCTAGATTGTATAGTGTACATTTTATACTGTACTGCTGAAATAGTATTTTATTCTATTCTATTGTTTTCTTAATTTTTGTTGCTTTTAACTGCTTTTTTGTTGTTCTTTTCACTTTCTGCTTTGAGAAAGCAAATTTCCCACTTGTGGGACTAATGAAGGTTTATCTTATCTTATCTTAAAAAGAGAAAGAGAGAGAATTTAAGGGTTTTAGACCTCCATAAAGCGGCAGCTGCAGTTTTGCAGTGAGAGAAACCCTCGGCTCCTCTCGGCGAAGGCCGTAAATGATGGTTTATGTAACTTGTAGCTGGGCAGGGTACCTCGCATGACTAGCTGCCCTAAATGAATCTCTGTGTGCTCTCTCAGAGGGGAAGTGTGCAAGTCTGTCCCAGAGCGCAATCATCCATTATCAAGGCAAAATGAGCATTTTCAATGAGACAGGGACAATATGGGCAACGTTAGAGCTGAGCGCAACAAAGTGGAGAGGATGATTTTAAATGGGGAACATCTCAGGGCATCAAGCCCTGCAGTCAACTGTTGAATGAAAAAGAAGCAGCGATTCATCCTCATATTCAATGCAGGCTTTTTATTCTGCACCTGTTTCTTTTTTTTTATTTAAGCCCAGTGTTCTTCTGCTCTATAAAATGTAAGACACGTGTAAAATGTAAATCTTAATCATGATAGCTAGAACCCGCATCTATTAACGTTACAGGCCACTGAAGGACATGAATTATAGTGAATCTGGTACAGTTTAGCGGTGCTGTGAGTGAAGCCCCAATCATCTGTGATAAAATCACAGTAACACAAGGCCTGAAATGACTTATTGCCTTTAGAAACAGTGACTACTCCTCCCACTCTCGTTTCCAAGACAACACACTGCGACTCACCTGACCCCCACCTGTCTTTGAGTCATTTTCCTGCCCCAACCTGTACATAAGACCTGTTTTCACAAAGTCTCTGAACCTTCTGCTTTGCTAATTTTCCCACATGATTATAGTTTAGTTTCTGGGTTATATTTATGATATACTGGTTATGTTTATGGTTTAGTTTCTCAGTTATATTTATGATATACTGGTTATGTTTATGGTTTAGTTTCTCTGTTATATTTATGATATACTGGTTATGTTTATGGTTTAGTTTCTCAGTTATATTTATGATATATACTTTTGCTGGATGCATTGCTCCCTAAAGGTCTCTACAGACCACTGCACATATGTAGAGTAATTTACAGTGGCTTCAAATCTGGCTTAGCCAATCAGATTTTAAAACCCGGACAATCTGTTTTATAAGCATGTTCACACAGACATGCTTTAATGAAAGCAGACACAACATACAGCTCTCATCCAACTGTAAATCCACATCCCAGCTGATGCCATATGACAGTAGGATACTGTAATGTTTGATTTTATTACATACACACACACACACACACACACACACACACACACACACTCTCCAACCCCCTCCTCCGTCTCCAGCTGGAGAAATAGGTCAGTGTATATCACAGCCTCATGAGCAGGCCCCGAGAGGAAACACACACATTCCATGGAAATTATCCATACCGCCGCTTCCCCTCAGCATGAATCCACTAAATGACGGACTCTGCACTGTACACACTTAGTATCTGACCTTTTTTTATCTGGGCATCTTGTCGCTTTAACACTCGCTGAACGATCTGCCGAGGGGGGAAAGAAGCCAGAGCCAAGGCTGAGTGGGTTTATCCACTCAGGAAGGAAAAAACACCACAAATCTAAGAGATAATCACAGTATTGATATTTCCAGTACTGACATTTTATTTTAGACCTAGGTAATATCTGACTTGAGCAAAATGCTACTCATTCTCTGGTCAATCAGAACCAGAATTTGTCTCAGATTTGCACTAACTGCTCACTGGCCTTATCTTATTTCAGCTGGGAAACACTATAAATAAAAACAAACAGGCAACAGAAAACAAAACTTAAGTGTAACTAAGCAAATTGTTAAGAAAAGGTAAAGCCCAGGAAGCGAAGTAGGATCAGAATAAGACTCTTCTCCGTCCAGCCTGTTTCTCCTAAACAGAACTGAACTGAGTTTAACGTCAGTATGAGATTCTGACCATTTTCTCCCACTTCTTAAATTCAGCTCCTGAGAAAGAGCTTCCTCTAATCTCAGCCCGATCCCAGTTTAAGATCTTCAAATGAAGACTGCTCTGATCTTTCTTTGTCTCCAGAAGAAAACTTGGTTTCTTTTAAATGAGTCTGAACACCATCTGAAATTTGTCTCAGTGAGTAAATTCAAGTCTCAACTTCCAAAGTCAGACAGTTCATATGTATTCACCCCGCAGTCCTCCACCCATGTGTTTATGCTTTTACAGTAATCCCCCAGTTTTAGTCACAGATTCAGTTACACGCTCATAGTTTTACACAATAACGCAGAAACTGCAAATATCCTCCACCCTTTTTTGCTTTTTTGTGGCAATAAATATATTTTTTCTGGATGATTTCACAGAAGGGGACCCGTTCACCTCGTCACGGTGTCCCAATACTTTTGTCCTGCGACCTTCCGAGTTGTATATCTCGGCGGGGAAAGAACTCAGACACTTCAAACTCCACAGTTCAGTACATTTTTAGCCCGAGTAGATCAGGTTTTATTCTCCGAAAACCGGGTGCCAATACTTTTGTCAGGCAACCTTCCGAGTCGCATATCTCGGCGGGAAATTTAAATTAAAAGACGGTTTTACCTTGAAAAGAGGCGAATACGGGTTTACCTTCACATTTTCTCTAAGGGTAATGCATTAAACTGAGTTTAAAATGATGTTCTGGGAGCATGTTTGGGGACATATTTAGGGTTTACACTATAAAAATAGAAATAGCTTTTTTTTAAAAACCAAAACACAACAACGCAGGTTTTCCACTATACGCAGGTGCTCCTGGAACGTAAGCCCCACGAAAAGCGAGGGATTACTGTATACGTTTGAGGGTTCTGTTGTGTTTGTTTTGGGTTTTGGAGTTGGAGCCCCACGGCCACGCACATGCACACGCCCCTCTGCTCACGTGGGTCTGAGCACACGCAGATGTGTTCCAGCCGAGCGCAGCGTCAACACCTGAGAACAAACTGCTGAAAGCTTAACGGAGAAATAAAACGCTCCAGCATTTTCACCCCGATCCCCTATCCATCACATCTGTAATGCACTGACAACTGCCAAAACCACACATTTCCTTGTAAATATTTGTACACAGTTCTAATTCAATATAAAATACTGCAACAGAAGTTCAAGTGAAATGTTTATTAAAACTAGGGACCTATGAAAACCGTCCCCCTGGATTAGTGAATTATTACTAGTAGTGAATTATTTTTTATTATTATAAATGAGAAGTTTGACATGATCAGTGGCTGACCATCAATTACCTCAGAGCTACTGGCTCATGCGTTCTACATTCAGATATAACTTGACATTCACTATGAACATCCATAAAATTGGTGTTGTTATTGTTTTTCTTATCTTATTGTTGTATCCCATAGTTTGCTATGGAGAGAGAAGGGGTTATTATTAAGGGGGGGTTGGTATTGTTTGTTGTATAGTTACTTTAACTCAAATAAACACAGTTGAAAAGTGATAGAGGGGCTTTATCCCTGACTGTGGCTGCTGAGACTCGAGGGTAAGGTTCACTGGGATTTACTTAATTGGCAGGTTAAACTGCGGGAAAAAAAATATGAGAGCACTGCAGTTTATTTTTAAATCAGCATCTCTATGAGTGTGAAACCATTCCAGTCCAGTGTCTGTTAAATTCC
>JBBPCY010000001.1:17473089-17487516 GCA_037974405.1 Brachyalestes nurse
CTCGGACCTGGACTCTGTAAAGCTGCTTTGTGACAACTTGGTTGTAAAAAGCGCTATATAAATAAAACTGAATTGAAAAACTCTGGATAAATGGCACTTAAAGTTTTCTGATTCTGATTAGTCTATAAAGAGCCAGGTTAAGAGTGAATAGCAGTACTGACAGTGACGAACAGTATACAAGAGTGAGGACTGGGCATGGCAGTGGCATTTTAGTGATTTAGTGACAGTGGCGAGGGAATGACCTGCAGGTTGTACAGCCAGCTGCTCAAACTCTTAATTATTTGCTTTATTAGTGTGAAGCAATCACACCATTGTTCTTCTTAAGTTTTATTAGTGTGACTGGACCACCACCTCTTCTTCTCTTATAGTTTTGAAATATTTGTATGGTTCCAAAATCAAAACGTCGGTTAATATCTGGTGTAGTGAGCATGTGTTCTGATTTATGATTGGTTGATCAGTGGCTCAGTATTTATTGTTTAAATAAAACAATGGATAGAGAGAGGTCAGACAGTTGAGTCACCTTTAAAATGTGTGTTGGAGAGAGAGAGTCTGTGACATCATGGCTATGGGGACCAGAAAGTGACAAAACGTGGAGCAACAATTCAGTCTCACAGAGCTAAACACACTGCAGACTCATAAACAGACTTCAAGACTCTAAAGCTCAGGCTAGTTATAAAAAATGGCATGAAAAATAATTAGTGGCCCTTAACCATAAATGGCTTGGTAAGAGACACCAAGGTAACACCACCTCGATGGTTCAAAGGCAGAGCGCTGGGCATCGGTTGAAGAGAATCGATTCAAATCCATTTTCTTTTCTTAACATATTGTTTTTTTCCCCATAAAAACACTGGTTTCATAGCAACCAAGCAATCGCACTTTGTATTTGCAATGCAGTGTAGCTAACCATTAGGTGTTACTAACCACCATGAATTAAGCACCCACTATGAGTTGTGAGCATCAATGAATGGAGAGCCTCTTTAGGATAAGAGGTTCACTGTGCTTACCAAAGCCTCCTTCTGTCTCATGGCGGCGTACGCTGCTCTCCAGTTCGTTGCGGAGCTCAGCTGGTCTGAAGGACAGGCCCCTGGTTGGGTCACTGAGGTTGTGAGGTGCCTGGAGTTTCCACCGCACGTCTTTAGGGTGCCCACGTACCTCCGCTCTTTCTTTAGGCGTGGGATGAGAGCTTTGATTCCCCTCCTTCCTTAACTCCCTGCGAGCCTCAATCTCATTCCAGGCAAAGGGGAGGATGGGTGAGGAGACGTTGGCTGCAGGTTCCAGAGCGGGTGGAGCCTTGAGAGCAGCAGCCATGATGCTGGCCAGCTGGGGCTGCTCAAGGGTGGAAGACGCTGGGGTGGCTGTCCGAGCCTCTTCAACTCGAGGCACTGTGTACTCGTATGTGATATGCGGCATCTTTCCATTCAGGTTGTAGTACTTTAAACAAAGACAAAAAGAGAATTTGTTACATTCAAGCTAAAGAGGTTTCGGTAAACTGACATTACATGCAGAAATCTATAATCAAAGACTTCTCAAGACATTAAATTAGATCGACTCAGCCAACCTCTAGGTCTCATCAGTGGTCAGTTTTGATCAGTTTTTTTGGTTGCTAGACTATTCTGGGTTGTTTAACATACACCAGCCGTCCTCCTCTTGGAGATCTACTTTCCTGCTGTGTTCATCTCTAACCTGCATCTAACACGTTGCCCCCTCCCCTTTATTAAACGGCAGTGTTGGGCAAGTTACTTTAAAACTGTAATGCATTATTTATTGTATTGTAGCGACCCTGCAGTAATGTTGTTTAGGTTTAGGGGTTCTGTTAGTGGAGACGTGTTAGAGATGGGATGAGCAGGTTGGGGGCGGGGTATGCGTGTGACGGAATGAGAGAGTGTGTGTGTGAGTGTGTGTGTGTGTGTGTGTGTGGGAGAAGCGAGGGTGCATCTCGCTAGTTGGGCTCTGTTATTTTTCTGTTTTACTGCAGCATGGTTACGGCCAACAGTACCCTGTTCTGTTAATAATAAACAGCAGTTTACAGCATAACTGTGTCCTCCCTTCCAACCGTTCTGGTGATGCTACAGTATGAAGAAGAAAAAAACATTCCGGGTTAAAAATTCATTGTAACGCATTGTTACTGACATTTGTACCGAGTAAAATATTACATTGTTTTCTGTAATGCCTTACATTACCGCGTTACAGCCAAAAGCAATGCATTACAGTAATTCGTTACTTTTGTAACACGTTACTCCCAACACTGTTAAACGCTGCAGCCAATCAGGGACTTCTGCAGAAGTTCATTATTCAGAGCAGGTGTTGTGATTGGCTGGAACTAAACTTCTCAGCAAGGTAGATCGCCAGGACCAGGGTTGGTGACCACTGATATACCATCTTCAGCCATTATCCTCTTATTTATTCATGGATGTTCCTTGAAATAATATTGAGTATCAGCTAATGGCAAGTCAAGTTAGTTACTGGAGAGTTGAAAATAGCACTTCACTGAACATTGTTCTTTGAATGTGACCAGTAAAACTTGATTTGTCTTTCAATAGATAAGATTTAGGTCACTTAGGACAATTTAAGACAATTTAGGTCAGATTAAGATTTTCTGTCAATGAATAGTATAGAAAAGTGAAAGTGAAAACCTCAGATATCCTTGTGGGACCATTCAGTGATGATACATGCCTAATGATAAGCGTCCATCTGAGTGTGGACAAACTGTTGTGATGAAGGAACAAACTTGGCCAGCAGCTGCAATGTTCAGACATCAAAGCCCTTGTGTGTGTCAGAAATGTCCACACCTGTCTTTTGTAGCCCGTTCAGGCCAATAGCCCCTTCACATCACTATTAGAATGATACACCAGGAATCACCCACCTTCTTAGTGCTTTGTCCATCTATCCATCAGCTAATCTTAGGAACCACATGGCCTCAGCAGCCTAACCCAATCAGATTGACCAGATAGAAGTCACCTCCTGGTTTCCCCTAGTGCTCTAAAAATTGTTTAAAGCTGCTCTGTACATCCACCTCCACTGAGTCCCAAAAGTCTCCAACCAAGCCATGCAATGATCTCATGAAGGTATTTAGCAAAACCAAAGCCACATGTCTCCACATCGCCCCAGGGATGGCGCCATTGACCCTCTTGCTGGAACTGCTCCTCTGTGTGGATTTATCTCATCAGTAGCAAAGACTAGAGCCATAGAGGGGTTTATTCAGGAGACTTTCAGACAGGCTCCTAAACAAGGCCTTCAAAACATCCATCATCCACTGGATTTAACGTGAAGCAAGGACAGATGCCATTAACTAGGACTATGAAACTTAAAATGCACTCCTTTACAATAAGAATACCCTTATAAAGGGTTTAAAATGATTTATAATCAGGTTGTTACTTAGGTTGTATCTGGTTTATAAATTATTAATAAGCAGTTATAAACAAGTTATAACAGTTGGCATAAATTGACGCAGGCTCACTATTTGGCAAGATCTCAGAACTTCATTAGGTCTTTATTAACATTATACTACCATAAAAATTGGATCTTGACAAATAGTGTGCCTGCATCAAAGTGTGACAACTGTTATAACTTGCTTGTTACTGCTTTTAATGATTTGTAGAATGTCTACAACCTAATTAATTACCTAATTGATTACAAAACCCTTTAAAAGGGTAGTCTTATTGTAAAGTGTACTGGAAAAATAATACCATACTGTGTTCCAAATCATATCATGTCTACCAAGTGAAGAAATCAATGCTAACATGAGTTGAACATGAGGTTAAAACTGCAGAAACCATTGAGTGTGAGAGAACTGTGTCCACCCTCATTTTAAAATAACTGCTACGCCCCTGCCAGTGATATATGATCAGCCCAGAGGGAGTGAGCATAAAGGAGAGGAAGTTAGAAGCACAACCGGAGCCAAAAACCATCAAAGGCTTGCCATGGTTGCTGGGGTGTGCCAACTTTTAAAGTCACTTCATTCAGGGTTTCAGCTCTATGGCTCTCTTGCTCTATACAAGCTTCCATGACATGCCAACGCGTTCAGTTTGGTAACTGAGCAGTGCACCTCCACATCTCACTAAAAACACCTTGCATGCAATTATATATCCACATCAGCAACCAAAAGCTTTTGCCATTAAAGTTGATTTTAGAGGAGAAGGGACACTAGCTGGAGGGAAACCCAGAGCCATGCTTTATGCTCAAAAACAAAACATCTAGGCTATCAGGAGACTAAAAAGGAGGTATTTCTTAATACCCAGGATAACTAATACCGAGGCTCATTAGAGAATGTCATCTTCCAGTTTCTAAAAATTGACCAGGTAGGAAAGAAAGTATATTGTTATTAGCTTAGCCTTTCTCTTTAATTGAATTACTTGATAACTTTATTGCAGTCTCATGGTCGACTCAGGGGCTCATTTCACTACACGTTGTACTTGTATAACTATTAGGGCTGTAACGATACATGTATTAGTACTGAACCATCACGGTACATGGGTCACGGTTCGGTACATGATGTCGTACGGAGAATAGACGGTACTATGGAGAAGACGTGATTGAAGTAATGCGGATCCCTACAGCATCACAAAGGGACCAAAAAAACGCCAGTAAATCATAAACCTGGGTCATAGTGTGGTGCAATAGTGGCACCTACTGGCTGTTAAAATAAACGAAAACAAACCAAGCCTCATTCTTTAGAACTTTTTGTCACTTAACTTCGCTGTATCAGAACCGTACCGAACCATGATGTCAGAACTATAGTGTGAATCGAACCGTGACCTTTCTGTACCGTTACACCCCTAATAACTATGTATGTGACGAATGAAGAATCTTGAATCTTGATATATGGCCCGGCAGAAGGTGCCCCATATTCTAATCTGGGTAAAAGGTCAGGCTGTGCATAAAGGACCTCAACATTTGCCTGCAGGTAACTCGAGTCTTCAAAAAGTTCACAGAAGGATCAAGCACATGTCTAACAATTTGTCTTTCCTACATATAGGAACATCGGTATCTCATCCATGCCAGTCTCTGGTCTTGGATCCAGAGTCTTGGATTCATATCCAGCCTCTCAGCTGTTACAGCAGGTGGCTTCTCACAGGCCTGGTTGAAAGAAAGCCAGGAGTGTGCAAAACTGACTACTCTGAAGAAGCGAATACGTAGGATAGCTTTGATTTGTCTGACACTTTTTGGTCACTGAATAATTCCATAGTTTTGAAATCTTCCATTGTTCCAAAACATGGAAACACATCTGCATGATTCTGAATAACATTAGTACATACCTATATACCTACCATGACGTTCAGTCCATGCTGGGTGGGGCCCTGGGCCATAATGTACTCAAAGCCGTCCGAAAAGAGGTTCGCTGGCCTCCTGTACTTGAACACTGTTCCCGCTATGTGGAAGTTTCGCGGATTGTCAATCACAGAGTTTCCATTAAAGAAGAAGTGACCGGCTTCATCAGACAGAGCTGGAGAATCAGAATCAGAACACTTTATTGATCCCGAAAGAAATTGCTTATAAAGTCAAAGTAATAAAAACTCTGCCGAAAATACTCTATACAAATTACACTACATATACACAAATGCTGGGTTGTAAATATTATAGATTAACTTACAGTTGTGTTTTATTTAGTTAGGAGTATGTTATTATAGAGATACATAATAGAGATCAGTGGTAGATCAGTAATACTGATATAAGTTGTAATAACATGGTAATAATAAAATATTGCACATAAAGAAGTGATTTAGCACCCAATAAGAAAACTGCATAAGATATTGCACATGGTAGACTATTGCATCACAGATTTACTCTCATTGCTAAACCCTACATCATTCTCTTAAGCTACTGAGTGTAACCAAGAGCATATACATGTTTACAATAGTATTTCCTTTATCCACCATTTGAGACTACTGGTCTCTGGAGATTTTACCCAAGATGTTTTCAGTCTTCCGTCGCTCAATGACCTGGATGTCCGTGGCTCCGATAGGTATATTGGTTATAAACACATAGCCTGGTGGATCATAGAAAATATTAACAATTTCAAATTAGTCCTCAGGATACTGCAAAATGCATCCAGGTAATGTAAGTCAACTGAACAGTGATAAAAATAATTGTGAAAATGTATTGAATAAATGACAATTGGCCTTTTGTTGGAACCCACATTGTATGGTGGGTTTACAAAAGGGCCATTAATTGTGTAATGCAATGTTTTTTGTGACCTCTTAATGCTAGTATAAGATATACCTAACTGTGTGATCCCTTTCCGGTAAGATCCTGAGACGCGGTAACAAGAGTCTCCGCTTCCGCCGCAGATGCCACATTTGTCTATGGTTTTACTGGAGTATAACTTCCCATCACACCCCACCACCTACATGGAGCCAGACACAGGACCACAGCGAAGAGAGAAGTTCAGAGACAAACTATCTGTTCTTAAATGACAAAAGCTGAAATCACCATTTTGACTTAATTAAACAACAAGGACTGTGAACTTGACTTGAACACCTTAGGGCTGTTATGTTTTCACACTTTACAGCTACCAGCGAGTCGTTATCCTATTAGCCATTTATTAACAAGAGCAGTGAGAATATGCTTTACTAGGCTGCAAAGTTAAAGAGGCAAATTACTGTGCTGTTGCCCAGCATGACTGGAGGTTTTACTGAAAAGGACTAATGATGTTTTTTCGCCTCTTTTGGAGCAGGGAAGGGTTTAAAAATGCACAGATGGGGCGTTGGTCTTCAACAGGTAATTTCACTGTAATCCATTATGATTAGGGTGACTGCTGGTGCAATCGTTCTTTTTAAGTTTTATTTTTGTAGCTAAATATAGTGCCTCTTCTCCTCCTACAGTGTTTGAAACATTGGACTGATTCCATCGAAACGTCTGTTAATAACCAGGACACTGTGCTTGTATATATATTGATTGTTTAAAAAAATCATTTTTTGTGACCGAGTCAGCTCTGTAATACATAGAGAGAGAGAGAGAGAGAGAGAGAGAGAGGACGGTTGTGTCGCCCTCAAAATGTGTGTCGGAGAGAGTCGTCAGGGATAAGGCAGGCTCAAAAACAGACTTCAAGACACTAAAGCTCAGGTCAGTTATAAAAAAAAAAGATGTGTCTCACTGTTTGTTGTGGTTCAATTAAAAATAACCAGCCTGTGAATGTGGCTACTCTATCCCTAACCATAAATGGCTTGGTAGGAGGCACCACAGTCACGCTCCCGTTTTTTTTACTCTTTTGTCTATAAAACCAGCATTTAGTGTCTTCAAACACACAGACACATCTCTCACAGACATACATCTAGTTAATGATAGTTTTATACATTTACATCATTTGGTTTTACTGAAATAGTACATTTAAAAAAAAAATCTTGCTGAGAACGCACTGGTGTATGACTTGTGTTGTCTATATTTCACTATTGTGTAAAAATGTGTTTATTTGAGATTTGAACCACTGTAAAGTCAGTGTGACTTTTAGTACCTGGCAATGGCCCTCGATGCAGACCCCCTTATAGACCCCATCCCTGCAGAAGGTCCCGTCCCGAGCAGGAACCAGCAGTTGCCTCTCTCCTGTGGTGGTTGTGCACTGGAGGTCACACGGCTTGTTGGAAATGCTGATGTAATCATCTGGACAAGGCATGACATCATTAGTGCCGTTAAAAAAATCTAGCCTTCGGAGACCTCCGCTGGAGATAGAAGTTGCTCATTGTGTTACAGAAAGGCCCCTTTTTATTCCGCAGAGGCCACAGGCTTCGGAAATAACCTCAAACGCGCATCTGCGAGATACAAGACGGCTCGGCTGGCCCGAGGCCATGAAAGCGGAAGATCAGTGGAAATTCTGTGTACAGTGACAGCAAAATGGGAAGAGAGTCAGAAAGAGAATTAAAGAAAGGCAAAGGGAGGCTGAGAGCATCCAGAGAGCACGGAAGAAGAGACATGTACTGAAGGAGAAAGAGAAAAATAGTTGTTTTTTTTTTACCTGGGTAGAGGGGAACCCACTCATAATGTTTCCTGCTGAAGGCTTTGGCGTTGAATTGGGAACACTGGTGCTGTTTGAAGCTGATTCTGCTGTTGGGGCACGGCTAGGCACGGATCCACACATCAATAAAGACGCAGCTCAGAGAGTAGGCAGCATGTCAAACAGCTTGCAGATATTACAGCCTTAAACTAACACGTGTGAGAATGTACGGTCATGCCAGCTGGCTCCGGTGGAATATTCCACCGAGGCCCTGCTTATACACCATTCACGTTATTTCTGCTTATCGTTTAATTATACACAGAAACTCCCTACTTGGGAGATCTCAGAACATGTAAAACACTGGCGAGGACTGCGCCCTACCTGGTTCGTGCACAACTGGTACTGTTTGGGCGATCCGATGCAGAAGGAGCTGTTGATGTTGTGAGTTGTGGTGAGCCTAGAAATACAGAAAACGAGAAAAACTGCTCCAAATACAGTCCTTCAGCCAAGGTATCAGAATCAGAAAACTTTATTGATCCTGGAGGAAAGCGCTTATGTTACAACTGCACAGCAACACAGAGACAAGAACAATATAAAGTCTAAAGAAACCCAATGAAAACTCAGAAAAACCTCAGTATAAAATGAGCTATGCTATATAGACAAATGCAAGGGTATTAATACTATAGATATATAACTTACAGGTAAGTGAATTACTAATAACACAAATGGTGGTTAGGAGTCAGTTGTTGCATGAGATCAATAGTATATATTATAGATAATATTGTAATATAGTTGGTAATATGTTTGGTGTCTGAACAACACCAAGTAATGGAGGCTTGTGTATACCAATCAACATCAAGTAAACTGCATGATAAATCAATACAAACTTTGCTGCAAACCATTTTTTAGATAACAGTATGCTGTGCTGTGCTATAAACCACATGAGCAAGTCTATGTGGAAAAACTAAGGAGAGAAACATGTCATGGCTGATTGACAGCACTGGGTTTAAGGAGAGAAGTGTGCACATTTCATTTTCTTGCATTAATGAAGATTGTATATACTAGGACAAAGTGAATATGATGGTTCCCATACAGCTTCACATAATTTCTTGTGCTGGCATAGCTTTGTTGCATATAAAACCCACTTGTTTCACCTTCAGGGATAAACTTATGATGCTAAACGGATTTTAGAGCCTTGATGACTCCTTTCAGAAGTATGTTGCACCAATTGTGCATAAGTTTGTGCTACAGTTTTGTGTAAATCTTCTGGAAACCCTCAGTGAACACTATCCACCTTGTTGACTAAGCACTAAAATCATTTAACTGGCTTTTGTTCCACCACCAAGATACACATCATGTGTGAACTAGTCATAAATACAGTAATGGCAGCATCTGCCACCATGGATGTCCAATGGATGTCCACTTTGGTTTCACTGAACTGGAGACATGGACGTCCACTATGGTCTCACTGAACTGGAGATATGGACGTCCACCCTTGGTTAACTGAACTGGAGCTATGGACGTCCACCCTTGTTTAACTGAACTTGAGATATGGACGTCCACCCCTGTTTCACTGAACTGGAGATATGGACGTCCACTTTGGTTTCACTGAACTTGAGATATGGACGTCCACCCTTGTTTCACTGAACTGGGGATATGGACGTCCACCATGGGCTCACTTAACTGAAGATATGGACGTCCACCATTGTTTAACTGAACTGGAGATATGGACGTCCACCCTTGTTTCACTGAACTTGAGACATGGACGTCCACTATGGTCTCACTGAACTGGAGATATGGACGTCGACTATGGTCTCAATCAACTGGTTTTCTGAAGTCTCACTGAAGTTTGAACAACGAATACAACTGTCCCTTTACTTTAGCATCAGTCTTTGGGCTGCAGAGTATTTAGTTTGTTTATTTTTACTGCAGTAATGGCCTTAAGTTGGACTGAAACTGAAAACAGCTGAAATACATGAACAAGCCAAAACTACCACTGTCGACTGTGAACACGCTGACCAACCTAGTCACCTTATTTATTAAATTCTAATCTTTGTTAAGACAAGTCAGGTCAACTGATTTAAGCTGATTTATTGCTGATTGTGTATACTGGTTATAATGTTCAAACTGTTCGCACAATTCTTAGAACACACAAAAAAAATCTGTACTTAAGCTGCTATTGATGCTTTGTCATACTGCTATACTGTAATACTGTGTATACTCGTTATATTGTCTATATACTGGTCATAACTGTCTTTACTGGCTATACTGGTCATACTTTTTGCACACTTCTTATTCATATTTATATACAATGCTGTTACGGCTGGGGTCCTAACAGTGGGTGACCGCTAGGGGCCACCCTTAGTTAAGTTTGTTTTGTTTAGGTGTAGGCTTTTATTTTAACATGTTCTTGGTTTAGTCACAGCTGGTGTTTAGTTATTATCACAGTCAGGTGTTTTGGGTTTGAGTTAAGTGTTTCTGTTTGTTTATTGGTTCTTTTGGGTTTTAGGTTTTGTATATAGGGTTTTTTTTCAGTTCTGTGTCATGGGTTCACCTTGCGCATACCTTGGGTTTGTTTGTGAGTTATAGTAATTGAAGGCAACTGTATTGGCTCTCGTGTCTATTTCTTTGAGTTTTGTTAAATAAAGGAAAAACATTAAAGGATGTCAGCGTGCCCTTGCTTCCTCGGTGGACCCTCGGTGTGACACCCTGAATCTATAATCTATGAAAGTGAAACATTTTGAATGGAATTATGAAAAATAAATCCACTTTTCCATGATATTCTAATTTTTTGGAAAAGGTCTGTATATAGATATAGATAAGTATCTGTATGTATGTACACATTGAGTATATGTATGTTTATATGTACATAGGGGATACATCAACATATGTAAAAACACTGTGGATTGTCACGTCTGGCTCCCGGATCTCCAAGCATGAGGCACACAAGCAGGCTTCCATTCTTTTGTGACTTTATTCAAAATCCAAAATCCAAACAAAACTTGGCACTAGGGCCGATACGTTTGCAAACACAAAAGCAGTCGCTCAACACCAGACTTGTTAGAAAGTGAACCCACCAAAGAAAACGAAAAAGTGCTATTTATACTGAGACAAAAACACAAAACACCTGCTGTTAATCAGTCCTCATTCCTGGCCAGCCGAGGCACAGGAATGAGGCTGCACCCAGTGACAAAACTAAAGTCCCCAAACTGAAATAACAGTGGCCTCTAGCGGCCACTGATCCCATGCCCTAACATGGATATATATATATATATATATGCAGTAATAATACACCAGAAGAATGGCACATTATTAATTGCACATTTATAATAATATTCCACTCCAAAAACTGCACATGTTGAATCAGAAAATTGCACTCAAAATAAATACTGCACATAAGAGAAAATACCTATCAGTACTTGTTGGTTAGTGTAGTGGATAACATCACTACCTTGAATGCAGGAGAGGGGGGTTTGATTTCTTCCTGGGGCAAGACTCCTAACACTATATTTGCCTATGTTACACAAAAAACTGTAAGTTGCTTTGGACTGTTTGCCAAATGAAGCTTTTTAAAAAACATATCTAAAAAAAAAAAAAGAAAACAAGAAAAATAGCATATCAACGTGGTGGCAAGGTACCCAAACACACCTCATTTAAAAAGCTCCACTCCTAAAAGTGGGAAATGTGAAAAATCATTTGCTATTCTGAAAACTGAATGCATTCTGAATGCACAGGTATGAAACCATCAAAACCACTTTGCATTGCGTCTTCCACCACTGCAGAATAGGGCGGAGGATCAGGTGGGATTCCAGCACCTCAAACTTCAGAACAAATCCAACAAAAGCCAGGATATTTATCAGCCTAATTCTCAGCAGACGTTTTTTGGACTGGAGCTTGGCTTTCAGCAATGTTCTGTACTCTGCTGATGAGATTTTGATGGCTGGAGCTTTCACTGGATATTGAACTTTTCATGGAAAATTAATTAATAATCACTTGCAGATAAAAAGGTCTGAAGGCCGGCGGGTCCGCGCTGGCGGCATCAATAATTTTGAGAGAGAAAAATCGATGCCCACTGATTTCAAATGAACATCATTACTTCCTTAACTCACGGGAATACAGTGGGTTGACGAGCTGCCAGCTGAAACGAAATGGCACATCACACACATAATGTTTAACATAAACCAATCAGGACAATGAACATATCACACAGTCCAGGTCCAGCCTCTACACACTCAGGTCCACTTACATAGTTGCTTTCTTTTCTTTTATCTCACACACAACTGCAGTAGCACACAGATGTGTAAACAGTGATAATAAACACTGGGAGTGTGTTACAGATGTATAAACACTGATTATAAACACTGGGAGTGTGTTAAAGACGCGTAAACACTAATAAACACTGGGAGTGTGTTACAGGTGTGTAAACACTGATAATAAACACTGGGTGTATTACAGGTGTGTAAACACAAATTATAAACACTGAGTGTGTTACAGTGTTACAGACAAACTTGGACATTTTTTTTAAACTCTCGTCTCTCCTGTCTGGAAAGTATTGTTAACCCGTCTTTAGTTGTAGCTACCTAACCATCAACCACTTTAGGACTAGAAATCACCCAATCACGTTCTGTTTTACAGTGGGCGTTGCCAGTTTTGTGAGGGAGAACATCACTCGCAGGTGTGTTTCAGATGGTCTAACCAGTGTGTGTGTGTGTGTGTGTGTGTGTGTGTGTGTGTCAGATGGTCAAACCAGTGGGTGTGTGTCAGATGGTCTAACCAGTGGGTTTGTGTCAGATGGTCTAACCAGTGGGTGTGTGTCAGATGGTCTAACCAGTGGGTGTGTGTCAGATGGTCTAACCCGTGGATGTGTGTCAGATGGTCTAACCAGTGTGTGTGTCAGATGGTCTAACCCGTGGATGTGTGTCAAATGGTCTAACCAGTGGGTGTGTGTCAGATGGTCTAACCAGTGGGTTTGTGTCAGATGGTCTAACCCGTGGATGTGTGTCAGATGGTCTAACCAGTGGGTGTGTGTCAGATGGTCTAACCAGTGAGTGTGTATCAGATGGTCTAACCAGTGGGTGTGTGTCAGATGGTCTAACCAGTGGGTGTGTATCAGATTGTCTAACCAGCCTTTACTGAAGGAGTCACTGTAGAAACGCTCCACACAAACCCACTTATTTGTTCATATATCTATTGCAAAATTCACATACAAGACAGAACCAATTATACTTCAGATACTCAGGTTTGAACCCACAAAACATGTTCAAGTGTATTGTTAGCTTAGTGCTAACATATGACTAGAATCCTATTGGGGCACTAGCAGAAGTTAGTATTGTCTTTTTCCACGTTTTTGGCCTTAATTTTGTAAATGTATGCCCTGGCTCTGCAGCACTGCTGTAAACAGCAATCGACCTTCATGCCCAGCAAAATATTTTGAGCACAACCTCTTAATGTGTCATCATGTGAGTTTGAGGCAGATTTACTCTCTCTTTGGTCGTGCACTTCACTCCACACACACGTTAGCAATGCATTAGCCAAAACCGCCAACAACCCCCCCTCTTCCCCCCAGCTTTCTTTAAAAGCCTCGGTGGAGTTCAGGGCACGCACTTGCACTGCTCTGCTCGGTCCGTGGGCGAGAGCTAATCTGATTAGCCTGCTAGCGTACACTCCTACTGCCTTACACCACTGAGAATATGATGGATCATTTTCATCTCCTTTACTGGCAACACACTAAAACCCATCACACACACACGCACACACACACACAATCTACTGGCACACAGTAATAGCTGTAGGAGGGCTGCAGCAGGGTTAAAGCTACAATCACTTCAGGAACGTTGCAGAATTACAAAACAGCCACTGTTTAAACCCACAAGCAAATCTATGGGGGCTCTGATGATTAACCTGAATGTAAACACAAGGACCAGCAGCAAATGGCATGAAGAAACACACATAAAAGACCCATAAAGGTACTGTTTAGTTACATCAGTATACTGCGTATGTACACAGCAGTAGACAGAATTACCTTATTATTGCATCATTTTTTTGCCTTTTATAAATGTACATGTTTATCAGTTAAATGAGAAATAATATGAGACCACAAGAGGAAATATATTTATCCACACTGTCCAAAGAATGTTCCTTCATAGGAGAAATAAAGAAAAAAGTTAGCTACGAAATCTATGTATACAATATACAGACCCTTTCCAAAAAATTAGAATATCATGGAAAAGTTTATTTCTTTCCATAATTCCATTCAAAACATTACACTTTCATAGATTATAGATTCAGGGCCCAAAACTGAAACAATTTAAAATACTTAGTTGTTTATTTGTACATAATTTGGGCATAAAACCCACGAAAACAGGAATTAAAAAAATTAGAATACTGTGAAGACAGCCCAAATTGTACAGTGCATGATTCTACACTGAGTGTCACACACAACTCATCTACTAAACTCAAAGCACCTGCACAGGTTTGGGGTATTATCAAGAGGAAAATGA
>JBBPCY010000001.1:17521251-17531563 GCA_037974405.1 Brachyalestes nurse
ACTGGGTTCCTGAACAAGACCCTTAACCCCAAGTTGCTCCAGGGAGACTGTCCCCTGTAGTTAGGGAATGGAAGTCGTTTTGAATAAAAGCATCTGCTAAATGCTGTAAATGTAAATATCCACAGCGGTGCTGCTGGAGTGTTGATCCACCTTTCAAAAGTTACTGATGATGGCTCTAATCTGATGCTGCAGTTTGTATTGATCATCCTCTAGTTCTTCATCAGTGCCTGTTTCTGGCTATTTTTGGTTCATGGAATTGCTGAAAGGTGTCTGGACACACAGTGCAGCGCCCCCTGCTGTGTATTGAGGTAAGTTGCTGTAGACCGGTCAAAGTACCCATGCTGACCCCTGTCCATCACTGAAAGCTCCTACAATGGGAATCATAACAGGACCGTCTGGCCGTAAAAGAAGGTGGCCTGGTCTGATGAGTCATGTTTTCCTCTACATCATGTGAAAGGCCAGGTCTGTGTGTGTGTGTGTATGTGTGTGCATCACCTGAGGAAGAGATGGCACTAGGATGCAGCATGAGAATAAGGCGAGGCAGCAAAGGCAGTGTGGCGCTCTCGGCACACCCACACCTTTACAGAACCCAGCCTGAGTGTGGGATTAAGCCGAGCTGTGATCTTCACAGATTATACAATCTTCCATGGCAGCATTTCTTTTAACCAAAAACTAAATCTGGACTGAGCTGAGGTCACATATATGTCAGTTCTAGTCAGAAAACATACAAAAATGTTTCTGCCCTTTAAGTAAAGAGGCCCAAAGTGAAGCAGCGGGCAGCCAGGTATAGGGGGCACCTGAGGAGCAGTGTGTGGGGATGGTACCTTACTCAAGTGTACCTTAATGGTGCCACTAGCAGTCCTGGGATTCAAACCCACAACCTTCTGATCACAGGGTCAACTCTCACCACCAGACCTCCAGCTGGACAATCCTCTTGACCAAAGTTTTTTTTTTATCATATTTCTGTTGGCATTATAGAAATGAACATCATGCTCTGGTCCAACCACCTCACCAGCACCACAGACACAAAGTCAGATGTAATCAATGCAATATAATCAATCACATCCAGTAAACGGTATTAGGTTATATGCCTGCGCCCTCTGGTGGCCATTAAAAAATATACATTCTAAATTAGCATATTTTTCCACAAATATGACAGCATAAGGTCCTCACCTTCTCTTCATGAGGCCCAGATGTTGTGTAATACATTCTGAAATTGTAATACATTAAAATTGATTATATTAAAAAAATGCAAATATGTAAACCCTAACTTCACTACTTTAAACATTTTGAAAGGGACATCACAGCTGTTGTACAAATTTTCTGCGTAACTCAATTGTTGAGAGTATTTTCTTAAAAATAAAAGTCCCAATTTATTTCCACAGTGAGACAAAGCAAGAGGTGACAAAATCTTGAGAGGGGCCAAAACTCGCCAGGTCATCACCAGGCAGCTAAACATGAACACAAGAAGCTTTTTCGCCTACTACGATATAATTTAAGGAACTCACTGAGGGATGCGTAATGATGATCATTACTACTAGAGATAGATATGGGAGGGTTAGTACGAGGAGGTAAGAGACCAATTATAGTGCACAGTGTACAATGAGATTCATCTAGAGTCCAAAACCTCTGTATAATTAAATGGATAAGATACGAACAAAGTCGTTCAGAATATTTTTGGTGAAACGCTCAGCTCTAGAGAACCTTACTGAGTCAGAATTGTTTACAGTGGAGGTGAATGGAACAAGACGTCTGCCTTTAAAAGCTCCTCACAGAAAGTAATTACATGAAATGGTCATGAATGACTAAAACTAAACCCATTCATGGTGGAGGGATACATGCAGGACATGGTGAGGCAAAATAGTCCCCAAAGAAAACCGATTTAGTTCAGATTCACTATTGTACCATCATCAACATCCATATAAACACTCAGAAGACATGTCTAGGTTTACTGGGCGGATGACAGTAAATAAAATGCTTATATGTGTGTGTTCCACTCACCACTACTGTAAAGAAACTGGACTCCAGAAGTATCTCTACAGTAAAACAAACTCACACCAAACCAAACTCTGAATGATTGTTTACATCTCAATAGCTCATAATGAACTCATTTCTTATAAAGAGTCTCACTTCAACATTTGCATACTTTTTTTTTTTTATTTTCCAAACAAATAATGTGGTATACATATTTTTTTTCCCCCAAACAACATGAACTCAAAAAAAAAAAAAAAAATCAAACTAAAAGTACTTCATGCTCTAAAAAGTTTGTCGTTGATGGAAGGTTTTTTTTTTTATTATTGAATGAAATATGACGATATCAAAAATCTGGTCCATCTTGGTATACAACTGACAGCTACTGATTTCTCACGTGTGGTAAAACGATGGCGGTTTATGTTTACTGTGATTCACGTCCAAGATGCCTCACTGTGGAGCGATGTCATATGTACAGTTCCTAAGGCAGAATCGACCCGACATACTGAGCGGTGTGCGTGCGAGACATGGGCGGTTCAGGCTGAGTCATCATGTTACCTCGACAGCGATGGACACACAGTGGAGAAACGGCATTTCCATCCAACAAAATGCACTTCAGACCTCTCACAGTTTAGTGGATCTAACTGGCCTACGCTGACGAGAGAGGATTCTATCGCTGACTGGGAATGCCATGGACGAAATGTTTCATAGCAACAGCAATAAACTGACCGGCCCATGTCCTGTCTGCACATGTCTTCTTTTATAGCAACTTGGATTGGACAAGCTTAATAAAACTCTTGGAAAAAAAAACCCATTCAGCCTAATGAGAAGCTGTAGCTCATTATAATTAAAATGAAAGTGTGTTATTTGTTTGGTCATATAGAGCCAATGTTGGCATGGTGACCTTTTTTTGTCATTTCCAACATGGCTAGGTTCAATTTCCAGTTGGGATGCAACTTTAAGACAAGATAACCCTTTTTATAGGCCTACAAGAGGGAAATTTTCCATTTTTCTCATTATGTTGAAATTTTGACGACATTCTGTAAAGCTTGTCCAACCTAGCAACGGTTGCCAAGGAAAAAAAAAGAAAAAAACACTGTGGGTGGAACATGGGCAGGTCAGCTCTCTATGAAAACTAGAGAAAAAGAGACTGCTGATAAATATGGGGCTCTAAATCGACTTGTTAACTTAAAGGAGAAAAGAAAAACATGGTTAGATACCAGTACCTCTCCCAGTGTTACTCCCTCCCCAGTTCCCCACACCCCACTGGACCTGTATGCTTAGAAAACATTTGATTAAAAAAAAAAAAATAGTAAAAAAAAAATAAAACAGAAGGAGAAAAAAAAAACCCAAAACAAAAGCAGCCACAGTTTTTGAGAAGCAATTGCTCCATGACTAATACACTCAAGACACAAGAGGAAAGAAGGGGAACAGAGATGGGGAGAGAAAGCGATAAAATATGGGAAAGAATAGAGGAAATGAAGCTTCATCAGTCCGTCCCAGGCCTGTTCAGACCCTCGTTTTTTTCCGCTGGAGTTATTTGTGCTCTTTCGTTGGGGCGAAGTAGAGCTCCATGGGTTTATTCACCTTCCAGTATTTCTCGCTCACCAGCTCCAGGGAGAAAGAGCCATTCAGCACCTGAGGAAAGGACAGACGGAATTATAAAGCGGTAAAACGGGGATAATTGCGTTAAGCCAGCTAACAATAAATTAAGCCACACTTTAGTACATCAGTTTCGTGAGCCCCGACCAGTTACCATGGCAACATGCTTTTAGACCAATCGGCTCCATGGCAGGTTAAAGTTGAAGCTTAGCTTAGCTTCATCATCTCTACTAGACAAGCTGTGTGACGCCATTGGCTCCTTAGGTCGAGACAATTCTCAGGAACAATGTCCCCGCCTCAATACTGTCCATGTATAACATATTTAATACTATTTTATTGATTGTTTTAAAATAGCTTAAAAAATAAAAAAACCCTTTATGTATGATTAATATATTTAACTCTATACATGACTTATTGAATGTTCTGAGTGATCCAACATGGTCGTCCGTAAGGTGGGAATTTTTTTTATTTATAGGGGCAATTTGGATCACTGGATGAGATTTATGGGTGTTTTATGGGGAAAGGAGGGACCAGTTAAATATGGTCTCATTTAACACATAGCAATAATAATATTAATAACAATAACTTGAATGCATTTCTGCAAGAAAATGCGAAGTGTGATTGTATGGTTGCTATGGTAACTCATGGTATCTATGCTGTGCCATGGCCTCGGTGTACTCACTGTGAACTGGTTGTTGGCTGTGGGGATGTAGATGGTGTACTGTTTTTCACTGGCCGCCTCCACGTTAATGGGGCTGGCCTCTCCGTTCTTGCGCAGCTCCTCCAGGGCGAGTCTCACTGCCAGGTATTTAGAGAGATGGTCCACTGTGGCGTTCCCCGAAGTCTTGATATACCTGGGAACAAATTTCAAATTACAGGCATCTGAAGGTGGCAGTTTAAACTACAGTAATTAATCAATAATAATATCCAATGGCAAAGTATGTGCGCACTTTTCAGACAAAATAAGGATGTTTGCAAACAGAAAAATCTTGTGTATTCAGTGTATTTAAAATTGAAAACTGCAATATGATAAAAATAAAACGGCTAAAGTTTGATATTTCTGTGAATAATTTTTAACATCTGATCAGATTTATTTCTCTACTACAGTAAAAATGCTTCTTAATTGATTAGGACTATAAGATTGGACTGAAAAATTGTTGTCTTCAAATAAATGATGGGGAGAGAACCTTCTAGAATCCTACAGTTTTGCTTTGAATGATAACTTTCTATGTTGGTTTCCAACACTCAGAGCCTGTGGATGAGCACCTCGTCTGCGCGGCGTCCTCCTTCTCCATGAGTGTGGGATGAGGTCGGAAAACCAGCTCTATCTCGCTGGCTCCGTCCAGGGCCATGTCTCCTCCCCCGTTCTCTGTGGCATTGTCCATGTCCAGGCCCGAGTCGTCTGAGGTTTTGGTGCGTTTGATGCTGGGCCCTGCCTCCTGGTTACTGTGCACTGAAGCATTGCTGCAGTGTGAACTGTCTCCGTTATCCTCCGCCCCGCTGCCGTTCTCAATCTGGTGCTTCTTCCCCCGCTGCAGTCTGTGGCACCGCGAGAAGGTGGACATACAGTAATTCAGAGAACATGAATGGAACATTTACTCACTACCAAGTATAAAAAACATGAAACCTGGCCTCTCTAATCCAGACCTGCTGGATGAAAATGAGGACAAATCTAACAAAGTAGAACATCTAAACAGCGTGTATTAATCATTCTGATAGTTCTGATAAATCCAGAGTTGGCTTTTATCTTTTCCTCAAAGTAAATAAGTACATTTTATTTATAAGACATATTTAAGACAATGAATCAATGTTGTACATAAATAAGAATTTATAAAATAAAGGCTGTTCCTCAGCTTTAAGCAGTTAGGGCAAATGAACGGTCACCCTTAAATTTCAACTGTGACTGTGAAACAACCAGAGGTAACTGATCTGAAGACCTCACTAACCCAAGAGTAGAGCAGAGGTGAAGGTTGTGCCGCAGGAACGAGGAAAGTCCCTACAGAGTAAAGTTCAAACTGAGGTAATGTGGCACCTTTTTTGGTGCTGTTTTAAAAAAAACCCTGAAAATAACTGAACTGATGCGACATGGTTGGTGCAGAATGACTCAACAGTAATCTATGAACTGCAGGAGGCATATAAGAGGAGGTGAAGCCTCCAGAACTGGAGTGTGGGCCTGTACCTTTCTGGTGTACAGCTAAGAGACTAGTCTGTGTGAGCCATCCACAAGGCCTCCATCTATGACCAACCTCTGACCACAGAGCTGTGGTGGTCCACACTAAACATTGACCCTGACGTGAGTAAAATCCCCAGTAACACACAACCATGACCACTATTTTCTTGCTGAGAATGGTCCATCCAAATTATATATGGTCTGCTGCGGTCTTACGGTCGTCCCTTTTGGGTAGAGAAGCACGGATATACTGTTTTGAAACAGATGGGCTACAATCTGAGTGTAATTTTTTTATGTTTTTTTTTTTATGCGTTTCTGATAAAACTGGCCAACAAGTGTACCTAATAAATAGGTAAGTGTAGCTCCCAACTGAATGTTGCACTGACCTGTTCATGGCCTGGATCTTAAGGCCCTCCTCAATGCTGTGGCTGAGAGCCTGCTGGTTGTTGTGCTTGCTGATGCGGGCCAGCACTCTCTCCTGGTGGGCCTCGTACTCGTCTCTGCTGGGGTAGATTTTGCTGATCAGGGCGTCGAAGTTGGGGTCGGGACGGAGTGACCGTTTTGAAACCAGCTTCTTCCTGCACGTCGGACACTCCTTGTTCCTGTGAGAGAACGAGAGAGACAGGCAAGAGGCTGAAGACTCTTAGGCGACTGCACACTTAACTGAGATTTCTGACGGAAATGACAGTTCTGACCTACTTATTCACTAAATACGTACGGCCAACACAATGAGACCCCTTTCTTGATATTAGTACAATCTATAATTACTACACTTTCATTTTGACAGTGCCCCGCTCTCCGGAAAACATTAACAGACGAATTTAGGTTTCCACTTTCTTTTTCACCCCCGCACCACTGATTCCACTCTCATTTTAATTTCCTGTCTTGTTAAACTGTGGGCTTGCCTCGCGAAGCATGTTCAATCTAAGTCTTTTTCACAGTCCACACCTAAGATAATTTTATTTTGCATCACACAGCCCTTAATCTGTATTTCACCAGGGTGCACGTGTCCATACATGCCATGAACATCCCAGTAAACAGGAGGTGATGTCCTAAACATGAGGCGCCAAGAGCTCCTCTACTTTTGAATCGTATACTGCATAAAAACACACTCCTGAAAGTTTTCATCTCATAAAAACTGAACCACTGACTCACCCAGATCTGAGGGCTGTGATGATGCAGTCTGCGCAGAAGCGATGCAGGCACTCCTTGGTGGTCATGGTGTTCTTCAGCATGTCCAGGCAGATGGGACACATCAGCTCGCTGTGTAAGCTACGGGGGGACACTGCTATCTCCAGCCCATCTGTGATGGCCTCCTGATGGAAGACAATCAACAACAGCAAGAAAGGTTACGTGTAATGCACACACACTCTGTAACTCCTCCCGCACATCCACACAATAATCTGATGTTACCTTATAATGCAATTCCATATGTTTACATCATTATTATGTGCATCATTTTCTTATTATGTGCAACCGTCTTACCATGTGCGATATCATGCAATTTTCTTATTAGTGCCAAAACATTATCATTATGTACAATATCTTATTAGTGTTGCCATGAGCAATATCATGTGCAGTTTTCTTATTTGGTAGTGAATCATTTCATAACGTGTAATATCTTATTACGTGTAACAGTCTTACCAGGGAAATATCATTACTTATGTCAATACTACTAATCTACTAATGACCTCCATTACAGCAATAACAGACTCCTAACCACTATTCAGCATTCACACTATTGTTCTTCTCAAGTTTTATTATTGTCAACTGTTCATCTACAAGTTTCTAAAACTAAAAATCTGATATAGCAACAATTTAATCTCATTACAGTCCTTTTTGAAACTGATTCGTCATGAATCTCAAATTTCACCTAAATTTACTTGGATGTGGTTATTATGCTACAACTCCGAATTTTTTATTTTTTTTAATGAACAATGACTGGACACAGTAAACAATAGTGGAATCAGACAATAAATAGCAAACTTCGTTGGGGAATTTACAGATTTGAAAACGACCAGAGAATTTTATTTTGATCAAACAAATGAGTGCACAGTTTATCAAATACTATAATTATTGATCATAATCAGTTTGAATCACTGCCGTTAAATCTGCACCTAGAATCAATGCATCATGGTGTATTTTTACATACCTACAGTGCAATGTTACTTTATAATACACAAGTTCACTACAATATACAGTGATTATTATAAATTAAAAAATGATTTTTTTTAACCATTAATGATGGGACATTGACACTGACCTGGAAATCAAGAGTGTATTTGTGTTGTGCACCCTTTCATACCTGTGGAGTTCTCTGTAGTTCGTAGAGACTCAGCTCCCATGTCTTGCTGAGGGGCTGGACACCGTTTGCCTGAACCGTCTGAGTCATCTTGGACCACTAACACAGAGAAGTTTCGCCTCTCTGAAAAAGTAGCCAGAGGGAACAATGATTTTGTGCACTGATTTACTCAAAAAGATTTTCTAGATGGCATGATTCATAATCAAGATTTAAGAGACTTATTTGTCACATTCATAGTGAAATGATATATGTCACATATCATGAAATGATAATCTGATAACTGTGCAAGAAAAAGCATAACAATTTTATTTTTATTTTATATTATTAAGTCAAATAAGTATCAAATAAGAATTAAGTATAGTATAGTGCAAATACGGTTCAAATGAATGTATGTTACTGAGTGGTACAACATAGTACTACGGATAGGTAGTAGATGAATAACAGATAAACTGATGAATACCGGTTACTGATCATAGTCATGACCATAAAGTGAAATCGGCCTGTCAATTTTTAGAAACCTAATAGCCCGATAAATAATAGATAATTTATTAATTTATTAAGACAAACATGTTCATCCCTGTGGATTTAAAAAGACATATGCATGTACATACATACATACAGATATATACATACACACATATGCTCCAGCTGGTAACATTCTTTTTTTTTTTTTAAATATCTCTCAGTGGTCACAAATATGACAGATTTGCTCATGACAGATGTCTGAACACATTGTAGATAAATCTGGAATGGCTTCTGCAAATATATTTATCCTGGAAATAATTTTTCCCTTGCTTTTATCCCTATTTTAACCTAAAGAGCTGGGAGTGAGCTGAGGAGCAGGGTCAGGTGTCCTGGAGCAGGAAAAACACAAAAATGTGGTCTCAGAGTAGGAGAATGACAGAAACAGTGACCTGCAGTTCTGCAGTATGTGTATGTTAATTGATTTAGATTGTGCAGTTAGTTTGAAGTCTCCTGAAGGTTCATTTGGGGTGAGAGAGGAGCAGGAGGTCCAGCTGGTGGAGGCTGTGGTCAGACAGGCCAGGCTGCTCCTCTGACTCTTTGTTATTGAAAACACACTGCATAAATATAAACAAGCAGAGCAGCTGACAAATAACCACACGGAACGACACAGTCCGTTTATGTCCACAAAAACAGGAATATAAAGCAAAGTGAGCCTAAAACCTGCCGTTTAGTCTGTCAAGTTAAAAAAAATGCAGGAGAACCTGGCTAGCACAGCGACGGGCAGGCTAACTCACAAGCTAACGAACATAACGGGTTTTACGAGCCATAAAACGTCGTTTTCTCGGTCAGGATCGGAACGGAACGACATAAGCAAGCCTCTAAATATCTAGTGAAAGGTTTAGGACCACGAAAAAGGGTGTAAAAGTCTAGAAATGGGCCGTGTTTATACACAATCTCACCTTTCTGTGTTGTGGACGCTGCCAGTTCTGGATAGCTCGATATGGCGGCATATTTATGCCCGCGGTGCATCATGGGACATGTAGTCCAACAAGGCATCATTGGTTCCAGAGCAACAACATGAGTGACGGGAAAGATTAAATTAACACTATCATATACATACATATATGTACGTATTTGTGTGTGTGTGTGTGTGTGTGTGTGTGTGTGTGTGTGTGTGTGTGTGCGTGTGCGTATGTGTGTGTATAAATACTGTATATATATATGTATTACATATATATCACAGAGTTCTTTGCCCCTCAGTATGCTGCAGGTAGGTTAACTGTTGTTTAACCAAATTTACAATGTAACGCACAAAAACACAATGAACGAAAGATTAGATATCTAGTAAAATAATAATAAAAAATTAGCTGAGCTGAAATTTACTTTCAATGCCTCTATCTGTACTGCAAAAGGTACTACTTTTTTGGCGTAGGGAACTGTCAACATCAATTTCACACAATATTTGATGCATGTTTGAGCGAATCACAGCAGTGGCAGTAACACCCTCCATTTAAACAAAATGTGACCATTACACAAACAGGGACTTTAATGCCACTGCATTTTAATCCATAGACTTTCACTGGAAGTGAGGGGGCACCTGTATTTAATCAATACTTTTGTCCATATTGTGTATATATATAAATAATGCATGTAAGAAGTTTTGTAGCACTTTATTTCAGGTTACAAAATGTCTCAGGGAGGCGCTGCAGCTTGACAAGTGGAAAGTGTGTGAGTGTGTGTGTGTGTGTGTGTGTGTGTGTGTGTGTGTGAGAGAGAGAGAGAGAGAGAGAGAGAGAGAGAGA
>JBBPCY010000001.1:17536580-17560925 GCA_037974405.1 Brachyalestes nurse
GGAGACAGTTGTTTATTCTTGTTTATAACTTCAGTATGCTCTTTATTTCTCCCACAGTGGTGAAATTGCACCATTTGCTATTGCAACCCTAAATTACAAAAGGGAGTTGTATTTCAAATAAAGTTTGAATCTGAACCTGTGTAGTTTGAATGTGGGGGACTCATCAATGTTCCTATCTAGAAAAGGGGGGCCCTGCAGAGAAGGTTTGGGAACCACTGGTTTACAGTATGTTCTGTGTGTGTTCAGTGTGTTTTCAGAGTGTGTTCAAAGTGTGTTCAGTGTATGTTCAGTGTGTGTTCAGTGTGTGTTCAGTGTGTGTTCAGAGTGTGTTCAGTGTGTGTTCAGTGTGTGTTCAGTGTTTGTTTGGTTGATTGTAGAGACTCTGATCTCTCTCCAGTGTAGGTGAATGGAACCAGACGTCTCCAAACACAAATCCAGCCGTTTTATTCTCTCTCCCCCCAGTGAAGCTCCATGTGTCTCTGAGTGTTTATATGGATGTTAATGATGGTAAAATAATGAATCACCAAATCCACTATGAACCCCTTTGAATACCTCTTAAACATTTGGCAGGAATTTTGTAAAAATGGTGGCATTCCACTTTAGAATCATACACACTTTTCTTGAATAGCCTACAATATTTCATTCTTCTGGTGTTTTTTTGGGTCGTTCAGCATTGTTTTATTAATAAGTAAAAGCATTCATGCATCCCAACCTTACACTTCATTACACACCATCAGACGCTTGCTTTTATCTCGGCAGATTAAACGTGTAGTGTGTGTTACCGGGTGAGTGTGTGTATGTGTGTGTGTGTGTGTGTGTGTGTGTGTGTGTGTGTTATTAAATAAATGAATCCTTTGTTTAGATGTGCAGAAGCTGCTGAGGGTCCGTGTTAGTACAGATACACTACTCAGATTTAAATAAATAAATAAACAAACAAATAAGCAATATGTTTATTATTCAAAACATCAGAAATACTTTAAACAAATGTAACTGACTGGTTTACATTTTTTTATAGTCTGTAGTAACATTATTTTGGCACAAAGACATAACAGGTCTGTCTTTAGTGACTTACATTCCCCCTGTGTTGATCAAGAAAATAGAAAAGTATCACTCAGTACTTTAAAATCAAACAATTCCTTCTGGATCACTGGACAAAATGTAATTCTTCAACAGGATAATGATCCCAATCATTTTCAGATCTGCACCAGAATTCTCTCCAGTCAAGAGAAGAGCAGAAAGTTTAGAGAGTGATGTCTCGTCCTCCCCTGTCTCCAGATCTTTCTCCCTTTGAGCTGCAGGGACCAGCTGGAGACCTACAAGTTCCAAATGATCCAGAAAATCAGACACAACTGTTTCTGCTTGAACAGGTGCTTGGAGGGTTTGGGCACAAGTTATTAAACTTGCTGAAACTTTCACATTCATTAAACTGCACTTATGGTGTATATTGTTACTCTTCAAAACCAGTTAGTTACTTTTCTTTCCTCTGGTTTTAGGAGTGAATGAGGATCTGATGATATATATGAATAATTAGTCATACTTGTTGATAAGTATCATATCAGTTCCATCATTCCAGTTCCTGCAGCTCACAGAACTCAGCTCATCATGATGAAAGAAGGTCTTATCAAAAGATCTTCATTCCCACAGTGAAGTAGAAAGGGAGCATCAGGATCTGGAGCTGCTCTTCTGCAGATGGTTTTGGAGTTCCATACTCAGTGAAAGATAAGTGAATGGAGAGAAGGACCAGGAGATGATCGACGAAAACTTCATCTCGTTGGCCAAGAAAGAGGAGATGGAAGTTCTGACAAAATGACGAGCCAAACACGACCAGAGAAACCCGGACTGGTTCCTGAAGAGAAACCCGGACTGGTTCCTGAAGAAGGTGAACGAGCTGCATGGCCTCACTGATTTCACTTCAGTCCAATTGAATATTTTTGGAGGATTTTAAAACTGAGGCCATCAGAGGGACCTTCAAAACCTCAGGGAGCTGAAGACAGTTTGAGGAAATGAACCACAGAACTGCAGAAAGATCATCACTTCGGCTGCATAGAGTCTGAATACTTTCTTCTAATTCAGTTTATCTGTTTATGTAAATAAGTCGATGTACATAAGTACACATATGCAAAAATTATGTTATTAATGTATCATATGTACATTTTTAACGACTTTATTTTAAGGAACATAAAAAATTATTTGTAATTAATCTTTTATAATTAAAAGAAATAAAATGTTCTGTATGTAGAATAAACCCTTAATGATGCAGGTTGTGATGTTCCTGGGTGATGAAAGTGAAGATCAGTTAAGAGCACAAGCTGCAATGCAGCATCCACACAAACACACACACACACACACTCACATACAAAACATACAGACACACCTGCCCACGCACACGCTCATATACGCACTTACACACAAAAACACACACACATACACACACACACACACACAGACCCACACACACAAAAAAAAACACACACACACAAACACTACCACAAACACATGCCTGCCGGTTAACACACTGCTCGGTATGAGAGAAGGAACTGATGACTCTAATATTCCAAAATATGTTCAACTATACAAACATCACACAATGTTCTGCTCTTCTTCAAAACTGGAGAAGAGAGAAATTGAGAGAGAGAAAGAGAGAAAGACAGACCAAGACAGAAACAGAGAAACAGAAAGAGAGAGGGTGAAACAGAGAAAGAGAGACAGAGAGAGAGAGAGAGACAGACAGACAGAGACAGAGAGAGAGACAGACAAAGAGAGAGAGAGGGAGAAACAGAGGGAGAGAGAGAGAGAGAAACAGAGAGAAAGATTTGATCTTTCCAGCAGCCAAATACATTTTATTATGTCATAATATGAGGGGCAACCAGTAACTAACAAAATATTAATACACTACACATACCTACCAAATGTGCATGATCTTATTGATTTATTTATTTATTATTATTGTTATTATTAGTATTTTAATTGTTCTTGTTTCAATGTATTTAAGTATCTATACATTTTGTTTGCTTTGGTAACAATGTAATTCACAGCTTGTTGAAACCAAAAAAAAAAAAAAGAGACAGAGACGGACACAGACACAGAGAGAGACAGACAGAGAGAGAGAGGCACAGAGAGACAGAGAGAGGGAGAGAGACAGTGAGACAGAGAGAGATAAAAGGTTTTCATTCCATTTCTCCTCCTGCACTGCCATCTAGTGGTTGTAAAACGTCTCTGAATATTTAGAGATTTTGCCTCTTTCACTCTTTTCATAAACACATTCAGCTTTAAAATTCCTTCCTCCTCTTCCTCCCCCTCTTCCTCCTCTTCCTCATCCTACTCTTCCTCTTCCTCCTATTCCTTGTACTCCTCTTCCTCATCCTCCTCTTTCTCATCCTCTTCTGTGAATGGAGACTCTGCTTGTCTTTCAATAAGTCACACAACAGGATTGTTATGAGAAAATCATGTTGAGGGTCATAATCAAACAGTTTACATTTTTTTAAGTATTAATCTAAAACATTTGTGATATTGATAAGGTGGTTGACATGGTAACGGGTGGACATTAAGATGTTTTTCTCTGGGGTGGAGCTTATACTTTTTCTCTTTAGCTTTGAACAGAAGACAAAGAAAGAGAGAGAGAGAGAGAACAGAGATTGAGAGAAAGGGAGTGAGAGACAGACAGAGACAGAGAGAGAGAACACAGGGAGAGAGAGACAGAGAGAGAGAGAGAGACAGAGAGAGAGAGAACAGAGACAGAGAGGACAGAGACAGAGAGAGCAAGAACAGAGACAGAGAGCGAGACAGACAGAGAGAGAGAGAACAGACAGAGGGAGAGAGACAGAGAGAAAACAGAGAGAGAGAGAACAGGGAGAGAGAGACGGAGACACAGGGAGAGAGAGACAGACAGAGAGAGAGACAGAGTGAAAGGGGGAGAGAGAGGGAGAGAAAGAGAGAAACAGAGAGAGAGAGAGAGCAGAGACTGAGAGAAAGGGAGAGAGAGAGACAGACAGAGAGAAAGAGAACACAGGGAGAGAGACACAGAGACAGAGAGAACAGAGAGAGAGAGAGCAAGAACAGAGACAGAGAGCGAGACAGACAGAGAGAGAGAACAGAGAGAGGGAGAGAGACAGTGAGAGAACAGAGAGAGAGAGAGAGAGAAAGAGAGAGAGAACAGAGACAGAAAGGGAGAACGGAGAGAGAGACAGAGACAGACAGAGAGAGAGAGTGAAAGGGGGAGAGAGAGAGGGAGAAAAAGAGTGGGGAGGGAGAGAGAGACAGAGAAAGAGGGAGAGAAAGAGAGAGAAAGAAACACAGAGAGAGAGAGAGAGAGAAAGACAGGGAGAGAGAGTGAGAACAAAGAGAGGGAGACAGAGAGACAGACAGAGAGAGAGACACAGTGAGAGTGGGGGGAGAGAGGGAGAGAAAGAGTGGGGAGAGAGAGAGAGAACAGAGAGGGGGAGAAAGACAGGGAGAGAGAGTGAGAACAAAGAGAGGGAGACAGAGAGACAGACAGAGTGAGGGGGAGAGAGAGAGGGAGAGAAAGAGAGAGAGAAACAGAGAGAGAGAGAGACAGAGAAAGACAGGGAGAGAGAGTGAGAACAAAGAGAGGCAGAGAGAGAGAGAGAGAGATAGGGAGAGAGAGAGAAAGAGAGAGAAAAAATGAGAGAGCGAAAGAGAGAGAAAACAGAGAGAGTGAGTAATTGAGAGACTGAGAGAGACAGAGAGAACAGAGATAGAGAGAGAACAGACAGAGAGAGAGAAGAGAGAGGGGGAGAGAGACAGAGAGACAGAGGGAGAGAGAAAGAGAGAGAGAAAGAGAGAGGCAGAGAGAGAGGAGAGGCCATTTGAGTGAGTGCTTGTTGTAAAGTTCAGAAGTGTTCGAAGAAGGCCGATGCTTTCTCTGTCTCTGAGAAGTTCAGCTCTGGCTTCATCGCGCCGCTGTTTCAGAAAGAGAAAACCGATCCAGGCTTCCTGAAGCAGCGGAACGTCTCGGCGGGGGGCTTTTCTGAGCTCGGAGGACTTTCGGCTCTGAGCTTTCGGATCTAGCGCCAAGCAGAAGGAATTTCCATCCAAAACAAAGGCTTTATGTTTACAGTCGTCTAAATCCATGTTTTTTGCAAGCGAGGAACATTCAGAGGAACCTTCCCCGGCAGGTCTACGTCATGACTTCTAGCTATGCACATGTAATGGACAGACCGGCCACGCTGCCCAACCGCCTGGAGAGCCCCATCACCGCCAGTCACCTGGACAACCTGCACGCCAAGAAGAACTTCTCAGTGAGCCACCTGCTGGACCTGGAGGACGCGAGGGAGATGGTGGGAGCGCAGGGGGACGAGGGGGCCGTGGAGGCGGGCAGGAACATGCTGGAGTCCCCCGGGCTGACCAGCGGCAGCGACACCACCCAGCAAGACAGTAAGCTGGGCACCAACCGGGGGGCTTTTTTAGCTTTTACTTTATTTTAATTCTCAAGGTAATTCAATATATTTATGTAGTAAATCCTGCTACTGTCAGAAAAAAAACATGAATAGTTAAATAGTTACTTTCCAAGAAAAGCAACTTATCATAGAAGTTAATGGGAAAAGATTTTTTGTTTGATTTTTTTGACTTTTTGTTTGGAAAATTTAACACACAAAAAAAAAATCAAAGAACACCTTGATAAGATGTTACATTAACTTTCCTAAAACTAAAGGTTAAAGGCTGTTACTTTGTATAAAATTAAAAACAGCAAAAAATGGAGATACAAGGAGAAAAAAAAATCAGGAGGACAACTGGACCAATAGAAATTAAAATCACTAACATTGCTTATTAAAGTAAGTAGAAACTTGAAATAGAAACTATGTAAATAAAAACTACATAGAAATGGTGTTTTAAAACTAAAAGAAAAAAAATCTACCAGTGAAACTAACTGGATGATGTAAAACAGGGAGAAATATCTGTGGCTTAAAGAAATTAGCACAAACTCTAAAGAGTCTTAATCAAAATATTTTCACTGACAGAGGAATATAAAACACTGACTGTACTCTTACCATTACAGCTATATCTAAACCACACAACTAATAATAATAATAATAATAATAATAATAATAATAATAATAATAATAATAATAATAATAATAATACACCATTTCTGGACATTTTGAGGGAAATAAGGGGATGATAAAGAAGTAATGCAGATATAAACCTACATCACAGACACAGACATGGTCCTCCTCCCTGCCGCCCTGTACTCTTCTCTGACCGGCCGGAGAGGAGCGTCGTACCTGGCTCAGGTGTTTCTGGAGTGACACTAGAATTTTTTTGTTAGTAAAGCCATGGATGAATTCACTGGTGTTTCTCTCTTATATAGATATATTTGTTCTTTTACAGATAAATGTGGTGTAAGAGTGCACTTCTAGTAACATTCCTGAAATACTGTAGAGATCCAACCCAGCAGATCTGGTCCAGTTCTCTGAGAGACAAAGCGGAAGCAAATCCCCCATTTTCACTGTGATCAAAGTATTTTTCACCAAAGTATAAAGACGCCTGGTCTGCTGCTGAATTTTAAAAAATAAGTCTCCATACAGGAGGCCTTCAACACACACACACACACACACACACACACACACACACAAGGTAATACATATACCTATATATATACACTTTATATGTATATATACTCTGCTGGCCATTTTTAAATTCTGTAAAGAAAAAAAAACTGAAAAAAGTAGATGAACGTTTTGCTCTGAAGGCGACAGTATTTCTGAGTTCCTCAGTGTGAACAGATACTGCAGAAAGTCCAGAGGGGAGAGAAAGGAGCCGAGCGCTCGAGGCGCAGGTTCACGTGTTTAATGGACTGTTTATTTACTTACACTCATTCAAGCCGCTTGTTTATTTGTTTATTTCAGTAAAACCTCTCCACAGGCTGTTTAGGTTCAGTCAGTGCTCAGGACAGAACAGAGGTTTAATTAATACACACACACACACACACACACACAGCTGTTAAGTAATAATGCAGAGGTCTTTAATGGGTCTGAGTCATTAGCACTAGTTTAATCAGTGCTGTAATCAGCGATCAATAATGTCGATTCTTATCGTTTGAGTGAGTTTTCTGTAATAAACTCCTGAGACCCGCGCCTTTACTCCGATCTTCATTCACTCCTTCGCATGAAGCGCAAGGTCCCCTCGGCTTACTGTATGTCTGACACATCATTAATTACTTTCTACAGCCTTTTTCCTCACAAAAAAAACAGCTTTTTTAGCTTTTCTAAGCTTCTGTATTCTTCAGTGGTACAAAATATTTCACTCCAAAAATTGTAACTTTGATACCTTTCAGTGGAAGTTAAGTTGAAAAGATATTTTGGTGCATTTTTATTGGTCCATTCATCATTAGGATTTAATACAGTGTAAAGCGCAGAGATCAAGCGCAACTCTTGATCAGGCAAATGTGATGAACTAATAATACAATATATATCTTTCAGTCTAATAATAGAACGTTATAGCTTATAGGTTTCATTTATTATTATTGATTATATTTTCTCCTTTTTATAAATAACAACCCCTAATTAAAGTGCATTGTAAGGCCACCCGCTTTGTTTGTTTTTTTTTTTTTTTTTATATATTTTAAAGATTTTTACCCTGTATTAAACCCTAATGATGAATGGACCAGTAAAAACGCACCAAAATATCTTTTCACCTTCCGCTAAAAGTTGTGAATGCTTTTCTTTCTTCTATAAAGTTACTATTTTTTGGAGTGAAACGTTTCGTACCACAGTAGCTCACTCTGATGTCCATCACCATCTCAGCTGTAAATATGACTTGAATGAAATGAATAAATTCAGTTTGCTCTGAAAACTCTGAGCTCACAGAAACCCCAGCAGCTCCAGCAGTTCAGGGCGTGACTGGAAGTGATGAGGCCGTGAGTCTGAGCCGCATTCCTCCAGCCACGCTGGCTGCCAGTCGTCAGTGAGGGATAAATACGTGTCGCTGTCCAGCCTCTGCTGGGATTAGTGTCCTCTAACAAGCTGCGATTTCCATTCTTTAATCTCCGTTTCTGGAGTTACGGCTTTCTGGGGAGCCGGAGCCAATCAGTTGGTCCCCCGGGGTTTTCTGGAGTGATCTGAGGGCGTGATGGATGTTTAAGACCCTCTCCTCCCCCCTTCAGAGGCCCCTGGGCTTCAGTGAAGTCCCCCATGGGCCGGACCTCCTCTAAAACCCCACATACTCCTCATAAGTGGCCTTTTAGAGTGATTAAGAGGAGCTGCGACTCCAGCAGCCCCCTATTCACCCTTAATAGCTTCTCTAATTAACAAACACCCAGCGACACATTTACAGTCTCAGCTGTATTTTTTACAGTCTCTCACTACCGAGCCATTTAAACAACTTATTACAAAATTAATGACACTTCAGTTTATCTTCTATGTGGACAGGTTCACTCATCTGTTCTGGACGGTTCATCATTAAGTTTTAACAGAGTAAAGGGCAGCTGGATTAAAAAAACAATAAAAACAACAAAAATTTGATTTTTTTTATCAGGGATGTTCAACTCTTTGTAAATTTGTGAAACTTGTGATATAATATGAACGCACTCGTCTGTCCTGATTACGAGAATGACCCCAAAAATGACAGTGAAATATGTGACAGATGGCTTTTCTTTCCACGTAAACAACCGTAAACACGTCAATAACTTTCCAGAATTGTAATCATAGGAACATTTCTCTACTTCTCCCTGAAACACTGATGTGGTACGGAAAGTTTACAACACGCACTTTTCCGCACAGTGCCTCCAGTCAGAATAATTCATATTAAAAGACAGCACAGTCTTCGCTGTCATTACTGAAGGCCTGGTTAGTGATGAGCGAGGAAATATACACCAGCAGTTTGTTAAACAGCTTTTTTTCAGGACTCTGCTGCTGTAAATATGGATTAATCCTCACAGTTTCAAACTGTTACCACAGCCTGTGTCTGTTATTGTTAACAGACATTTAATGAACCTCAAATTATTCCACAAAAATGCAGAGAAAGGAATTTAACCTGCTTTTAATTGTCTAACACATCTTTAAAATGAACATTCTCACAGGACTCCTATAGGAATCAGTACATACTACAGTTCACTGCTGGACAACAGGCACACATTACAGGCAATATGACAGAAAAAGCAGTAGAACTTTATCTAGACGGTCCACTGTAGACGCTTTGATGCTCACCTTGTCTTTAACTAACATTAACTAAATATACAGTACTGTCTAAGGCACCTGCGAGAATAAAATTTTAAATTGTTTAGATGAGCAATGAGAGTTTTATTCACATTAATGTTCCTAAATATACTAAATAAAATTAAAGATAATAAATACAGTAACATTCTACAGTAAACAGTGATGTTATGTTCAGTATATCAGTGTGGAAGTCCAGTATTACTGTAGTTTCATCAGAAACCTGGTTTGACTCGATCAGTCCTGCATTAAATTAAATCAGGAGCTGCTGATGGAGTTTCACAATCCAAACAACGGCTGGAGGAACCGAGGAGGAATCTGGAACCCAACCTGTGTTCTCCTCACCAGCTCACACACTATCGACTACTTTTACACACAGAACTAATTTGATACTTTTTTGCTCCTGTCTAGTTTGTTTGCATTTATTCTAAAGTTAACTAAAGACACTTTATCACATGCAGACTTTTCCACTGTACTGTACATTAAATGCAACTATTAAGAAAGATTCTATTCAATATGACACTAAACCTAACCTTATCCCAGCATTTAAATATAATCTGAGTCCTAACACTAACACGGTTTCACCAGATTACAGTAGATCTTCTATGAGGGATCATAAAAATAAAGTGTAACTGAAATATTTTGCGAGTCACACTTGAAAAATGCATGACTAACCAACTAAAGCCATCTTTCAGCACATATACATACGCCACGTCAACCACACAACCCATAAACATCTACGGGTTGTGCCTATAGGTCAACTATCAACCAGTTTCTTTCATGTGTTTGTCCCAAAAGTAGCGGCTCACCCAAGGACTCTCAAGTACAACACTATAAAAGTCCTGTAGCTTCTTATAAAATGACTACAGCTCCTTTTCTTCAAGGCTTTAGATTAAATCAGTGCGAGGATCCAATTAAAGACACCTCCCCAACAACATCCCATAACCACAGCTCCACCCAAAGTACAGTACTGGCTAATTTCAACTGTTTTAATGAATGTCAGTAAATTACTGAGCGTTTTTCTTGTCGAGCTGTGGTTCACACATTAATGACTGAATCAAATATCAAAAAGCCCATATCCTACATTTCTTTGTATCTTTTCTGTTCTATTTTTCCACTTCTGACATTTGTGTAGATTTATGTGCAAAAAAAACAATCCTAATTCATTTTTACACAACCTCTCTTCGAGCCTTTATAAGTAACAAAGTGTTTTGTTACTTTCCTTCACGACTGGTGTATGCAAATGAGCTCTGTTCTGATTGGCTGTGGCTCAATCGAAAAGCAGTCCAGGCTGAAACACGCCGTGTGACTTCAGTGTGAGTGGGCGGGGCTAAACCTATTATAGGCTGAAGATGCAGGTATATGTGAATGTGTCGGTTGTTGTGACATCACAAAAACAGATTTTTTTGGAGAAAACAGTGAAAGTTGTAGAGGTACATTTTTAAAAAAAGGGTTTACAACTGCATTCATTTCTTTTATCTCAGAAAAGTGGTGTAAATTCAGTTTCCAGGATGTAGAAAATCGCAGTAAAGATGAAGAGGTGCTTTCGGAAAACCCAGCTGAGGGCTTTTGTCAGCCTTCTGTACTTTTACTGACCGTTTTTGAAATGATCCTAGACTGTAAAATCTATTTTTCCTGGATGTACTTGCATGCAGAGGTGTGTAGAGCAGCCTAAACCAGAAGTGTTGGACCTTCTAATAACTAATGAATGAAATGAAGGTAAAGGAGCCTGGCAATAGAACAACTGGAGTAGAAGCACAAAAGCTTAACTGTTCTACAACGAACATTCAGCATCGATCAGGTGAAGTGTGTCCGGCTCTATTCTTCTCTTTCTGGAGTAAAACACAACGCTGGAGCTCCAGAGTAATAAATAACCGTTTATTTGAATATTCTGAACTGCACAGTGAGTTTAAACTCTCTTTGAGTCTGATGTCACTTTTATTCTGCCAATTAAGCTTTTAAGGTGGAAAAACTTTCTAAATAAATCTAAACTGTAGCTCTCATGGTCTGTGGCTTTCACGTAGGTGGTCCCTCCCAGGGTACGTCTTCATTAGGTTTAGACACTGACAGTAGGTGATTTGTTATTGATTATTTGTGGGAGGGGCTAATTAAGAAGTACACTGGCAGAAGTAAACTTTGTCAACGGGGGAGGGGGGTTAGATGTTGTGGTTGAGGGGATGTAGATGTTAAAAATGTGCTGATGGGGCAGAAACATGATGCAAAAATGTTGTAAAGGGGAATTAGGTTGATCAGTCACTCATGCAGGTTAATAAGAGGCTTTTTGATTGTTCAGCTAACTGGGATGGCACCCCCCCTCCTTCTAAACACCTACCTGTTAGGGAACATCTTGATTCCAGTCTTTGATTTCATTTTCATTCATGAAAATATGTAAACATCTTTTCACTGGACTGGGACTGTTTAAAGGGTACATATCACAGAAAAGCAACATTTTCCTTTGTTAAAAAATGTAGTTAAACACTTATTTTTAATACACATAAACATTTTTTTTATATTCCCTTTTAAAAGCTCTCTTTGCCAGTCAATATTTATGCAAATTTAGCTGCAAAAACAGCTCAATGTTTTTTGTGATGTCACAAAAAACATGATGTCACAAAAAACAACACATTTACATATACTTGCCTATTCCACCTATAGCACTGTGGCTCCGCCCCATTCATACTGTTTCAGGAAGGACCGTTTGGAAAATGTGTAAAAATGAATTTTGGTTGGACACTATAAAGCTATTGTGGAGAGTGCAAGAATAGTCTTTAACTGGACCTTCAGCTCTGTCTGTCTGGGCCTTCTGTCGTGTCGCGAGTTCTCTCATTTGGTCGATGATTAATATGATGCCTCTTGTTTGTATTGATCGGACGTCTCTGACCATGTTGTGTGTGTCTATACTTTAGATGAGCAGCTGAACTCGGAGGAGAAGAAGAAGCGTAAGCAGCGGAGGAACCGGACCACGTTTAACAGCAGTCAGCTGCAGGCGCTGGAGCGAGTGTTCGAGAGGACGCACTACCCCGACGCCTTCGTCAGGGAGGACCTGGCGCGCAGGGTCAACCTCACTGAGGCTCGAGTGCAGGTCAGTGACCCGGAATAACCACCACAACACAGAAAACCTCCAACACACACGGGTCAGTACAGCTGGGCGGTCAAAAACACCACTTAGAGCGTTTATCTTAACCATTACGTCACTTATGTGCAACAGTTTACGTGCAATAGTCTTATTACATGCAAAATCATTACTACTTGTGTCACTACTAATGTAATAGTCATAATGTGCAATATCTCTATATCATTATTTATGTCACTTGTAACATAAGTAACTTGTACTTACATAACTACGTATAGAGCAGTCATATTACGTGCAATATCATGACTTATCTACCAACTGATGTCACTACTTATGCAATATTATCATGTGTAATATTACGACCTAAATCTCTATTACATGCAATAACAGACTCGCTATAGAGAACAACTCCAAACCACTATTAGTGTTAATTAGAAAACTACTTCAGCAGTAATTTATAGATCTACATTGTTTATACCCACCTCTCTTACTGACCACAACATTTTGTGTGTATAATATAGAGTATTTTCTACAGAGTATTTTTCAGGGTATTTTCTAGAGTTTTGTTTTGACTTTATACTATCATTTATATTGTTCTTGTCTGATTGTAATTCTTGGAAGTATTACTTCTCACCTACACTAACAACATCCTGCACTGTTCTATAAGCAGTATTTCTCATAAAATAAAGAGGAGAAAGTGAGTGCAGGCTCTAGACTTTCAGTCCAGGTCACATCTGTGCCTGTGAGTCGAGGAAGTGATGTTTTATTATGGTTTGAGTCGGGATGGAAAGGTATTGTTGTGTGTAACTAATGGAACGGTACTAATTACCTAATTACATGTAAATAGAACAGCAAAACCACAGTAATAACTCCAGATTAAAAACCACCAGGAATGTTTCCACTTAACACACACAGGCTCTGTAAACCCAGACAAGGATGCTGTTGTGCCATTTAACCACTAAGGTTTTCGCTTTTGTTTTTGTCAATAAATTCATTAGTGGGTTTTATACCATCATGCCAGTTTGTGGATGAAAGTGTGTTAGAAATAAGAGCAGCGACTCTAATAACTTGTGTGTGTGTTTTTAAAGGGTTAATCCAATTTCTTTAGTACAAAAGGATGAATTATTCAGCAACTAATAATGATCCAGCAACCGTCATGAATTATTGAGTAACTACCATGAATTATTCAATAACTACTATTAATTATTAAATAACTATCATTAATTATTTAATAATTACTATTAATTATTCAGTAACTACCATTATCTATTCTGTAACTACCATGGATTATTCAGTAACTACTATGAATGATTCCATAACTACTTTTAATTATTCAGTAGCAACAAAGAATCATTTAGCAGCTACTATTAATTATTCTGTTACTACCATGAACTATTCAGTAACTACTAAGACTTATTCTTTAACTACTATTATTATACTGTAACTACTATTAATTATTCTGTAACTACAATATATTATTCACTATCCGCCATTAATTACTTAGTAACTACTATTAATTATTCAACTACCATGAATTATTCTGTAACTACCATGGATTCTTCAGTAACTACTATCATCTATTTTATAACTACTAGTAATTATTATGTAGCTACTATGAATTATTCTGTAATTACTATTAATTTCTATGTAACTACAATGAATTATTCTGTAACTACTAGTAATTCTGCATCTAGTATGAATTACTCAGTTACTACTATTAATGATGCTGTAACTACTGTGAATAATTCAGTAATCACCTAATAATTCATCCACTCTCCTGTAGGTTTAAGTATGAGGAGCTGAAGTGGGGGGATTTCAGGGGTTAGGTTTGGTAAAAGTTAAAGTTGAGAATGTCACCTGCTACTACTGATCACATGACTCATGGAAACGAGGTCCGAAACTTGCGTGAGCTCATTCGGGAAGTGCGCTGGCTGCCTGAAACAAAGTGAGTCAGAAAACACACACAGAACGGACTCTGGATCCATCACCCTGCCAGGAGGAGAAGGTCTGGAGAAGGACTGGACCCATCTGGGCCAACACTCTTAAAAATAAAAGTTCTTAAACAGGTCTTGGATCTGAGAGTCGAAGAACAACCCTGCAGGCCTCCTAGCGGCCAGAACCACATTTTTATCTGTATAATTACATCTAATTGGGAATGAATAATAATGAACTATTATGGCATTATGATTAATGAGCATCATTATGATCATTGTTCTTTAAAACATGTCTATTTTAAAGTATGTATTTTTGCAGTATTACCACACATGTATACATTTTATATACTACCCTGCGATCATTTTATATTCAAAAATTGAAAGGAATATTTTTATTTAATGAAAAATCTTTACAACTGGACTGAATCCAAACTGGATTTAATGAATACAGTGAAAACTGTTTTTTTGCTTTCGAACCTTTACATGATGTTACAAATGGTTCTAAAACTATAAACTGAAGGGTTCTTTCAGGAGCTCAAAGTGGTTCTATGTCATCTGAAGAAAGAATTCTTTGTGTTTCATGAACATTTCATTGATGCTGGATGAAGTAACACTTCTCTGATCCTCGTCAATGAAACGTTATCAGTGGATTATACTCTTATCGCTTCCATTTTAAGGTGGTGGGTCCTGGTGTGAACTCACACACATCTTTTGTTTTTGTCTTCGACGTTTTTCACGAGGCCGGTTCTTCCTTTGTTTTCTCAGGTGTGGTTTCAGAACAGACGAGCCAAATTCCGGCGTAACGAGCGAGCGATGCTGGCCAGTAAAAACGCCTCGCTGCTGAAGTCTTACTCAGGAGACGTCACATCAGTGGAACAGCCAATCGTGCCTCGGCCCGCTCCCCGACCCAGCGACTACCTGTCCTGGGGGGGCTCACCTCCATACAGGTAACTCCTCACACGGACCAGACCCTAATAAACACCCCCGCTTAGCCAGCAGGAATAAACTGTCCCGGAATCTAAAGCCATCAGAGCTGCTCTGCACTCTAAACCCTGCCTTAAGAACCGCAACAGATCTTTTATGAGGGGTGTAATGATACACACACAGTAGAGTGCAAAATGCGATCCTTACATGTGGTTTAGGACACAGAATGACTTGTTATAGTCAATAGATCAGAGAGTTTTACACCATTATGACAGTTTTTGGGATGAATGTGTGTTAGATATAAGATCCAGACCTTCTACTATGTAACTATTATGAGTTATTCCTTAACTACTATGAATTATTCAGTGACTACCATTAATTATTCAGTGACTAACGTGAATTATTCAATAACGTCTATGAATTATTTTGCAACTACAATGTATTATTTAGTAACTACCATTAGTTAATCAATAACTAGTATTAATTACTCAATAACTACTATTAATTATTTTGTAACTGTTATGAATTATTTCATAATTACCATTAATTATTCAATAACTACTATTACTGTAGTAATAGTACAGTAGATTTCCCTGTATTTGTGATGGTCGTGATGGTAAAAAAAACCCAAAAGATTCTACATCAGCTCTGCTGCTCCTGAAGGTGTTTGTGAAAACAGACCCTGTTGTGTAAAAAGGCTGCCTGCAGTGTTCAGCAACACGGTGAAGTTCAGTTCATTTTTACAGTCATACTGTGTCCTAAACAAAAACCACAAGACTGTTACACCTTAATGAAGAGCTGGATGAAGTCTGAGAAGGTGGAGAGATGTTTTGGGAATGAAAAGATTTACAGAAAAGCTTTGGATGACTACTGGCTTCTAGTGTTAGCAACGTTAGCTTCGTATCTCCAGTTCTACACTAAAGAAGCAAAATCTGGATCGACAGAGAAAACTGTAAATTCAACAATTTGCAGAAGTCTTCTCTTAAAAGCAAATTCTCTTTGATTTGAACTATAATGTTAAAGGAAGAACCTATAATTGGTGTAGAATTTCTCTACACGTTAAAAAGGTTCTTCACACATCTCATTTACCAAAATGCTTCTTTAAAGACCCATCCATTAAAAGGTTCTTCAGGCAGCCGAACGAGCCAAGGAACCCCATTTTGGCTCCATTGTTTTTAAGACTAAGGCTCACAGGAATATTTATTAGCTTTGTGAAAATTCGTAGTAATGTGTTTGACACATGTTGGCCTCAGCGCCACATTCTTCATCCGTGATGAATGCTGTTGTGGCTGCGGCTGATTGTGCATAGGTCAGGCAGTGAAAACGTAACGACCGTTTTGCAATTTTTTGTCTCCAACATCAAGCATCTTAATTTCTCTGGGCTAGGAAAGGGAGCCATTAGATGCTGTTTTTTTGCGGCTTTCATAACATGCTTTGCCAAACAACAACAAAAAAAAAACCCTTTAAATCCTAACCTTTGCCCTTTTCTTCTAGCGCAATGGCAACCTACTCGCCGTCGTGCGCCAACAACAACACGGCCCAGGGCGTCAACATGGCCAACAGCATCGCTAACCTGAGACTGAAGGCTAAAGAGTACAGCCTGAACCAGGTGCCCACCGTCAACTGAGAGACGCCGGGCACCCCGGGCCAACCGCGGCCACAGAGAGACCCTGTCGCCACACACACTCGAATGTATTCACCGCGTGCCTTAGAGCGTTGTGGCCTTCTATCTTCTGTCTTCTCCGAAAGGAATGGGAGAAATACATAACTCATCCAAGCCAAAAAAAAACCCAGTTTGATTTACGTAAGATACTGTCATGTTTTTGGCAGTCGGAGATGACGTGTGGGGGGGGAAAGAAAAAAAAAACAGGTTTCGGAAAACACAAAATGGCCAAATGGAAAGTTTGTGTTTTCGTGTTCTCTGCGGCTGCATGGGCGTAGCTCCTGGAGGAGAAGAATTACAATAAAGCCCTGGAAACCGCGGCGGATGGCGGGCGAACGGTGACCTCCGTGGAATTCAACGTTTTGTGGAGTCTTCAGGATTTTGCTTTGATTTCCCCCGGGACGCACAGCGCTGCGTAATTAAACTGCAAAAACGGCCAAGACCACGGACTCCAACCGACTGGTGTCTTGTAGAATAACCGGGTAAATGTAAGCTTTGTAATGAACATGTTAAGATCTGAGTTTTGGCCTTTATACCATCCTGCAGGGGCTCAGTGGCTTTCTGGTGTAACGGAAAGGCCGCGCTGTTTCATTCTGGCCTTTTTGAGTCTAAAGCCTGGATGCCTTACCCTGTGTGTGTGAATGTGTGTTATTATATCAGAATCTATGCAATAAAACATGCGAGAGCAACGTAATGTCAGGGTTTCACAGGATTAGTGTGTTGTGGAACAGAAATAATCTCTCCGTCTGTCATCAGAGGCCATTACTGGCTTTAGCAGCACCAGATACTCCAGACCTTTAAAGGGGTCTTGAGAAAATAATGGATGTCAACTTCGTGCCAGAATGCTGTAATTTCTTTCTATATCTCTTATTCTCCTGCTTCTCCAGCGCCTGAGCTGTTGCGGGCAACAGTTACACATATCAGCAGAAATCAATACGCTCTCTGTGCTTCATTTCACCACAGACTTTTAGAGTAAAACTACAGGAAACATGTATTCTCACAATCAGACTATTTTCACTTTTTTTATTTTCCAAGCACTTAAAAAACAGGACCACTGGAGCCCTTCTGCTTTAGTCAGGGTTCTTATTTTCGGCTTATTTCCAAAGCGCACAGTTCAAAGGAGGGCAGGTCATTTATTTCAGAAGGGGTCAGTCCAGATGTTGCATTCTTCTGCGAAATTGCTTCTTTTTCCTCCGACTCAAACTGTCTCCTTTTCCCCTCTGAATGAACAGTTGCCTCTGAACACAGTCAAAGAAAAGAACAAAAAAATTACACAGGGACTCCAGGGGACTTTGTGTGAAACCGTAGAAGATCCTGCAGCTTGTATCTCACACACCACCGTAAAAATTCCCCTCTTTCACCATCCCTTAAATGGTACGTGTCATGGAAAACTAAATTCTCGCTTCATTTGAAGAGTCTGAAGTGATATGTGAACTTTGCCATTTTGTTTTTTTTTTTTGTTTTTTTTTTTACAAAAGCCATCTTCACTTCGCCAGGATTCCTTAGTCCTGCAAAATCAGCCCAGGTTGTATTCGCTCTTTTTGTGTAGTCATAAAGTTGGCATATTTACATTTATACACCATTTCAGTCAACGGCAGTCCAGACTGTTTCATGATTGTCGCACAATGCAGGGCATTATGGTACATAAACACATACTTTTGCCAGGAAAGACAAGAAAATGGTAGGATATGGACCCTACAGCCACACTAGATCATTTTCTGTTTCCACAGCAGGGCAGGAAAAATGGTTCAGAACAATGTATCATTTTGGTCCAGTTAGTAATTTAGCACTTAGCATTTCAACCGTGGCTAGCAGTGCTGTCGTGGGAATGAGGAAACTCTCCATGTAGGCTAGCTTGCTAACCATAACGGTAAAAGAAAAAAAGGGAACATCGAAGAAGATCAGACTGATTACGTACCACGCTGCATCCCTTTAATGCATGAATGTATAGTGAGGGTGGGAAGAATGACAATCATATTGAGGTATTTACATTTACCTTTATGGCATTTTCTCCAAAGCGACTTCCATTCCCTAACTACAGGGGGCAGTCTCCCTGGAGCAACTTGGGGTTAAGGGTCTTGTTCAGGAACCCAGTAGTGGGATGCTGAAGGTAGGATTTGAACCCATGACCTCTTGGTCCAGAGGCAAGTATCCTACCCACTAGGACACAACCACCCCATTACGGTTACAGTTACAGATACAGTTAAAATCTGCTCTAGTTTGCATTTTTAATGCAGCCATGCAGATCTGTCGTGCCTTTGGTTTACAATGTGTTTTTTGCAGTTTATCCAGTTTCATAGCAGCTATAAAATACAGTTTTATAAAATGCAAAGTGAGTTACAAATAAATCCATGATGGAATTATATGTGATGGAACCAAAGTTAAACTGGATTTTTGTCTTCATAGGTGAGCAGGCCAAGATTTGTGTTTTAAATTCTATTTGAATAGACACAGGACTATACAGACATCTGCAGACAACTGTTTTCACAGAACTGGTCTCTTGTCCTATTTCACCCCTCATTGCTCACTAGCAGCTCAACACAGAGTTAAAGAGCCTGATGAGTTGGTCAATAGGGGGCCTGCAGAAAGAGGCTCTAGTTCATCAAAGCTGAACCTGAAGTGATATTACACACGTAAAATTTCCTCACTACTTGAAGTCTGCAATGCAAAACGTTTGATAACGGCTATTTTCACTGAAACACTAGTAAGACTGGGCCTTTCTGCTCCTCCGAAGGATGCCAGAGGAGGAAAAAAACGCTTCACAAAGCTTCTCTAAGTGTGCCTTTCTTTGAGATTCAAACAAATGCCTTTACCTGCCATGTCCCTGGCCTCCCAGCCCCCCACTCGCACGTCTGCTTGTGTATTTGCTTTGGATATGGATTGGCTGGGGAGAAAAAATAAGCTCTCCGAACACTTCCAAAAATCTGCTGCAGTGTTTTATTACCTGATGATGGACTCCTCGGTGTTGCGCGGTGAACTCCCAGTCTTTCAGACCGTCTGCGGGGCCACGGCTGTTAAATTTTTGTTGAGCAGGAATGTTTACTTTCAAAACACGGTGTTTATGGCACAGGAAGCACTCGCTCCAGTTTAAGTGGCCATGGGGTGTTTTCTGAACGCTTGACAAAGGCTTGTTTATGTGCCTGACAGCCCCCCTCGGCTTGCTGATTGCGTGTGACCTCGAGTGACCTCGGAGACAGTGGGGTAGGCCAATAAGACAAGCCGAGCCCGAGTGAGGATCTCCTGGCGTTTCAGTAGAGAAACTCTGTTGTGTTTTCTGTCGGATCAAAACACATAATTCAAAAGGACTGTCAGTGCCTTACACCCCTTAAACATTAGCAAAGGTACCAACAGAAATTATTCATTACTTCCCGGAATAAAATTTTATATGTTATATTAATGTACAGTGGGATCCCAAAGTCTGAGACAACAAGAGAAAATGCTCCTGTTCTTCATTCTTTTTCTAATTTAATACAACGTGTTTAACTGGAGATGATATTACCATCCATCTGAATGAAAAGATTTTTTCTAACGTTTACCTGAATTTCTTAGCATTTGGTAATGTCTCCCTTCTGCTGTATCAACAAGCTGGACTCCACACGTTTGTGCAGAAGCATCTGATGAACAATTCAGGTCCACCCAGACACTTGCTTCAATGGAAGAGACTCAAAAACAGTCTGTATGAGGGCCTTGATGTGACTGCTCTCAGAGATCTGCTGTTGGTCTAGAAAGTGCAGAATCCTTAACAATTCTTCTTCATTTCCCTGCTCATGACATTATCATTCCTGTTTATTTCCAGGTTTAAATGAAAAAAAAAATCATAATCAAATCCCCATGTGCCAATCTAGAAACCAATGCAGACAAAGCCTGGTTTTGATTTATTCTTTATTGTAAACCGCAGTATCTCTTTTAGTATGATTTTGTTGTACATTCTTAAAGATAAAGCCAAAAAGCAGTGGTGGGCAGTATGTGTGCTTTGTTGCTGTATTCAAATAAAATACTTTTAACTTTATAAGAGTGTTTCTTGAGATATTTACTTTTGGTCCAATGTAAAATATAGTACATGTTCCTTCTTAATCCCTTTTGTGGTGTTGTTGTTGGGAAAAAAAAAATTATTAAAATATCCAGAAGAATATGATGAAGTTTCAACCATAAGACTATAGAGCACCTTCCCCAAATAAACAGATTAACAGTTAACTGTAGCTCATCAAATAAAACTAGGTTTAGAAACAACTGACACATTTTCTGAACATCATCATGTTGTTTGACAGAAATATTAATTTTTAAAGTTTGGAGTGAAATTTTACTAATTTCAAAAGAAACGAGACGCATGAGATGTGGATTAAACTGTGTAGAACAACACATCACCAATGAAATTCATAAAAAGATACAGATAAATTAATTATTTGCTATTTGATGAGGGATTCCCCTTTATTCTGCTAATAGACTGCAAAGAGATGTTTTCTATGTCTACTCTATGTTTTCCATCTATATAGAAACTCAACAGCAATCTATAGATACAACCTATCAAATTAAAATAGGTAGTGTGGAACAATTTGCTCACAGTAAGTCATACTGTGTCCTAAACCACATCCACAAGTCTGTTACACCTTAATTACGCGTTAGATGTAGCTGAAAGAAGTTTTGAGAATGAATTTACAGAAAAGATTTAGGATAATACTGACCAGTGTTTGTTAGTGATGTTAACCTTGTAGCTAAAGCTTTTACTAAAGAAGCAAAATTTAGACTTCTGGGTTAAATGGTAAAACACTTCTGCTGGACTATTCCATTAAAAGGAAGGACTTTTATACTTTAAGTATAAAAGTAACAATAAATATAAAAACAGGGCTACTTTATTGAGTAATATTCTATAAAGGTTGCCTGTAGAGTTAAGCATAAAAGTTTGTCCTAAAGGAATAGTCCAGTCAATAATGATAATGACGCCATCAATTAATGAGAGCAAATAGTTATTAAATAGCATTATTGTTTTACAAAGAACTGCTGGTGAACCCCTACTCAATGAGTGTGTTTAATTAGGATTGGCTATTTGATTGCGTATGAAGTAATGAAGCTAATTCTCATCCATAAACTTCAGATCTGCTCTCTCTGACCGCTTCAAATGGACAACTGAACCGTTTCCACTGGGACGGAGAGGGGAGACCCAGTGTTTCCCAACGAGCCCCATCTGATCCTTGTACTTAAATCATTTGTCCATATTAAAATTCCAGTCATTATACCAATAATGAATGCCTTTTATGTGGCCTCTCCTCTCGAGCTGGGCCTGTTCCATCCAATTTGCAAAGGAATCTTTATGATCCAAACGGGTTTATGAGTCAGACCTTTTCCAAATACTGCCATCCTCCAAGGACCTGCAAAAAAGCTGGATGTTCACTTTGGAGCAGGAGCGATTTCCCATTTCAACAGCTATTTTTTGACACAACCTCCTTCGGACATTTATATTCAGGTCAATGGGCCTTGAAGGCTTTTCACTCAACAGTGTAAGTCACTTGTCGGAGGTTCTCTAATGACACGTGCAGAAAGTTGGACCGATGTATTTCACCGCCTAACATCAAAACATCCTTTCGACTCAGAATAGAATCAATAACACTCAGTATTTCTCGAAGTCCTGCGGCCAAGTGCTATGATCACCAATTGCTGGAGATCTACCTTCCAGCAGTCTGTAGTTCCAAACCCATTTAAAGAGATCGTTCAGCAAAAAATGAAAAATTTATGTGAATGGGTTAAAAGAAGTTTTGAGGATGTATTGACTTCTAGCATTTGATAGCAATGTGAACCTTCTTGCTCCAATTTTAAACTAAAGAAGCAAAATGTATGGGTTAAGTGATAAAATGTTCTTAATACTTTAACTCAAGAATGAATATAAATATATAGCTACTTTTTATTCGAGTAATATTTTGTAAAGTGTACCTGCAGATTAAAGACTCCTGAGTTAAGTAGAAAAGCATGTTAAGTAAAATTTTATAAAGGGTATCTGTACACTTAAGTACCAAAAGACTTCTGGTCCCTCCCAGATCACTCAATGATGCTGACGTTGCTATCAATTAATGAAAGCCAATAGACACCGAATAACATCATTCTAACAACACTATGTTAACTGGTGACCACAAAGAACTGCTATAACACATTTATACAGACCCCACCCACCTCCTCACCCTAAATATAGACAATTTGCCAATTTGTTTTCTTCAAAACTGCTCCTGCCTATTGTAAGTTCAAGCATGGCTGAATCCTGTCATGTGGTTCTATCAGTTAATCTCAAGTGTGAGGCCCTCAGGAGGCTCACACTTCAGATTTAGTCAAAGATAAGATAAATCTAATGACTGTCCAATAGGAATGTTCTTCAGCTCTTTTCCTACTGAACAGGCTTCACTTTGGGTCCATAATCTGCATGATCTGGCCCAAACTTAACCCAAGATCTGTAACAAATCTGGCGAACAGGTTTGGCCTGTCACATTTTTTCAAACAGGCCAAAATTGGCTAAGATACATTCAGTACATCTGAAGTGAACACAGGCCAGAGCTGGCCCAGGTCAACTTTGGATTTCATTATTTTCAGCCCAGATCAGGCACAGAATCATGACTCACTGTCATGTCTGGTCCAAATGAATGACAGAACGGTTGTGTAAAATGTTTTTCCTAGAAACGTACATCAGTTAAACTCCAGTAACCACAAGGAACATCATCGTAACAACCTGGGATACAACAGTATTGACCTAGCAATGCCCTACCAGAAACCTAGCAACCACCTGAAACACTAAAGCAGCCATCTAGGATTACTCTAGCAAACACCATGTGTATCATAGATAGCAACGTTCTAGCAATGTCCTAGGAACGTCCTAGCAACCACTTAGCAATGGCCATGCAATGATGTGCGTTGTGTACAGCGTCTCTTTAAGATAATACGTATTTTTACTGGCCTATTACAATCACTACATGATCGCCAGACCACAATCATTTCAACTAACCACAATTCCACAGTTTTATTAGTCAGTCTGATGCAAGCGCACGCTTATAAAAGAAAGCTTTAAAATGCATTTAGACATGTCATGGTCCTTAAGAAAACAACATAAAACAAACAGTTCTAACTCTTGATTGGCGCTGTATCACCTTTAGAGGGCAGCGGTGAAGGATGTTTGTTTATTTGAGCTCTAGCTGTTTCTTTCATTTGGCAGCTTCTAAGTATGAAGCTAATGAGGTCACGTGGCCACTTTAGACTTTTACTTTAATAGGTACATCCATGGAAATCATGAATCACTATTATCTATATGCCAATAAACCCTGAAAGAACAGAATGTAAGCATGGATGGTTCTCCATCTGGGGTCGGCCCCGGTTGTGCAGAGGAAATGATTGTGGTCTTACAGTCGCTGTAAAAGACCCCATGTTGCCCCGCCCACTAATCCCCCGCACCCCCCGTGGCTCTGCGTCCATCTCACCTTTCAGCTTGCTGACCCCAAGTGCTTCCAGATGTCCTCCGGCTGTGACCTACACCCCACACACACACACACACACACACACACACACACACACACACACACACACACACACACACACACACACACACAC
>JBBPCY010000001.1:17572929-17583118 GCA_037974405.1 Brachyalestes nurse
ATTGTCTAAAGTCAGATGAGAAATGCTCATTTGTGTGGGAGACTGTGTTCCTGTTTTGAGAACTGCTTTAAGAGAGAGGTAAGAATGGTGTTTCTGATGAGGAAATTGCATGAAAGCGACTGAGAAAAACTGTAATAAAATCCGACCCCATGCACTACCGTTTCGTGTTGCAAATTGGGAATGTGTTTACAGAAATCATTTGGGTGATTATTGACTTCTAGTATTTATTAGCAAAGTTAGCTATTTGGACTTCAAACATGTCTTGACTGATGGACTAAGTCTGAGGTCAATAGAAAACTGTTCATATTATTTACCCAAATATTGCCTTAAGTTGGACACGTTTCCACGCTGCAGCAGAAGCGGAATTATTATCTTGGACTGATAGAACTCGAACCTGCTCTTTTTCTAAGCTGAATTTTAAAAATAATATCGGCTGAACATACACACACAAACACACACAAACACACACACACACACTCACACACAAAACTACAGACATTAAAAATACTTTAATGATCACAAATATACAAATTTCAAATGTATTCAAATAGATTTCAAACAAAATGAATTTTACAAAAGAAAAATGGACAAACTGAGGTCTATGTGTGGATGAATAATGTGTGTGCTTCTGTTTTGGCTTTGTTCAAATCCCTTTTGTTCATTTTTACCACATTCTTTTTTATTCATCACTGTCAGAATAAAACCTTGCATCTTTAAAAATGTCATTTTACAGCAAAAAAGAAACAAATGTTAACAATGCAAGTTAAAGGTCTTTCCTTTATTCTTCTAAAGTTCGTTGATGATTTATATACCAAAAACAGTAAACACAGAACTGTTTTCCAACCTCTTCATTTTCTTTAGAAATTAATAGGCTGTTGTCGTTCCTGTGTCAAGACTGATTAAATGTAAATTAGCTCTGTTTTGACTGGTTGCCCTGTAATAAGCCTCATTCAAAAAGTATCTAATGGGTAGTGCAACACTACTGTAGCCTGAATGGGTGAATATATGTAAATGTGGATCTGTGGATCTAATCATAATCAAGGTTTTATTCTTTATTCTCAGTTTGGGCGATTTCTATTGGTGCCTTTTCCCTTTTGACTTTACATTTTGTAAAGAGCAGCTGTTATTTTCAAATCATATTAAAACGAAAAACAAAAACAGAGATAAAAGGTTTTTTTCTGAAGGTAAAGATATATTGCTAGATTGATCTGGTTACTTCTCTGGTGCTAGCACAAAAATGTAGACTATTAAAACAGTGGTGACAACACATCATAATGTTATGCAATTCTAGTCTTTCTAGCCTTCAGAGTCTCAGTACAAACCCTTTATAAGTTCAAAGTCTATGTTACTAATAAAAACAACATCCAAAAACCAAACAACTCTAATGTTCAAAATCAAACAACTCGGCTTCTTTCGCTTTCCAGAAGGCAAAACTGCGATCGATGTACTTACAAATTTCATCATTGTTAAAACATGAGAAGTCCATTTTCTCCTCTGCCTTGTGGACCCTCTCCTTTTGTCCTGCCTTCTCAACTGCCTTCACCTCAGAGTCCTTTTGAGAGTTTGGGAAAGACGCAGTGCCTCCTTTTGTCCCAAAGAACTGGGCCTTGATGTCTTCAAATCCATCTTTCCAGTCTCGTTTTCCAGCTTCGATGTCTTTTATCACAGCCTGATGGAAATCTCTCACCGTTTCCCAAGGGAAAGCTCCCACATGGTCAAACACCTCAAAGCAGAGCAGGTGCCTCATCTTCCGCTCCTCGGCGGGTAGGTCCTGCTCCAGGATGTGGAAGTATCCCAGCATGAAGAGGTCCAGCGTCAGGCTGTCGTAAGGTACAGGTGCGCCATCCACTCGCGGCAGGAAGTGCTCCGGGGAGTAGGTGACCCGTTTCCTCTGGAGGCTCCGGATTTGGCGGGAGGGAACTCCCAAGGTGATGGCCCTCCAGTTGCGGATCATCTTGTCTATGGCCATCTTTTGTCTGTAGAGGTGATATAACGAGCCACTCTTTGGTTGAGAAACTGGGGTTGTCACAGTGTTATTGTTACGATAATTTTCTGGTCTCTGTGTTTCAGTGTTTTGTTTCATTTTGGTTCGCATCGAGATAGCATATGCCGACCTCTTCCAGTGGCTCAAGAACAGAACAACGATCCGCTCCTTGCGCAAGCTGGTGGTCTCCATGACTTTAGCTGGTTCCTTACACATTATATTGTTGTCACTGATTACCCTGGTGTCTTGGACAACCCTCCCTGGGCCATCAGAATTGCTACGCTGCTCTTTTTTGTTGCACTCAGATGCATTATTTAAGATCCCAGAGAATGGGTAGATGTTTCCGATTTGACCTTCGAAGTTGGACCTTAGATTTCGCACAGACACACCCGACATCTGGATCTCCATTTCCACCTTTTCTCTCCGGCCCCTGATGGATATTTGTCTTTCCGGCTGCATGGAGAAGACAGAATCCAGTTCTTTGTTGGGGATTTTACAGATGCCATTCTCGGTTTCTTCATTTCTCTCCGTGAGGTTGTTCAACAGCAGGCTCATGCTCTTTACAATCCCTGAAATACGGCTACACCACACAGGCAAGGCCAGAGAGTCTACCATATCTGGCTGCTGATGGGTATTAACAGTAATACTGACAATCGGAGCTGGAAGGATAGCCCGCAGCTCCTCAGCTAGACGGGCTAATTCAAGTTCATAGGCATGACACTTCTTCTGAAGGGATACAGTCTCAATTTGACCTTCCAAGTACACCAAGTCATCCTCTGTTAACAACTCGCCAAAGGGGCCCAGGATAGCATCATGGACCTTGGAGTATCTCCAGCCATCCATGCATTTGTCACTATTATCCTGGCAAGAATAGAACAATCATAAAATAGAATGATCATAAAATAACAAAAGCTGAATTTGACATGACATGTTAGACAGTGTAAATCTAATTTGAACAGATTGAACTGATGAAACAAGGTCACTCAATGCAACTTGTGTCTAGATTGTGTCCTGATAAGATTTTAGCAACATGCGTTTACACTTGATACACTTGCCTCTGGTCAGTCAGACTCAGGGGCGTCAGAAGCATTTTTAATGTGAGGGGGACGCATCGTCTACGTGGGGCGGGGTTTGGTGTGGGGGTCAGGGTTTCGGTGGGTGGGTGTATGAGTTGCTGTGTGAAAAGTCTCTGTCATTTTTGGGGTTGGGGGTATTTGGACACCGCTGATGAATCTTGAATCTTTCGTGAAAGAATCCACTCCATTTAATCGATAGGAGAATACACACACCACTGGAAATCCGCTCCGGGCTTCTAACTCACCTCAGGCAAGTGAAGTGAATGGTCAGTGCATAGACAGGCTGCTCAGATTTCCAGTGGTGTGTGTATTCTCCTATCGATTAAGTGGAGTGGATTCTTTCGCGAAAGATTCAAGATTCAACAGCGCTGGATGAACTAATATTTTATGTTAAACGTGGGGGGGGTCCAACCGAATAATTATGAAATGTGAAGAGGACACGTCCCCTTCAGATTGAATGGCGGTGACAGCCATGAGCCAATATGTACCAATCGAAGTGTAGCAATGTAAAGCACAATTTCAGCCACTATGAGAGTTTTTTGAGTTATGCAGTTATGTGGAGGCCCGTAGGCCTTAACAAGTTAATGTCGTGTTGGACTTCAGAGGCACGGGTCCTGACAGATAGAGTGGAGCTTTGAGTGAAGAATGGTCACTGACCCCAAGAAGAGCTTGCCCTGCTTGACCTCTTAGCCTCTGGAAACCTTCATGTTTGAGGTCCTCCGTCGCGCCATTACTCTTAGTCCACCCCTCGGCCACTGACCGAGAAGAGCGCTCGGCTTGGTGGAAATGAAAGCATTCCATTATCCCAGTTTCTTGTTGCTGAAGCACGACTGCATTATGCTGCAATAGGTTTTGGCTCTTGCTACAGAGATAACGGCTCCAGGTGACAGTGCTTTGAGCCTGATTTATGTCCCCTAATATCTTACTCAGCTTTCGGAGCTGAACTGCCTGCGTAAATAACGCTGCATACTGAGCATCTGACACAAAGGAATTCAGCCTTCTTTTGGTTTAGGATGAATTACGTTGCTCTCTTTGATAACCCCATACAGGGCAGTCTCCCTGCTGGAAGCCAAATCTAATCCCTCTCTCTCTCTCTCTCTCTCTCTCTCAACAGCATACTAAATCAGGCGAACGTGCTTAATAATGAAGAACTTTCCACTGGATGACCAATCAGAGAGCCTCTCTCTTACTATTCGTCCATGGAGACATTCTCTAATTTCTTCCACTCTCGAAAAGCCCTACAGTCTCACTTCCTCGCCATCTCTCGCCCACTTTCTCTCCCATTATCTCTACGGCTGAAATGGAAAGTGCATGCTAAATTATGTCAATAGTTGTACTGCACCCACAGCGAAGTAAAACAAAAAAGGACTTTCTACTGGCTGAGGTAAAATATGTCCATACCACTGAGTCACTTTGAGCAACGTCCTATTAATGAGGTCTACCTGGAAAGAGGAATCTGTGGCAGAAGTTTAACGTGATACTCAGACAACTTTGTGCCTGGACACTCTCAGAAAGAATCCGTCTTCAAACACTTGCAGTGATGGATCAGTGTGACAGTCAATGATCATGTGACTATCGGCTAGTTAGTAGAGGTGGGAGGAATAAAGGTAAACAGCGCACCATATCATAGAAATGGTGATAAGTCTAAAACCAATATAAACATTCATTATATACACAATTATACAAAAATCCATATCAGATTAGAATAAGACTCATTGTCTTTCTGCAATGAATTAAACAAAAAGTATATAATATTACTAAGCCTGTGCTCTCATTAGTGTGACCATGTAATAAAGTATGTGTAATAAAACCTTAAAGCAGAAGATTGGAGGGAGGGGATGGATTTACATTTTTTTTTATTTACACAAAGCATTTACACATTTTATTGGTCCAATTATGAATATGAATTAATCTTTGTCTTAAATAAGAATATAATAAGCTAATCATAGGTTCAGTAAAAGCTGTAGTTGCGTAACATTGTCAGGTCTAATTTGACCACAAAAAGGTAATTACTGTGTTAATAAATTATGAACTGTACACATGACATTTACTGACTGGGGCCATTCTCTCTGATGTCTGAAACCTGAAAGCTGTGGTCCTATATAGAGCCATAGGAGGCTTTTTAATAATTGCCGATGTTTACAGTAATGCCATATGTTCTGTTCACATTTGGGAAAAGTAGTGTCTTGTAAAGGTTTGTACCAAGTGGTGACTCTGTAAACTTGTAAACATCATTTAACACAATAGTGCAGTTTGATGAACACAAAAAAGTAGCTATTATTATTATTATTATTGAATAAGTTGCGGCCACTACCAGGCAGGATCTGGAGCTCCGCCTCCTCGCTGGTCTTGGTGGGTCCTGCGTTTTCCAGCACACAGCGGTACAGTCCTGCGTCCGTCTCTGTGGCGTTGCTGATGACCAGAGCTCCGCTGGGCAGGGTGAAGACTCGCTGGTCCAGCAGCACCGGCTCCTTATCGCGCTCCCAGCGGACGAAGACCACCAGGTCGGCGTTGACCTCGCAGCTCAGTACCTGACTGTCCCCCAGCCGCACCGCTGCCGCTTCAGGCTTCCCGGAGAACCGCGGCGTACCTGCGAGATCAAACAACCCAGGAAAGAGAACATTCAGGATTCAGAGAACAACAATAAAGCCCAGAAAGCCCAGAATCAATTAGTGAGCGCTAAACTGATCTTGGACAACATTTCTCTAGAAGAACACACACACAATATTAGTTAATAATGTAACAGAGACTGTGTGCGTTTCTCACCCACTTTTAAGTCTGAGTAATTATTTTCCTTCTGTGTTTGGAGATAATGATTTAACTCTCGTCGACAAACAATGGGGCATTGGTGCTTTCAATTAGAGCTGAAGCAACACACACACACACACACACACACACAGGTTCATTCAACTTTTTCATGTACTTTTCTTGAGAGGACAGCGGCAGAACAACAATACAACTGTAAAGTGGCATTAAAGAGTTGTGGATGGCTCTGGAGGGCGAGGCCTTTTAGCAGCAGAAAACACACACACACACACACACACACAAGCAGACCTTTAGGTAATATTTCTAACTGTAGTGCTGCATTTCTACAATGACTTTAAGCAACGATCTGTATTTACTGCCTGTCTCTGTATTTTTTCCAGGCCCATCCTACTCAGTGTACTCATGTGTGCACTGTTACTATGGCAACCAATGTGAATACGCACACAAATGTGACTACAGTCTGACCACACAAATTGGATTTGTTACTCAAAATCTGAACACTTGAGTCTAAAACCATGTCTTTATGGACCCTCCTTTATGAACTGTGCCCGCACAGTCATGCTGGAATAGAAAAGGTTCTTCCTCAAACTGGGTCCACAAAGTTGGAACCATGACGATGTCCAAAATGTCTTGGTCTGCTGAAGCATTAAGATTGACCTTCACTGTAAGTAAGGGGCACAAATCCTGAAAAAAAAACTGGTGTGTCCCAATACCTTTATCCACATAGTGTGTAAGTATGCATACGCTAGGGCATTAACCCAAAAGTCCACACCTCCTGAGAGAAGTTGACTAGTCGTGTGTTTTTTTTCCTCTCTCTCTGCCCTCATTTGTGTACACAATGCAGTCTCTGCCTCTGATTGGCTGATGCTGACACGCGTTCCGTGACTCAACCAATTATTAGAAAGGGTGGTACCGTTGGCGCTGGAATGTAAACACGAGACCACAAGAAGACGAGAGACATGCAGCAGAGAACACAGACACATATCACGTGTGGAGATACTTCACTCTAGACACACAAACAGCACGGTGACCTGCACAACCTGCAAGTCGGTGTTAAAGTACAGTAACAGTATCGGCATTCTGCACGGCATCTGAAACGGCAACCGCTAGCTAACATGGCTAATGCTAGCACTGCAGAAAGTCGTCCTGCCGCTCGCGGCTTCAGTCAGTCACTGATTTTCTTTGCTTTTTTTGTGGCAGTATATCATTTTGTTTAAGAAAACTTACTGGGTGAATGGAGGTGATAACATGTACAGTGAGTGTAGAGACAGGGTTGGTGTATAGGTTGCATGCCAAATGCTCTAAACAAAGTGGAAATTTCTCATAACGTTGAATAGGGTTAACTTGAGCAATATAGCAAACAATAGTCACTGCAAAGAAATGTAGCGCTCAACGGCAAAATCCACATTCCTGAATTCTAAGCTATTGATTTTAAAGATGAAATCGATGTCAGTCTTCTTCTAATTATAGGACTTCTGCCAGATGGTATTTTACAGAGACTGAACAGTTAGGCTTGTGTTTCCTTTGACGAGGGCCATTGTCCAAAAGGCCCTATTCTGTCATGAATACCATCCTCACTGTGCTTTTACATTTGCCTGTAGCATTTAGTACTAGCAGCTGAAGCATGCTATTATGACTCACAGCATGGCTAATTGTAGCAGTGTGTGGTGTTTAGTGGTGATGAGCAGCGCTAACAGCCGTTATGGTCTTTTGTTTCTGCCCAGTTGTTTACCGAGTCGTGAGAGCATGTAAACACAGTGGCAGGCTGTGAGTAATAGATACCTGGGCGACGGTGTGATCTTGTCATTAATGTTCTGTCTGTTCTCCGTTTCCGTACAGCAACATATTGATCACACCTAGATTGCAAGAACACACACAAACTAATTATTTTTGTAGATGAATGATTTTTGTGTTGTTTTAATATGGAGTACATCAGCTTTCTTTGATTTAAAGGTCCCATGACATGCTGATTTTTTATGCTTTTATATAAGTCTTAGTGGTCCCCTAATACTGTATCTGAAGTCTCTTTCTGAAATTCAGCCTTGGTGCAGAGAGGCGGGGCAAGGTGGAGGGTGGGGGAGGGGCCAGCTTGCGGTAGCATGCGCTAATGTTTACAGTGTATAGCAATGGCTCGTAGACAAACAGCAGCACGGTTGTCCAAATAACAAAGAAGTACAACACTCGAGTTAATGTGTGTATTAACACACCTTTCACACACACAAAAAAAATAAATAAAATTAACCCACTGGTTCTTCAGAGGCTTGCGTGAAGGAACTAAAAAAATACATGTGTGCTCATTTTTACATCTAAGCACCGAGCAACTGCCATGCTTCGCTCATTTGCAAGACATGCCAGTCGGTGGAGCTAATTTTTTAGAGGAGGGGGCGAAATTCTCTGGATGGGCAAAGAACAAGAAAGGGGAGGTAACCTTTCCCCCGTATGGCGTCATATGGGGCCAAATTCCAGATCGGGCAATCTGAGCTGTCGTTCTCTGAACAGCAGAGCAGGATGCCCAAAGCACTCTACACCTATCGCCATTTCTAGCCACTGCAGGACCATAGGCAGGCTAGGGGAACTCGTATTAATGTTAAAATATCTCACAAAGTGAAATTTTCATGTCATGGGATCTTTAAAACTTAGAAGTCTTTGGTTTAATAAATAAATAAGGTGGGCAAAACTATAGTACTTAAGTTATGAATAGTCTCAAAATGGCTGCAATAGTGTATCTGCATTTAAAGAGCACACTCGTACAACTGTCATTTGATCTACATATCTACTGTGTCAATAACACTTTTTCTTTTAATTATTCTAATCCATATATAATATAGTCCCAGTGTGAATCTACACAAATAATATATATATAGTATTAATTTATTCAGTTTGCCTTAAGGTACTTGTATAGAATGGGGTCACTGATGGATAAAATGTACATTATTTCCCCTTGAAGAGAAAATGAACAATTACATAACCTTTGACCAGTTCAAATCCGACCTTTATTTCATGATGGTTGACCTTTGTGAGTGTAAGTCACCAATGTGCATCATGCGCAACAATATCAAAAAAATGAACTTGCAGCACAAACCTTCCTTAGCTGTGATCAGCTCTCAGCTGTTCATGATTGGGGAAGGAGTTGAAAAAATGGCATATGCTTCTGTAGCATTTCCTGGCATAAACTTCAAGTTAGCTGCTGCTGTTCTGATGGATGATGATGCAATATGTGTATACAGCCAGAAAAGAAAACAAGACCCACAAAAAATCAGTTCCGGTCTGACTGCTAAGATTATTTGGACCATGTGGCCATTAATCTGATATGTATGCAATGTAGGACAACATAAACGTGATTTATTGTGTTGAGAAAGATCCACCACCCAAATAATACCTGCTCACTGCTGGTCCTGTGGGGGTCCTGATTGTAAATGAATAGGTAATGTAATATTGGTCACAGTAAGTGCCATTAAATATAATTTGATGATCTCTCTCTCTCTCTCTCTCTCTCTCTCTCTCTCTCAGGAGCACCACTGTTTGAGGATAAAGATTTTAGGAGATTGTTATTATTGCGTCTCAGGGCTTCCTGAACCCAGACCAGACCACGCCCACTGCTGTGTGGAAATGGGTCTGAGCATGATCAAAACCATCAGGTAACGTATCGAAGCAACACACAGGATAACATCTGCCAACATCTGGAACAACACTTTAACATTCTTACACCTTTCACAGATCTTATAAAATGGGCTTCAGCACTTCGACAGTAACTTTAAACCTCTGCTTTCACAGCCAGTAGTATTATCTGACATTACGTCGCACTAGAACCACTTTTAGGTCCTTGGAGAACCTTTCAATAGATAGTTCTTTAAAGGTTTACTGTATTTGTTATATTTGGCTGAAAACCACACACATTGTTTTCAGAATTACAGTACATGGCAAAAAACTGTCAGTGAATAATTTTACTGACATCTCTTTTCAGTGATTTTGTTTCTAAGCATGGGGGTAGTAATAGCCTAATGGCTAAAAACACTTGTGAACCTGTGAGCCTGTGAACCTGATGACCATGAAGTTTCAAACCCCCACTTTCTGCCATTGCGTCTTTGAGCAAGACATTTAACCCTTAGTTGCTCCAGGGGGACTGTCCCTGTAACTAATGATAATAAGTAACTCTGGATAAGGCTCTCTGCCAAATGCCACTTTACTAAGTACATAGGGTTAAAATGATTGTCTGTGGTGATCAGCTGTATATTGCAGATGGAGATTAAGTTGTAAGATGCTGAAATATTTCTTTAAAGGACACATCAATTGAAAGGTTCTTTAGGGAACCGAACTTGGTCCTTATTTGAAAGCATGTAGGTGCACTGAATGAGAAGGGGGG
>JBBPCY010000001.1:17594854-17608185 GCA_037974405.1 Brachyalestes nurse
ACAGACAGACAGACAGACAGACAGACAGACAGACAGATAGATAGATAGATAGATAGATAGATAGATAGATAGATAGACAGATCATTAACTTTATTTACCTGTACAAGTGTTGTTGTTGACCTCATCCGCTGAGAGACCCATATCAGAGTTTTGTCCCTCTCCCTCTACGATCCGCAGCTCCTCTTGAGATGTGTTGGAGTGGGACATTCCTCCAGAACACGTCTCCGTCTGAAACTGAACAAAAAACACTGGATTTGAAGTTGGAGTCTTTCAGATGGCAGTAAAATTAGACTACTTAATGACTGCCCTCATGTGACAGAGAAAAGTGCAGACTGAAAATGTACACCCCCCCAAAAGATCAAGAATCAAATCAACAGACCTTTTCAAACTGCTGGTCCTCAAAAGAGATCTTGGCGGTTCCTGACTGACGAACGCCTGATCCATAGTCTGGAGCTTCTTCATCAGCTGCAAGGGTGAGAATAAAACTACTGAGAGACTCTTTCATTGGGGCTGGATGTTTGAGATGTTTGAGTAAGCAGTACACCTGTCTCTTGTGATAGTTCCTGTCCTTTGCTTCCACTAACAATCAAACAGAACAAGTCACTGACCTCCCCACGATTCAGAATGACTATAAATTATATAGTCTTCAATCTGAAACAGCAGCTGTTTCAAAAGGACCCTTTGAAATGTTCATATTTTATAAACCATAAAAATATTATGCCTGTGAATTTTTGTCTATTGATCTCATACTATGCTTATCATTTTAGTTTAAATATGAACAGGCACTATTCCATTCAAACTCATATAGACCTGCTGGTCCATTTCCTGGATTTTCTTTAAAAATCTCATGTGAAAACCTCTATTAAAAGATCATTTGAAATAATGTTTGCTTTATAAGCCACACTAATCGCTCACTTTTCACTGGATTGAAATTTGTACTGATCCAAGAAACCCTAAGGATAATTTCATGTAAATAGTTGCTGCTGAATGTTTTACAGCAATTTTTTTACCAGAGCAATAAATAATTGATTTTCAACAATTAATTTCTCCACTATTTTTCACTTTCTTGCAACCAAAATGTGACTATGTGTCCTATTAACATAGAACATTCAGTCACTCCAAGAAATGATTGCCACAGATATTGCTGAATGTAGCACTGCACTGGAAACTTTTTTTATGGGGAAAGTATTAAGATTCATCGCAGATATATAAAAAATAACGATGTTACTCCACCATTTAATTTGTTTTTTGAAAAAAGCTATTTTTTCAAACGGTTCACTGGCTTCTATGAATTAAACAGAAGTTTTCACATGATCTTCCAAACTGTGAATAAATAGTTATTGCAAACAGACAAGATGAAAAAAAAACAATACATTGTATTTATATAGCATATATAGTATTATATATTTTTAGAGAGGACACATAATAAATATTATATATATATATAATCAGATTAAGTCAGAGACAAGTTGTGTCAGAGGTAGGCATTAAAAAATGACTTAGAAGGAGGTTGAAATATAGGGCAATAGAGTTTGATTTGAAACAGAGAAATAAAGGTGCAACTGTATTATCTTTTTAAACTGGTGCACTCACACCAATGTCATTTACTAAAATTCTGGAGCAATACCCTTTACATTAGAGTAATACTAATAATAATACTGATGTGGACAAATGTGGTGAAAAAATGAAAAGGTCATACCTGAAATGGCCTGTACTGCCACCCGCAGGAAGCCTTTCACCTCACCCTTCTCACTCACTATGGCCACTCGGTGCACCAGCGGCACAGGGTACAGCAGGTTACTCAGGTACACAAACGCCCTGCAGCACGGATGAAGGGCACGGGAATAAAACAAGGGAGAGGGGTGGAGAGGTTTCATAGGTCAGGGATAATGGATGAATGGTGGTGGAAAGACAGAAGGCATCAGTTAGAATGGAAAGAAGAGCACAGGGTGAGAAAGAAAAGGTTCAGTTCTGAAGGCCAAGGTCACACTGCCACTGGACATCACAATACTGAAGCGCAAATAAAAGCAAGTAAACAAAAAGCTGCTCCAGCGAAAGCGAACAAAAAGTGCACATTTACATCTGCTGCTCGTCTCTCAAAACCCAGCGAGACCCCGTTCCCACAGGAAAGGCCACAGGAGAGGAGGCTCGGTGTGATCTTTACTCTCTGTGTGGGGCTGAAGAAGGGTTTCAAGCCGCATGCGTTTAGACGGCTGCACCAAAACCCTACACTCCTCTCGCAAACCTGCACTCTGAGTCAAGGTTGAGGTGGATTCAGGGTCAGCTCAGCTCAAACCGATTAAATGACTTAAAGGCACAAATGCTGCAATACCAGATACAAAGCGGACGAATCTATGGCCTATTTCAGGCCACAATGCTCCTTTAGTGCTATTTTTAAAAATACACTGCCTAAGAAGGTTTTGGGGACACCGAGCTTTTCAAAATGTTTTCAATTAAATGTTTTTTCTTTCTAAAAACTTTCTAAAAAAGGTCAAATATTTTCTCCCTTTGTTGTGATTTCAGTACGCAAAAATTCAGATGAATGAACCACCTTTGGGCCCGAAGACTTTCAATATTTGCTTTAACTGCAGTTTGGAAATGAAAAAAATGTTTAAAACCTGAATATCAAGGAAGACACTGTAATAAACATCAGGCATAGAAGACAAATAATCTTTGCAGGAGTTTCTTAATTAATCTGAAAATTCCCAAGAAAGGCAAGGTGTTCCCAAACGCTTCATGAGCCGTGTATGCGCCACCGCAGACTGAGTGGTTTAGGTTTTAACGCCTGGTGCGCAGCGGCACGGCAGGAAGAGTTGAAGAGCGGCAGGAGGGGTGCCACAGGGGAGGAGCTGGAGACAAGATTGGTGAGGCGAAAAAATACAGCATGCTCAGGTAAAGAAAATATATAGTGATAAAATCAAATCTCAAATTTGGCTTCATCGGACCAGATGCAACCCGGAAAGCAAAAAGTGCGACAAAAAAAACTCCAAATGACATTAACATACATTAATTTAACTTCATGAACTGAAAAGTGAAACCAAACAACACACGTCACAGGTCTCTGGATGTTGCATGTGTGCGGGGGAGTGAGAGTGTGGAAGCCAATCCAAAAAAAAACCGTCGGGATAATTTTTTTTGCTCTGGCATGCCTGGCCGAGACTGCTGCAGTCGAAACCAGCTCTTTCATCTTAAGGTCACCGGTCAGCTCAGCTGAGCCACAAGCATCTCTAAAGTCACCCAACACCACTGTTTATTTCAATGCAACATAAAAACTACAATAACATCATTTACATAAATAAAGCATCTTCCTAAATTCCTCCAGAGGACATTGTGAGGCATCATAGGTCTTTTTCAGTATATTTCTATCGTCTATTTATTCAGTATCAGCATCCAAAGGTCACAACACCCAGTATCAGAGGAATGGTGACAGAAATTGGTGTTTTATTTTTAACACAGACTGACTAAACTACTGTCATTCCAATGCCGAAGAAACATCACACTGTGGGTATTTCATGTTTGCTGTGGGTATTTCATTTGGACATGACGTACCGCAGTGCAGGGTGGGACTGTAAGGCTGCATTGCTTATTCTGTTCTCTAACACCACTACAAAAATGCACCATGAAGCAATAAGAGTCCCAGTTATGGACACGATGCCTCTGGTTTCACAGCCTCAGTGTGAAAGAGCTGGTTTCCTCTGGCAGCAACAAAACTCCTGAAGCCTCACCAACCTTCCTACTAAACTGAACAGAGGCCAGCGGTCGTAAAAGGGGTCCTGGCCTTCGCTGGCATGGGGGCACTGCTGCCCCTCCTGCGGCTCTGAGGCCCCGTCCTCCGCAAAGATCTCAGCATCCAGGTCCTCCAACTCCTCCTCCAACTCCTCCTCCACCTTTCCATAATTCCGCTCGTCTGCGAGCTCGGTTATGTCAGACTCGGGGTCGGACAGGGTGGGGGAGGGGGTGGGGTCACTCATGCGCTCGCTCATGCACGTGTTCAGAATGGGGGTGCTGGAGCAGCCGGAGACACGGGAACTGGGTTAGTACAGCTCACACACACACACACACACACACACACACACATTACCATATCATACACCTACACTACCGTTTCGAATCACCGTCCAAAAATCTGGAAATGTATAAAATGCTTCTAACAGGACGGTAGCACTCAGTCTCAACCTAACAGGCTGCAAATTAGCTATACAGCTTCAAGAACTAAGTTAAAACTGCAATATTTTGTCCTCCTCCTACCCCTGTAACTCATTTTGTGTTTTTGTATCCCATGTGAATTCTGCCCTGTCTTTAGTATGTTCAGTTTGTTGTGAACCTAGTATTTTGGGATCAATGTCTTCATTCTCTGTTTCCACAGAGAAGAATAAGAGGCGAGTCTATTTTGGCTCTAAAAAGAATAATAAAAAGAAAACAAGAACAGTGGTGTGATTGCTGTCTTACAATTATTAGATAACGGTCTTATTTTAGTGTCTAGTTTATGCTAGTGTCATTCAGTTATTAGATAATGGTCTTATTTTAGTGTCTAGTTTATGCTAATTGCATCTACACTTAATTTGTTCAAATTAGGATATAAAATAAAAAATTTTGTGAGCTTCCAAACTGTTGAAAGGTAGTATACACACTCAAACACAATCTCATACACACAACCATAGATATACACTGTCAAACATAACATTCAAACCCTCTTAGATATAAACATACAGTATCACCCTCTCTCATACATTCTTTTGGCTATACAAAATTTAGCCCTATCCAAAGCTACCAGCAGAAACAACATCAATTAATAAACTATGCATCTCCATACATGGGGAGATGACAGGGGTTTATGCACGCACCCCCTCTTAAATAACAATAAGTCGCTTTCAGTTTTGGGGGGTTATTTTTCTTAAGGGTGGCGAGGCCTGAAAAAATATACTTTTATTTTTCTGAAAATTAGAGCTCTGTAGAGTCAAAGTATCTAGAAAATAGCTGGAAAGTCAAACTGAACGCCCAGAAGTGCATCACTGCACTTCTAATATTTCATTTCTTACACTTTCACATACACAGTCATTCTCAGACACAAACTCAAACATACTTATTCTCAGTCTCTCTTTCTCTTTCGCTGCTTCTCAACAAAAAGCCAAGCTAAGATCACCTGGGTTTTTTCAGAAAACGATTCAGTGCATTTGGTCGTCTTCTGTGTATTTTCAATTGTAAGTCAGAATTGAATTTTTACAAACTGTCGCAATAATTTATCGTATAAAAGTCCTAATTGAAACTTTGACTTTCTCCTGGGCAAAAAGTTGCATATAGCTTGAGGCTCCATTCAAACTCACATCTACTAAGCACAATGCAGTTTTACGAGGTGAGAGAAAAGGCAGAAGCTCAGCTGCTGCATCTCAAAGCAGTGAGGTGCATGCCACATACACACACACTTGACTGTTCGGGTGCTGACCTGCCGACAAGACGGAACCAAGGAAAGCGGTCATAGAAAGGGTCCCCGCCGGTCAGAGTGTGGTCAGAGTCCTCCATGGTGCTGCTGGGGACTTCTGCTGCACGATCATACATTTCTCTCATCAGGTCCAGCCTCTGTCTGCAAAGAGCAGAGCCAAGCACTATTTATATATATATATAGGTCTGCTGCGTCAAGGAGAAGCATCATTGATTATGTTAAAAAGAGTAGTCACTTGTTTAACAAGGCAACATAAAAACATAAAATTAAACAGTAAACTACTTCAACAGTAATTTTATCTATCTGTCTAACTAACTGTCTATAGTATTTATATCCACCTTTCTCACTCTCTCATTTTGTGCATGTAGCATATGTAGCATTGTGTATTTAGTACTAAGCATTTTCAGAGTATTTCTGGAGTGCTTTATTTTGACTTTTACTATATTTTATATTTTTGTGTCTGTGCAGTCATTATATACGCAATTTCCTCTGGGATCAGTAAAGTTTTCTGATTCTGATAAACTGGACAGCTCAGCCTTTACCATTTAGGGCACTGATAAAATAAAATCTAATTTACACAGTTTTCCAAACAGCTTATCAGACTTACCAGAGTTGCAGTGAAGGTGAGGCTAATGTAATTTAAAAATAATGGAAGCTTATACTCCTAATGTCATCACCCAGTAGCTCAATAACACTTACTTATGTGGTTTCTGAAACTGTATTACATCATTTTATCTAGAAAAATAGCCTTTATTCAGGCTTCAAAATAGATGTTACACCTGTTTAGCTATGAGATATATCTTAGTCTTTATATATGTGTTTTATGCAATATTGCATGAACAGAGAGTGTAAGGCCTGTCACCATACCGCAGCTTCTCTAAGGTCCAGTAGTGTGTGGCTCCGTTCTTCTGATCCTGGACCTCCACGGCTACGATGGTACGAGGGAAGGGTCGTTTCTCGCGGTCCTTGGCTATACTGGGGGGCAGGAGGTCCGGAGGGAGTGGAGAGTAGAGGGTGTCCGTCAGCAACACAAACTGGAACTGAACCTGGAGGGGAAATGCACAACACATAATCCTGTATGTCAGTACCACCAGAACTGGCAGAGAGAAGGGAGACACTTTATTGTTCACCAGTGCAAGTAATTGTAATTTTTTAAATGCTCAGGGAACTTCCATTCCTTCCATTAACTTTAACGTTAACGGCTTATGTTGTTAAATTATTTCAACTCATTATGCTGCATTTAAGTCTTGTTACACTGTAGCACACTACTATATGTCTGATTTTAATACATATTGTAAGTTGTCGCTGAGTACTTTGAAAGGTGCCTACAAATAAAAGATTATTATTAATATCCTTCTGTAAATAAAGTCACATGTGAACACACCACAGCACACAGTGTGAAAAGTGTGAAGTTCTTTCTCTGTATTTAACCAATTCACCAAGTGAAGCAGGGGGGCGCCACCAATGAGGGGCGTCCGGGGAGCAGTGTGTGGGGACGGTACCTTCCTCAAGGGAGCCTCAGTGATGGCACTAGCAGGTAGGATTCAAACCCACAACCTTCTGACTGCAGGGCCCTAACCACTAGGCCACCAGCTGCCCTAGTTGTTAAACGTTTCAAGGTTATTTTAAAAAATGTGTACCTTGTGTATTTTGTGTATTTACCTGTGTATTTTGGTGTGTAAATGACTGTTTCTATATTTTTTGGTATTCTATATTATTTGGTATAAGTTTGGTATTCATTGTGGTTAGGCTGAGCTGGAAATAAACTTTTAACAGTATTTGGAATATTATTAAAATCATTTTACTTTTACAGTTTAAGTATCCAACATGGATATATTAATTTCTAATAACTACTAATCTTTCGCAACTCACTTTTAGCTGGCTGGCTAAACTAGTCTTAGCTAAAGCATGTTTGTATTTTTTGTCGTTTTAAAACAACAAGTAATGCAGCACTTTGTCTGTTTTTATGTTCTGCTGCAAACTAGGGTTCGCCTATTGTACTAAGGTAAGCTTTCAAGGTATGCTGATGTTTAAGCAGCCCAGAAATAAACCCATTTTTAGAGTTACTAAGGTTTTCTTTCTGCAGGGTGAATGTGTCACTTATGTAAAATACTATCATTTGGAAATTGATTTTTTTTCAATGTGTGTGTATATATACACACACACACACACATTTCATACTCTCTTTAATCCTGCACTTTCTTGTGTAGTCGTGTGGTGTCTGGTTTTTGTTCTCTTTGTTGTTTCTGTTTTTGTTCTTTGTTTTGCAGGGAAATCTTCCAGGGAAACATAAGCTGTTTTCGAAAAGTGCACTCGTTCACTCGCTCACTCATTTACTACATAGTGTTCGCTATATCTTGTAGGGGGGTTAACTAGTGAACAAGGGGAGGTGACGTTTAGTTAATTTCGGACACCTGGATGTTATGTTTTTACTATCTGTTGCTTAAATAGTGCGTCGGATCCTAAACTAGCTTGCTAACTTTCCGGAGATCTGGATCCAATTCGAGCATTAATTTTGATAATACTTATCAAGATGCTGCTGCTGAGATAGAGGAGAAGACGTGATGCCATCAGGGCAAGGCCCCTGAGACGAATTTTGCTCATCAGACATAATCAAATGCCAATGGTAAATATCGTGATAGCACCGAGCAGCTAATGTTAGCGTTGTGTGCGTTCATGTAGTGTACAGTGTCTGGACACTAGATGTTGGCTTGTCGTCACGCGGCGATTTTGTAATGCACTAGTGGGTGAAACTGACAGTTGGAATTTCGAACAACACTACAAAATGGCTGATTCACTACATAGTGCCCTACATAGTGAACGAGTGCACTTTTTGGACACTGCTGAAGTAATAAAATTGCCCTTCACTGGAAGTAAGTTGCTTATCTCAAACCCTGAAAAACAGGTGTGCCCCAATGCTTTTGTCTATATAGTGTAGTTAAAAGTAATAGCAGCAGCCAGAAAAAAAAATCTATTTAAGGGCTCCAAACATGTCTTGACTACATTTGAGATTATGTAAATTAGAGTTGTGTATTTGTAAAGTACAGAAAATTTAGTATATAGTTAATCATCATGATCACAATGTGGTGATATTACTGGCATATATTTTGTATATCAGGCAGCCCCTTGGCATCCTTGTAGGACGGAGTTCCCTGTGCTGGCTCTCTGTAGTGGGGAAAAGCTGTGGTTGGATCTGCTCCAGTGCTGGCACTCCACCTCTATTGTTTATGACACGGGTGCCAAGTTTTTTTTATTTATTTTATTGTTTCCTGAAATTACACTCCTCTTTGGCTAGGCTGGATGGTTGGACTGTTCCCAGTGCTTTTTGTTTCATCAAGGAGGAATTACACAGAAGAAGTGTTTCAGCATTAGAGTTTACACAAAACATTAGAAAGGATTACTTTTTCTGTCCTTAGGAGTCAGCAAGTTTCTCCTGTCAAAATGAAAATGTTGCAGTTTAGGAGCCTGTGGTTAGGTTGCTTTTTAAATTTAAAAAAATCAACTAATATGTCTGGGCTTGTAACTCCGTCACTGAGGTTAACTAGACTGACGAATTTCTAATAATGGAGCTATTGTTCAAAAGTAAAATTTGTTTGCATCACTGGAAGACAGGAAACTGGCACACGAGAGCACCTGTAAACTGTACTAAGCAAGAAAATATTGTGATAGACGTCCCCCAGCCCTTTTGATAACAGCCACATGTCTGCTGTTGAAAAATGAAGTAATGCATGAACACACCACAGCACACAGTGTGAAATTCTTTCTCTGCATTTAGCACATTCACCAAGTGAAGCAAGGGAGCTGCCACCAACGAGGATCGCCCAGTTAGCAGTGTGTGGGGACAGTACCTTGCTCAAGGGTGCCTCAGTGGTGACACTAGCAGTACTGGGATTTGAACCCACAACCTTCTGATTGCAAGGGAAACTCCTTAACCACTAGGCCACCAGCTGCCCCAAAGGTTTCATCTCTCCATTGGGGAATCGAATCACAGTCTCCCACGCAACAGGTGGGGGAAATTGCCACAATACTAACGAGGAGTGGAAAATGGAGGTTTGAACCTCAACTTTGTGGTCAACGAGTCCACAGGCAAGTGTTTTACTCCCTAGGCTACAACCACCCCTAAGAGCTATATGAAGAAATGTAATGATGTACTTGGCATTTAGTTAACTACACTGCTAGCACCTTGCAGTCATGTGGCTGTGTGGATTGTCTGATGGTGCTATATATAAATCATTAAGTACCCTGAAAACATTGCCAATTTACATGTCATGGGTAAACTATAAATATTAATCATACAAATTAATGGAAAACACATGTATCTGCGGCTGCTTCTTTGCAAGAGTCCTTTTTATTTGCACTATTTAAATAAGGTTACTTTGATTAACGTGAACAATTACTGTACTTAATTATTATTATTAGTAGTAGTAGTAGTAGTATTGATATAAATATTAATAAAATTATTCTTTTATTTTATATTATTATTAACATACTTTTTGTTGGATTTATTTTTTTCTTGTTTCTGTGTGTGTGTGTGTGTGTGTGTGTGTGTGTGTGCAATCCTCCAGAATTGGTAAAGTTTTCTGATCCTGATAACAAAAAGAATCTTGTCTTGCCTGGTTATGATCAGTAAAGAGGACGAGAGATGTCAAAATATTGTTATTAAGGTTTAGTTTTAAATTTTCTCAGCAATGACAATATTTTTAAACCAAATATGTTTTTTCGTCTCTCCCACTAGTCATCGGCGGTTCACGCGCTCCAATAGTGTAACAGCGGCAGTGCAGGCGGACCTGGACACCCCAGATTACTCCCCGGTCGATTCTCCGGACGTGAATGTCCTGCCCACGGTCTGCCTGTCCCGGCAGTTCTCTCGAGACGCAGCCACTTCCACCGTCAGCATTCAAGGCTCAGGGAACCACTACCACGCCTGTGCCTCAGACGACTACGACGACGTGGGCTTTGACCCCTCTATCCTGCCCCCGCCGGACCCCTGGATCGACAGTGTGACAGAGGACCCGCTGGAGGTGGTCAGCCGTTCAGTGTGCCAGCGAGATGGCCGCTGGTTCCTCAAGCTGCTGCAGGCTGAGGCTGAGCGCATGGAGGGCTGGTGCCGGCAGATGGAGCGTGATGAGCATGAGAACCAACTGCCTGATGACAGTGAGTCACTGCAGAAATTTTTAATGCTCTAATGCCTGAATTATAACACAAATATCTTCTTGTTAGACTTTTTTCATAATCAGTTATTTATGTAAACTGTTATTTAACTGACTAAACATTCTTTTTTTGTTCCTCTTTTTTTCACCACTCATAGCACTCAGGTAGTTTCTTTTTATGGAGTACTAAAACAATAGAGGCCATACTGCCACCTACATTTTCTGTTGTGAACTGCAGTCTGTCAGTGTGATCATGTGTATCCTACCTAAGAGCACTTCATTTAAATTTAATGATGCACTATGTGAATCAGTGAAAATCTACGACCAAATCTACAATTTAATGGTAATGCTGGGACTTTAAGGGTTATCATTATTATTGTATTATTGTAGTAATGGACATTTGATACTTATTTATTGAAATTTCTTTGGGAAACTTATAAAAGTCTTATTGTGAAACAATGAGTGTAATAACACAATACAATTGCATAATATAGTTAAGTAAATGTAATTTGCTAAATGTGTGTTTGTGTACTTAAAAAAAATATGTAATTGTGTAAATACATGCATAATTGTACAAAATTGCACTATTCATTATAATGAATGAATCATTATTTATGTTTATATACACATTCTCTACATACAGGTTTTGGACGTTTGCCTTTTTTCTGTGTGTTTCTATGAAACAATGACAAAAACAGCAAATTATTGTGTGCATCATATAAATGTCATGGGACTTTGTAGAATGGATTATGCTTACTCATCTGCTTCATGATGCGTGTGTGTGTGTGTGTGTGTGTGTGTGTGTGTGTGTGTGTGATACAGTTCTAGGGAAGATTCGGAGTGCGGTTGGTAGTGCCCAGTTACTGATGTCTCAGAAGTTCCAGCAGTTTCGAGAGCTGTGTGAGGAGAACCTGGTGAGCGCCACCTCCCAATGTGCAGATAGTACATTGTCTCCTCATGTGTTCAGAAAAAGTGGACACCTTGGACGTTTTGACGTTGGAACCATGCCAATATTTCAAAAACCGTAGGAGGAGAAGAGGCGCTATAAAATTCAGCTATAAAAGAATTATAATGATGTATTACTTATTAATGTCTTCTCATTTGAATAAGACTGAGGCTTGTTATATAAATTAGCCTGCAGAATGTTATTGTTATTGCCTTCTGTTATTTTAATCTTAGCATTTGGTATGCTAAATATATTTGAAATTAGGACATTACATAGAAACTTCATGACCATTGTGATAGATTCAAGATATAAAATGTTATCATCAGACAACTTAAACCTAGTGATGAGCGTATTTGACTTGTGCCTATGTGTCTCTTTCTTGATCTTCCAGAACCCGAACGCTCACCCCCGGCCGGTTGCTCAGGACCTGGCTGGTTTCTGGGACATGCTGCAGTTGTCCATCGAAAACATCAGCTTGAAGTTTGACGAGCTGCACCAACTCAAAGCCAACAACTGGAGACCCCTCGACCCCCCTGAGAGAAAGGTACAGTGGAGTCGCACCACTCTCAAGCGGCGTGAGTTTGGAAAATAAGAGTCCGGCCCAGAGGCCGAGAGAAAAGTCATGATGGGTATGCCGAGGGGCGTGGGGGAACTCCATGACTTTATTAATTCATGTGCATGCTACAATCGCTGCCACAGTGTTGGAGTGTCAAACATTTGCATTCAGTGTTAAGGGACTTGGCAACACTGAGCTTTTTATGCAGTCACTACATACAACATTGTACTGTATTACTGTGCTTTGATATCATTGATGGTTGGGAGATGAGCAAGTCTTGGCAAATCCTCTTAAAGCGAAAAATGAGTTTTACACAATTTCCCCCTTTATCTTATATGCAGTAAGGCATTTCTGGTGTCTGAAGTTTGCTTATTTAGTTTTGCATTAGAGCTAAAAAGTAATCTGAAAATAGTGATCTTAAGTGCATAGTGTGTGCATGTGTGACTCTGCTTCATCCATCAGAAACTGAATCAGGAGTGAAGCTGCTGGAATAGAGCACATAGAAAAGCTGCTCTACAAACACTACTGTACTCACAACACATACGGAGGAGTTTCTTATTTTTACACAGCTCACACTGCAATAGTTCAGAAAAGTTTACACACACACACACACTGCCACAAAGTGCACAAACAGTAGAAAGGGAAAAAGGGAAAAGCGGTCTCTTATTTTTTTTCCATGGCTGTAAGTATAAGTGTGGCGAGAGAACAAGTAACTCACGACAGCACTGAGTTCTCCGAAAAATAGCACAATAAGCTAAAAGCTTAAGCTAGCAAGCCAGTTTCCTGGCAGTCTTGATACTTTTTCGCAATTTGGCTCCTTTTCTTTGGGAGAAAGTGTAAAACAAAAAATGTCGTGATCAGTAAAGAATCTCTGCTTTTTGTAAATATTACTATGTTTTATGATGCATTTGTATGGTTAATTTTTGGTATTGTAGTGAGAGAACTCTGATAAATGAAATTGGAAAAAACAATATAAAATTATGAATCCTGTCAAGTCAATGATGCTGAGGAATATAATGCTGAGCTGTAGAAGCAGTGTTTAGTGCATGCAGTTTCCATAATGCTAACTGGTGGAGTATTGATGTTCTGCATGTGACGTCACTTCCCCCCCGCGCCGATAAGGACGTCCATGCTGGATGGCAGAAGTGAGTTAGGGGCGATGGGACGGAAAGTGTTTTAGTAGTTTAAAAGAGATAACAGGGATTCACAGACATAATAAAATGGTTATTTCGTGCTGTG
>JBBPCY010000001.1:17610016-17623160 GCA_037974405.1 Brachyalestes nurse
GAGAGAGAGGAAGAGAGAGAGAGAGAGAAAGAGAGAGAGAGAGGAAAAGAGAGAGAGAGAGAGAAAGAGAGAGAGAGAGAGAGAAAGAGAGAGAGAGAGGAAAAGAGAGAGAGAGAGGAAAAGAGAGAGAGAGAGAGAGAGACAGAGAGAGAAAGAGAGAGAGAGGAAAAGAGAGAGAGAGAGAGAGAGAGAGAAAGAGAGAGAGAGAGGAAAAGAGAGATATCTCTCTCAGATATCTGTATTACACAGTTCATTTTAGTTAAGCTTGCTGACATGCTTTGATTACAGTATGTTGTAATGGATCTCTTTTGGCTTTTTTTCTGTGAGGCATTTCTACTTGCTGCGATCACAACTGGATTATTTTATGCTTTGCTTTCTCTTTTCATCCTCTGTTTCGGCCCAGTTATTTCAGGACCAATCTGTGCTGCTGGCTCGTTGTCCTGCACCTCCACCTCCACACAGCGCCCCTCATTTACAAACCATTACTCAGTTCTGCTCAGATGAAGCACATCCCTATATTCTTTAAGGCCTGGTTAAACTTAATCATTAGGTTAACAAGCTCCTTTCCTTCTAAATGATGATCCGCTGATTTCGGGGGGATTTGTTCTGGAAGGTGAGGCAATAACTGTCAGGGCACAAACGCCAAGAGTCTCCTGAATTAGTGGAGAATAATCACCAAAAATTGCTTTGCATATTCAATCACTTTGAAGAGTGCCAAAGTAAACAAATGCACACACACAAACAGAGAGCAAAAGAGAGAGAGAGAGTGACAGAGAGTGCAATAGAGAGAGAGAGGGAGAGAGTACAAGAGAGAAAGAGAGTGTAAGAGAGAGAGAGCACGAGAGAGAGAGCACAAAACTTTTAAATGCACGTTACATCTCATCAAATTTCTTATCAAGGAAACAATCAAACAGTTATCAAAGCAGAATATCAAAACGATCACCTTCAAAACCCACAACCCAATTCACACTTTTCCAATTTTACTAACATATTCCTCACAAAAGAGAAAAAATATTAGAAAAAAAACAAAATTGCCTAATGTTTTGTATTCTTTAGTAATATCATACCTATAAAGGTCTCTCTGCCCTTCTCATATGACCTGCATTAAAATGCATGTTTAAGCTAATTAATGACAATAGCTGAAGAGGCAATTAAATGGCACTGTTTTCGCGTGTCAGTGGCACTTGAACACACTCCATTAGCTTTGATGTGTGAGGATGTGCATGGATTCTGTGAGCTGTCAATCCACATCTGCTCGCACGAAGACTGGAGTTTAGCGGAGCGATCTTCAAATTAACACATGCCTGTTCACCATTACCATCTACAGTCTTTGAGGAGTGCTGCGCTTTCACCAGTCTTATGATTTCAGCTGTACTATATGGGGCAGTTTCAATTTAAAAAGCATTAGAAGACACACTAAATGGCAGTCTTTCTCTATATTTACATTTACATTTACTGCATTTGACAGACGCTTTTATCCAGAGCGACATACAAGAAAGCTTTGTTGTCTAGAAGAAATCATGTCCCTCACAATAATAAACCCAGTTTACATTAAGAGCTGATAGTACAATTAGATTTTACCAGTGGTGAAGTTACTTGTGAAGCATTGTGCTTTTTCCTGTACCAATCATGGGCCAGTCCTGGGAATTTGTTTGGTTATATGTCTCAGAAACTTGTATGTTAAGGTACTTATCTGGGCAGTAAGCATTAAAAAAGCACCAATGTGAGAATAAATACAAATAAACAATATACTGTGATTTGATGTGTGTGCGTGTTAGCTTAATCATTTCTAAACCTTTCTTCAAGAAAAACCAGTACTTCCAGTTACAATCCAATACCTGGTTTATCCCTTTAATAATCAAAGGTTCAGCAGTTTTCAGGCACAACAGGAAGCAAAGTGCCTAAAACCTTCTTTCTAGTGACAAAAAACACATGGCCTCAAGTGGCTTATTGCTTTCATAAAACAGTAGACAGCATAAAATATGATCAAAAACAGGTACACACACAGCTCTGGACCCCTGCAAAAACGTTCAGTTTCTCAGGTTTAATCTTTAATAGGTGCAAGTATTGAACTGAACAGCTTTGCCTTGGTTTTATAAGAACTGCTGACAATATTTCTTCAAATTTCCAAATGAAAATATTGTTCTTTAAAGCATAATTTTAAAGGAAATTACATCAAAATAAGAGAAATGATGCAGTGTTTCTTCAGAACTTGAAGAAAACAAATCTCTTGTTCACTCTTAAACAAAATGGCAATAATTATCTTTGACGTACTTCTAGTAGTGTTTTGCCATCCAACTGGTCACATTGCAAGAGGAGAGTGTTGATTACAGCAGTTTTTTATACTTTTCCTCAGTAAATAAGATGTGATTCAGGTGATCACTTGATCAGTTTTTTTTTGTCTTAGAATAATCAACATATCACAATATAGCGATGTATGATGCAAAACATTACAAAAATACAATAAAAATACATTTTTATTGGCAAAACTAAATAATGGTGTTGTTCATAACTTTTATCACACTGGGGCTAAACCTTAAACCACTCCCATCTCCCCATGTAGATTACAGTACTCCGGCTAGTTGAGATATATAAAGCATAAATATATCAATACATATCAATAGTAAACATTTTTCAGTTGATATTACTTAAACATGCTTTCCCACTCTTCAGACTCACATGGGCTTCTCTACCTCACCGCTAATGAGGCACTTTGGCAAACTCCTCAGTAGTGGTGCAGTTTGTGATGGTGGCGCTAAACCTAAGAAGAGGTTGGCGATTGCTCCCGTTTTCAGTAGCTCTGAAGCATTCAACAAAGTGTCTCATTAAACAATATTGTGCTGATAAATGTTTATTAACCTGTTCTTCGGCTAAGAGAAGTGAGGGCTAGCAACAGCTGTTATCGAAAAATTAAAGGCTGTTATCGAAAATTAATAATGGCATCAGCTTCTATGTTTTTGGACTTGTCAGTGTTCCTGGTCTTTATTAAAATAGAGTTCGCTTCTTAAGGTTGTTTTCTCACATGCTGCTCTGTCTGCACCACTTGTGTGAACATGAGCCCGATTCTAGTTTGGACTTCTGATTGCGGCTGGACGAGAGACTTTCAAACATCTGCACTACCCTATGTATAAAACTATAAAACGATGTATTTGCACTTTGGTTATGTAATTATAAGCCCAAGAATGGACTTGCACCCACATACATATCAGCACTGATCAAGCAGCATGTCACCTCTTGTCCTCTCAGGGCTTCAAGCACTGCTCGTCTGGAACCTCCGTTGCTCAAAAGAAGAGGAAGGCATGCGTCAAGTCTCTTCTCAGTCTTGGCCCCCCTGTAGTGGAACGAACTCCATCTTCCGATCAGATCTGCGGAGTCCCTCGCTGTCTTCAAGCCTTGTCTGAAGACCCACTTCCACCTTACTGACTAATTATGCCTCTCGTTTCTGCTTGTTTATTTCTTCTTTCCCATTTTCACTTAAGAAAAAAAAAGTTACTTTCATCTCCATGCCTTCCTTACTTTTGCCTTAACCTCTGACTTTTCTTGGGCAGTAGTTGTTTAGGAGTGCTCAGCCTGCAGTAACTTGGTTGAATAGCCGACATTGATTTAAGTTTAGCTTTACATATTTGAGAAACTGATGTGGACTACTTGAGCACTGATTTTCGTTGCTCTGGATAAGAGTATCAGCTAAAAGCCTGTGGGCTAGCGTTTCTTTGTTTATATTTCTATTATAAAATTATGGATTATAGAAAACAAGATGGCCGCTCGGCTGCTAAAAAAGGTCTTTGCACAAAAAGCGTTATTATAAAGTCATTTTTTATTCTTTTGAGAACTAATTTTGAACATAAGTTCCCAAGACCCGTGGCTATGGATTTCCAGTGTTTTCAAGCCAATGTTATGTAACTGGACAATAGGAATCGCTGATATCTAAGTCTGTTCCACACAAGCATTACACCCACCCCTGATTTTGTATTATTTTTCTCTTTTTCAAATAACTTGGCATATTTTACTTTTCTGGCACACGAATCGTCTTGGCTTTGAAATTAGTCCATCTGCAAACAATTATAACTTTGTATGACTGAATGATGATGTTTTAAAATTGGTTATAAAATTTAAAGATGGCTGACACATTAGGCAGGCTGAACTCTTAACAGGTTTAATAATTATATAACTGTAAAAAACAAGCAACCACTGGAGAGTTTCCTGTCCATGGTGGACCATAATATTTAATTTCTTTTCTTAAGGCCGCAATTCTTAACTGTAATAATGCTCCAATGCCCTGCCATTAGATGTTATGTCAGGATTTCTTTAAAAATGGTGCTTGTTATACTTAGACGAGATAAGTGTCATCATCAAGGACAAAGAGTGTCCACCTTTTCTGTGAAGCCGTGACATTAGAATATCACCCTGTGCAGATGTCCACTCACCCACCGTGGTCTGTTAAAACGCCTTAAGGAACAAATGTGTGGAGCAAAACAAGCACACTCCTTTATCTGTGTAAGGTAATCATTTTACCTCACTGGCTGGGCAAAAAAACAGAGGTTATCAGAATAAACAGCTGATAGGTAATGTTGCATATCCCACTCACATTTTCTTTGGAGCAACAGGACAGCAGCTCCAAACTGAAGATTAATAATAAAAGTAAAACAAAAAATAAATAAATAAATAAAACAAAATGAGAACCACCATAACTGGGCCAACTGCAAAGAATGTCTGTGCTTTTTTTTAAATACAGTAAATGCAGTAATTAAAAATTAAAAATATACAATTGAAACAAGTACGAACAAAGAGGGATGAAAAAATCTGATTGTGAATGTGAAGTTTTTTTTAGAAATCTCTTTATAAAACTGTTTTAGTTTCTGATTCTAATGATTTAATTATTCATAATAGTGACTAAATAATGCATCATAGTTACTGAATAATTGTAAGAGTTAATGAATAATTCATAGTAGTCATTTATTATGCATAGTAGTTACTGAATTAATAGTAGGTATTGAATAAATTCATAGTAGTTGCTGAGTAATTTATTACCACTGTAAAGCATCAATGTATTATACACCCTTGGATACAAGTACAAAGTGTAACTCAGATTCAGAGACAGAGAGACGGGGAGAGAGACAGCGAGAGAGAGACAGAGAGCCAGAGAGAGAGAGAGAGAGAGAGAGAGAGAGAGAGAGAGACAGAGAGAGACAGAGAGAGAGAGAGACAGAGATAGAGACAGAGAAAGAGAGAGAGACAGAGAGAGAGAGAGAGAGAGAGAGAGAGAGAGAAAGAGAGAGACAGAGAGAGACAGACAGACAGACAGGCAGAGAGAGAGAGAGATGTTAGCAAGTGTCTCCTGATGAGATTCTAGAAAGTGGGTATTTATTGAGTTGCCATGGCAGCCCTGACCCATGTTCTTTTATGCTCATAATTAGGTGTTTAAAAATAGGAGTTTATATAGCTGGAATACAGGAGTTAATAATACCTAAAACCTGCACAGATTGCACCTAACACACACAACACAGTTTTCGGAGCTTAAAGCAATGACAGATGCAGAATAAGATACTATGCTTTAGATATTGTGATTTGTCTCAGAAAACTATATATATATATATATATATAGAGAGAGAGAGAGAGAGAGATAGATAGATAGATAGATAGATAGATAGATAGATAGATAGATAGATAGATAGAGGCTTATTTTTACAATTGATTGAGTAACAATTGACACTATTTGTAAGAGCAAACATTTTATTTTAATTAATAAATATGTTTGATGTTACAAATTGTGTATATTGTTACTGAATCAGTTGAAAAATAATCCTATTATAATAATCCTGTTACCTTCAGCCTCTCGATGGCTTCCTCGCTGGCGGGGCTGAACATGATGCGGTCGTGCAGGCTGGTGATCGAGCCAGCCCGGCTGGACAGGGCCGACAGAGACGGGGATGGACTCATCCCTGTCATGGCATTGGTCACTGTGGAAAGATCACCCCTTTGACTTACAGCCCGGAGACTACTTACATTTGTCTTGTAATTGGACAAATCTGACCCGGATGTTTTGGAAAAAAAAGAGAACGGGAGCACAAGGCCGGAGAAATATGGGAAGAAGTGGAAGTTAGAGAAAAGGATAATCATGGACACAGGGAAGGGGCGGGGAAGAGTATAAAGCGTAAGAAAACTGTATGTAATTATGTAATTACAGATACACTTAATAGCAGAATGAAGCAAAACAATGGGCATAAATTTGAGGGCTCTTGAATAGTCAGTGAGGAGGCAATGCGTTTATGTTATATATATGCAAATACAGGCACATAGACACATAGCTGTGTTTTTTAAATATTGTTTGAAATATTTCAACATTTATTTTTTTCAAAATAATTAGTAGTCACTAGTGTATGCCTCAAATTCATTTCAGCATTGTAACCATGCCTGAGCCATGAGCATAGAAACGTGCTGTCCATGAGGCTGCTAGAGCAAGAGGGCAAGGGCCAAGCCAGGTGCAGACCAGTACACCTCACATTATAAATTAAAATGAATCCAAAGCATCTGTAATCAGCAGAAAAACCCTGGAGCACCACAAACTCCCCTTCCCCCACAAACACACTGGAACAGATCTGTTCACTTTGGCAGAGTGTAGGACTGTGGTGTTCCAGAGCAAACTGCTTCAGCCTTAGTAAGCTGCAAAGCACTGGGGCATCGAAAAAATACACACATTTCAGAGCGGGGATTCCAGGCCCGGTAGCTCGATATGCTGAGGGAAAGAGAGAGAGGAAAAATATACATTCCTCAGATGTAATCATAAATGTTTCACTGGTACTCAGATTACCGATATCACTAGCCGGCCTTACCACAATTTCCCCCTTGCCACAAATGTACTTCATCAATCAATACATATCTGGCAGAAGTTTGACACTTTAGTTTTACACTCATGGAACAGACCTTCAGGGACCTTCAGCATCTTCCCACGCTTTCCTCAAAATTGTGATGTACATCACACTGCTAAATCATGTTTAAATTATCTTTAAATTATGTCACATTTGTCCATATTATCTTCGTAGAGAACAGTCTAAGACAGGGGTGTCAAACTCCGGTCCTGGAGGGTCGGTGTCCAGCACAGTTTGATGGTTCTCCTCCTCAAACACATTCACTAAACCTGATAATTAACTAGTGAGGAGAACCTGGAGTTTCTGAGCAGGGAAATCACCAGAACCTGCTGGACCACGGGCCTCCAGGACCAGAGTTCAACACCCCTTCTACAAGAAAACTGTTCTAAATCAAGCCTATCTGATCTGTGTAATATAATGACAAGGTCTGAGGCAAGTACGAGACACTTTAAACCTGCATTTAGACATCATGATGATTTAGAAGATTTAGACACACCTGTTGGCCACACTAGCCTCATAGTTCCAGTTCAAAACTAAAACTAAACTTCATTTGCATTCTTTGAGATGACATTTCCATCAGAGAATGTGTACTCACATGTGCCTGTTTTTTAGGGCAGTTTCAATATCCTGTACAGTTTATAGCATTTCTAGACCCGGCATACCTGATCTAACTCATGGATGTTTTGATATTTACGTTACATTACGTTTAATTAGCAGGCGCCGTGACTTACAACATGAACAAGATGAATATTTAGCTGATGAGCTGGATTAAGTGAGCTGGGACACGGAACGCATGAAAAAAGTGAGAAACTACAACAGTGGTTCCACGAGGGCTGGTCACTCACTTTCAATGATGTCCCCAAGCCCCTGGGCGTAGAGGAGGTCCTTCAGTCGAGCCACTTCCTCCTTCAGCTCGCGGACTAACCGGTTGTTCGGGTCTTCATTGATGACGGCATTGCAACGGATTTGTTTCGCTCTGTCTGCGTACCTGAACATAGCAGATAAATAAGGGATAAGGAATTTATTCAGATTTGGTCATGACATTTTTTTGGCAGAAACAGGAGATTTAATGGTTTTTAATGGACTATTATAGCCTTACCTGAGGGTGCTGAGGGTCTCATCATAGTTGATATCTGCAGGACTGAGAGCTGCTACCATGGCAGTGCGTGAATTTCCACCTAATCAAACACAACACAATATGTGAATATACAAAAGTATCCAAAGAAACAACTTGAAATGTTAAATTTTGACAAATTAAACCATTAAACCATATTAAACCATATTTTAAAGGTATTTAAATAAATGATATAATAATTAAATAACATGGAATACTTCATACCAAGGTTCTCCCTAAGCAACCAGGTCAGAACAGAGTCTCTGTAGGGGATAAAGCTCTCTGCCTTCTTCTTCTTTTTATTCTGCAGGAGAAAAACATCAGTATATGTTTTTGAACTCCATACAGATTATCTGCAAATATTTATTCTATTCAACTGATTCAGTGTCAGTTTTTACCTTGTTTGGTAGAGAGTCCTACAAATAAAGAAAAGGTAGGAGACATTTAACCTTCACATGCTGTCATCAATAGCAAATCAATGCAAAAACGCAATTTCTTATTTGACCTTTTCTGTACTTAAGTCAAATAAGTCCAATTTCTTACCATTTCAGCGAGGGCAGAAATCACTTTGCCAAGTGTCGTCAGGGATTTGTTAATGTTGGCACCTTCCTAGAAGCAGAAAAATTGTCAGGTCATTTCACAGTCAAAGGAATGTATTTCTTTAACGATGAACTGACAAAGTCACTGTCACTTCAGGCTGACTGTAGGAGCTTCTTCACCTTCAGTCTGGTCCCTTTGGCTCCAGTTGAATCAGCTCTTTCACTGCCTGCCAAGTCCACCAGGCTGATTTTGCTGACCTGCAAGTGAGAAACGCTGCATCTCAGCCAAATGATTTACTCTAATGCAGAGCAAATTGCGTGGTGCATCCATATCTTTAGTGCTTGTCTCAGTGCTGTTCTCCTGCTTTTACATTTCAGGTAGCAATTCCCTGCAAATAATGAAAGCGTCACCAGGACAGACTCCTTTAGAATCTTGTTGTAGGATGTACCTTTTCAGAGGTGTTATCTGTGTCACTGTCATGCCGCTTCTGTGTAAAGATGATGTTGAAGACAGCATGCGAGCGACTACTGGTCTCATTCATGTTGGTAGCTGCCACCGTTCTGTGTACAAAAAAATGGTTTGGATATTCTCATTTTATCTAGAACTATCAAGAACTAACCAAGGAAACAGCTATTCTCATTTTATCTAGAGCCATCAAGAACTAACCAAGGTAACAGACATTCTCATTTTATCTAGAACTATCAAGAACTAACCAAGGAAACAGCTATTCTCATTTTATCTAGAGCTATCAAGAACTAACCATGGAAACAGCTATTCTCATTTTATCTAGAGCTATCAAGAACTAACCATGGAAACAGCTATTCTCATTTTATCTAGAACTATCAAGAACTAACCATGGAAACAGCTATTCTCATTTTATCTAGAGCTATCAAGAACTAACCAAGGTAACAAATATTCTCATTTTATCTAGAGCATCAAGAACTAACCAAGGTAACAGATATTCTCATTTTATCTAGAACTATCAAGAACTAACCAAGGTAACAGATATTCTCATTTTATCTAGAGCTATCAAGAACTAAAAAAGCTAACTTCTGGTTTAGAGATTAGGTTGATGCCATTCATAGTAACTACAGTTCTTGATGACATAAAAGGGTCTGGATTATAATGATTTAGATTTTTTGTTTTAAACAATTAGAAGATGGAGATCTTTCTCTTTGGGTTTTCTTGCCTCGCTTTGTTTCCAGAGTCCATCAGGTCCTGGATGTCATTGTAGGACGTGACGGCCAGTTTGGACAGATCTTCGACATACGGCCCCATTAGTGGATGTTCCCGCACACGCAGGTTTCCTTTGTTTTTGGGGTTCAGTAGGTCACGCACACGCTCACAGTAGATCTCCATATAGCTCACCTGAACATACATTAAGTGAAATCAGAATTGATCTAAAATACAGAAACTGTGGACGAGAAACTGGTACTGTTACTGTGGTGCGGTTCTCACCTCCACGGAGTATGACATGTTGTTGTCATTATTGTCATTAAACTTGGTGAACAGGTCTTCACAGAGCTATCAGTGATACAAAAGACACAAGGGTTTCTAAAAAACATTTAAAATCTCAATAATTATAATTACAATTTAAGACAAATTACACTTTTCAGTCATGGTTTTGCACAATGTTTCTTTTTCATAGTCCTAGGAAGCTTTTCTTGCTTCCTCCACCTGTTTCTTTCCCAATCTTTAGGGAATTATTCCTGTTGAGTCTCCTTTTTGCTTTTCTTACTAATTTTCCAAAGCAGGTTCTGTTTTTGAGTCTTCCCAGTGTTTCCTCCTCATGATCTTAAGGAGGTTTTCCTAATACTATCTCCCTCAAAGACCCTCAATAGGGGACTGTATCCATATTTCTAGAAAACTACTTTGGGACAAAGTTGGCTGTAGAAAGCTCGGTACAAATTAAGCTGAACTGAACTGAACCAAAATAAGACTTTACCAGAGGTATGATGCCCTGCTGGTCTTTCTCCTGTTTGCCCATCATCGTGTAGGACTTTCCAGCTCCAGTCTGCCCGTAGGCAAAGATGCACACATTATAGCCTTCGAACGCATGCAGGAGCATCTCTTCCCCAATGTCTTTATACACCTGTTTCTGGCAGGCATAATTAATATCCTCGGGCTAAAACACACAAGCAGAGGAAAGACAAAAAATAAAATTTAAACACCAGATCAACAAAACATTCTTTGGTAAAAACTAATTATACATACACTGTATGTTATTTAATAACCAAGAAATCAATGTTATTTAATCAACCAAGAAGTTAGAAAAAAAGGTTGACAACTGACTGGTACCCGACATTATGATGATGAACAAATTGTAGAACAGAGTAAGTTAAAACTCACCGATGTGTGGGACCAGTAAGAATAATCAAAGTTGAAGCTCTTGTTCTCTTTTGGTTGCTTCGGGTTTATGATTGCTGGAAAATAACAAGCAAAGATTTCAACAAAACCATAGGAATTAATATCAAACAATATGTTGCATACAACTGGGAACTATACCACAGTATTCTGCACACAACAGGGGCTGAAAAATAGAAAGGTGCTGGTTTGAACATCCATCAAAGACCGCTTTAGTTCTCCATGAACTTATATTAATTCTCTTAGTTTTTTGTCGCTTCTTAAAAGAACAGTATAATCAATAATGCTAGCGCTTCTAACAACAAATAAAAGGTATTTATTGTCAATCAGAATAATAATAACTGCTGACCATTAGCTTTCATTAACTATACGTAACGTTAGCACTTCAGGATGAAACAGCCTATTCCAGTAGGTCCATTTAACAGGGAAAGTGTTTTGTCCCACTCCAGAGAACTCTCAAGGCACAGCAGGCCTGTAACAGCACAGCATTTTAATGCAGAGGCACAGAAGAAGGAGAAAGAAGCACTTCTGCAAAAACAACACCGCTGGTATAGGACGCACATAGTTCAGATCGTATTTCAGAAAAGTACTCATTCATCATCATTATCATTCACTATCCACTCCATTATAGACCTTATAGCCCATATACGGGCACATGTTTTGAGCTAGCCATTCTCAAGCCCTTGACCAGTAGTCAGTACTGGGTGGTAGTAGCCTAGTGGGAAAAACCCCTGCCTGTGAACCCGATGACCATAAAGTTGCAGGTTCAACCCCCCCCACTTTCTACCATTGTGTCCTTGTGCAAGACACTTAACCCTCAGTGTCTCCAGAGGGACTGTCTCTGTAACTAATGGTTATAACTCGCTCTGGATAAGGGCGTCAGCCAAATGCCACTTTACCACAGAGATTCTCTAGACTAGGTGGTAATGGTTCACTCTCAAACACACAGAGACATTGATGTGTGTAAAAAACCAACTACGCCACAGTGCCAGTATCACTGCTGTGGCAATAGCAGTCCTGCGGACAGAAACGGACCAATTCTAAATAGTGCAGAAAGGTGGTTGATCAATAGTACAGTAACGGTACACATATATAATGGATCTATAAGGCAGGTGAGCCCCAAGTGGTCAACTGAGCTGCTAACAAAGTGGATATTGAGTGTAAAAGACCAGGATCTATCCTGGGCCATGGTCGTACTTATGCAAACAACATCAAACCGTCTTTAATCTCAGATTAGTCTAGTGTGTTTAGGCATGTGTGTCAGATTGGTCTTAGAGAGCGTGATGCGTGCCATCCTTTGTGGGAATGAGGTCACTAACCAGCGCTGCCTCCGCTAACAGGCACAAAGCTTCGCAGTGTGTCGAACATCTCACTGCATCCCGTCCTGCCTCAGCTGACTGTTTACCCACTCACACAAAGCAACAATACGCAGCTCACTGCCCTCGCCTCCAGCAGAAACATGAAATCCTACCCCAAAAAAGAGCCTTTGTTTTTGTGTATGCGAAGGACACTGGAAAACAGTGTTTCATCTTATTTGGATTTTAGCCCTTATTCACACAGAAATCCTGTAATACACACTCACAGTACTGTAAATAAACGTCTGACACCAAAACACACATACACACACACAAAACCTGAAGATGCAGTACAATGCAAATCAAAAGTTGCTGTGTCATTAAATCTTTGATGTCTCTACATTATCTTTAACTAGAGATCCTAAAGAGATCCTGAGTGGTCCAACCATTCAAGTGTTGGCCTTATCATCAGGACAGTTCAGTCGCTTGCAATGCTTCAGTGCTGAGAACCACTGGCCTCGCTCTTTCCCTCTCCCCATCACTCCAGCATCTAATGACTCTAACCAACATGTGTGTATGTTAGTTTTTCCAGACTGTACCTTTTTTTGTGCAAGCGTTGGCAGCACTGGGTGATCGGGGGAGAGCTATACAGCATGTGAAACTGAACATGAACTCCATTTCCTCATGTAAACACCAGTACTACAAAGTACTAATAGCTAGGAATTACATATAGATGTTAGAGATGGGCCCGATCCGATATGATATCGGTATTGGGTCCGATATAGCTGTAAATCCAATATTGGATATCGGTCGGACAGCCCTGATCTCTATATTCCAGTTCACAGCTTGCCCTGGACCTTAAACTCGATGCTGTAGTACGGGATGCATCAGCAGACAACCCAAAAGTGAAAGGAATATCAGAGAAGACTCTTAGCTCTCCCTCAAGACCTCTTTGGGGTTCTTTC